>JAJJWX010004441.1:0-53673 GCA_023529315.1 Papaver bracteatum | reverse complement strand
TAGCTTTGCATCCAAGGACAGAAGCACGTGATAAGGAGAAGTTCGAAGTTACACTTGACAGACTCCATCATCGAATGTAGCTTCAATATTGATTGAAATAAATATAATGTTATCTTTTAAACTCTTCATTAGAATCCTCAATATATCATATTTCTCCATTGCATTAAGACGAATCTTCATTGATCGAACACGTAGATGACATCCATAGGTAACTTGTCTGTGAGCTCCAAAAATAAGAATTTTGCACCTACATAACAGCACCACCACCTAGTTGGAACAAATCTTAACTTCCATCTCAAGAACTCGAACCACAATAGCTTGTCTAAAATCTGAATTATGTTGAGTAAGACTTTAGTTTTCATCATCCATAAGATAACTGAAATGGTCCAATTCACATTGTTAACATTCTTTATGCCTGTAGAACACAATGTGTATTTCCATCTCAAAAAATCCACCAACATCAGCTGATATGTAACTTGGATCTTAGAACGCCCAATACGACAAGACATGTGTAGATAACTCCAACTTGAATGCGCAACTATTATTACAACTCCCTATTGAATTAGAAACATCCAAAATATTCCAGAAATAAGTAACGGAGAGTGCTGACATGTACCAATTCTTGTAAGAAATCAACGAGTGCTAGCATTTGTATAAACTGCGAAGATAAGAAATGATTTTTTCGAAAGTTTTTCAAAAGAATCTGGTGCACATCACCTTCTTGTCTATCAATGAATTCAAGCAACTCACATTTGGGTTGTAAGAAGAAAAATTATTCTCCATTCATACCAAGCATTTGAGCACTATGTTATAAAAGGCGCACTAGGCTCAAGGCTGGCGTCTGGCAAAAAAAGGCGCCTAGGCGCCAAATTATACCTGATTTTGGTTTTTTCTAAAAAAAAGGCCCTCGCCTAGGGCGCCTTAGGCACCAAAGGCGCTAGGCGCTGGGCTTGGCGCCTCGCCTTGCCTAGCGCCTTTTACAACATAGTTTGAGCATACCATTTATATGCCTTGTTAAAGCTCACCACTCTTGCCAATAAAAGAAATAGTGATATAGTTCTCTCTGAAAATGAAGCAACCAAATTCCATTCACCACTAAATTCCGCAATATCGAGAATTATAAGACCCAACGAATTCAGAGACTGATATTCAAACAGATACACATGTCTTGGTAACAGCTGAAGAACCAAACTTTCATTATAACTTTACCGTAAAATCGACCCAAGAAGAAAAATCAGAGAAGGAGGAAATGTGCCAAAACCACATTCACATTCACCAACATGGTTAGAAAATCAGTTAATACGATCTGATTCTTTGCCACGATCAAAAACTCTAAGCTGCAAGAGAAAGTCAACTGCAACACCACCCAAATTTATAGCCTTACTCTCAGACATTTTAACAAAAATATTCCTCTCATCATTTACACATAAAAGATGAATCGATTGCATAGATGAATAATCTGGTTTATACCCAATGTAAATAATCAACCGAAGCAATTTACCATTAGAAATTGAGGAGAGAACAACATACTTACCCCGATCAAATAACAAGCAAGAAGCATCAAGTTGGGAGAAAAACCAAGCCATACCTTGAAATTTGTTGTGGAAAACGAATAACTCAGTCAAACATTCAACATTTTCATGGGTCTCTGCAAATAACTGGACGCCATTTCTCACAATTAGTCCAGTCAGGCCATTGTTTGTTAGTTGATGTACTTTCCATATTTGGAATTCACTTGACCTATTGCCTTCGATAACATCAGATTTCACCACTTTCTCAAACAGAAAACTCTGATCAACAGACAAATCATTCTTTGCATCAAGGAAAATTGAAGGAATCAACCCTGAATTGAGAGAATCCCCTTCTTCTTCTTCTTCGATAGTTAAAGGAATTGAGTTAACCACAGTTGAAACTTCTTTAAAGAAAAAAGTGGGAATCAATTTTGAAAATTCATCAACAATTATTGCAGCGAATTTCACTCTGCAAGGAGGCTGATGAGCTAAAGAAGTATACCTAATAAACATGATTGATGTCAACTTCTTCAATGCCCTGTTCATCAATTTTGACCACTTCCGAATGGATTTCTCTCGGTCTGGAGATATACTATTTTCCATGTAAAACCAATACCACCATCGACAAATATCTAAATCCTCCATTGCTAGTCGCTCCTACTTTACTATGGGTACAATTTCCTATTCATATATATCCATTTTTCCTCCTGTAAATTCATCCCATCAACCATGATTTCTCAGTAAAGATGGCTATAGATACCAATTGTCGTGTACCTAGGTACAATGACAGGATTGGGTTGATAAGTTGAGGATAAACCACTCTTGATTCGTGAAAATCAAGCCTCTCTGAGTTCAAATGAACACATCCTAATAACAAAGTTTTATTTCATTAATAATTTGATAACTCTTCATTACAGGTTGATTTTGCTTATTAAGCTATAGACAATCTAACCTAGCATTTACGGCTACAACGCCACCAGATGTTCGCATCTAACTCACTTTTTACAAATGAAAAAGACACCCGCTCATAAACTAAAGGCTAACCCTACACCTAATATTGAATACTAATTAGTAGGATGATAAGGGCACTCCCTTCTGATACCAGGTACATGACATATGAATATGAAGAATTTTATACAAGTTCATGGTTAAACATGTTACATTTCATTGTGATTATCTTGGAAATTGACAATGATTACAGCTTCCTTTATATCGGAAAAACTAAAATATCTTATATTTTTTTAACATACAATTCTGTTTTTTTTTTTATATACAATTTTATTTTTTTATATACAATTCTGTTTTTAACATACAATTCTGTTTTTTTAACATACAATTCTGTTCAGAAACGAGTACATTGCAGTTTATTCCTCGGTTGCCTTTTTTCGGTAAAGATATTTCTGAAAAAGATAAAAAGTACGTATATTCAAGTGAAAGTAGCAAGTCCATTTTTGGAGATTGAAACTGTAACAAGTATGTTTTTAGTTACCGTGGCATGCCGCATGGATTCCAGAAAGCTTTCCTGGTCTGTGCATATAGGAATTTTACTGCCAACAATTAGCTAAGGCGTACATTGACTTAGGGAATGACCATGCCCACTTAGTTGGCGGAAGCAAAGACTAGATCCTAACGGTCACTCTTAGCGTACATGAGTCTTCAAGAGTAACACCTATTCACCTTAGCGTATCAGTGGCGTTTAGTTTACTGTGGATTTGTACATTAGTCGTGGATTAATATTTTTTTACATACTCGAGTCAATATTCAAATTAACTTTCCCGAATTTTCCAATTTTTGGATTCGATTGTATTATTCTTGTGTTGGGTGTGATCTAGCGACAAGTATGAGAAGGAAGAAAATTAGGTAGTTGCAATTGCCTTCTCATTTATAGTTCGTGGTTATTGTTACTGATATTTGTCGTTCGCATATCTGGAAGTAAATTATTGGGACGACCGAACGGAGTCCCTTCTATACTGTCACTATGGGGCCTAAAAATGCATTGCTTGCAACACTTTTTTATTTTATTTTAATTGATTCAATTGAATTGGTATTGGTCGTTTTTTCTAGAAATTCGTCCCCGACCACGATTAGGAGCGATGAAAACGAATGGAAGTTGACCCAATTGACGGCTAATACAGAATGAAAATGGTCAAAAAACCGTCACCTAAACTTTTAATTTTAATCTTGACCGTTGATTGCCAACAAAATTCAGCCATCATATCTAAAACTGTTACGAACTATGTTACATGATAAGTGTTACAAGAATATAACGCTTATAAATGTTATAAAATTATTGTTATAGATATTGTTGAAAAATCTATTACAAATTGCGTCACAAAAAACAAGACCGTACTTCGGTCGTCCTAGCACTGCTGAAGCAGTCATCTAGTTTAGGTGAGAAATTTGTGGTTTTGATAGCTATGCATATGTTCCAAATTTGGAATTTCCTCTTCTTTTTTTTTTTTTACCATAAGGATTAGCGTTGAAGTACTTTACAGATTTGCGCATTTAATCCCGGCTAGGAAGTCCGCATCAGTAATTATTCGACGTGACTAGTTTTTGCTGGTAAAGGCAATTTTCTTTGCTCAATAGGCGAATGATTGTGAAACCTACTACAAGAAACTTAATATATTGCAGCACCCAATGGTTATGGCATAAACCCCTACTAGTGTCGCGATAACCTATGTAGCAAGAAGTCTATTGTTGCACCCAATCTTTATTGTTGCAACAAGAGATTATACTTTTTTGCCACACTCTTTTCATATTGTTGCTATATTTGTGTGGCAAAACTTTCATTTTGCAGCAGTAAATTATATTTTTTAGCTGCAGGTGAAAAGTATTGTGACTAGAAATTTGCTTTTGCAACACCTATATTGAAGATGTGGCAATATATAGTGTAGCAATAGCTAGATTTTCTTGTAGTGGCTAAGCCAACACTGATAATTCAAGGTTGGGAAAGAGTGGCTGAGTGGTGATACACAATTCAGTTCTATGTTTCAATTGAAGATCAAAAAGCTGAATAAAAAAAAGTCGTATCGAAGTAGGGCTTCACCAATTCTCCACGTTGATGTTCCATATGATGTTTGAACATATTTTTATAATGGAGTTATGATCAGGCTCACCAAATTTCTTCAAAAGTAACATATTCTTAAAATATTATGGTTTAATTTTGATTTAAGGCGGGTTTCAAGTTGAAAGTTCATGTTGCTTCTGGTTTTAATTTCCGGCAAAAAAGAAATTTTGGTTTAATGATAAGTTTTGGGGTAGACCACAGGCATGATAACAAGTTTTATGTACTAACAAACTAGTACGTACCAGCATATACAGAAACAAACCCAAGAGCTGTGATTGCTGCATGAAGTTTATGATTATATACCAGATAAAAACTGTCCCCGAGATCAATAAAAGTTTATGATTATATAAGTTTATGATTAAACGTAATTTCATAGATATCTTCTTGTACTGAAACATAATTTGTAAATCACAACTACAATTTTTACTTCCTAATTCGTTGGATTTGGTAATATTGTGGTTTAAACCCAAGGACGAGTAATGCTGGGCAATGAAATTTGGGAAACATTAACAAAATACTAGATATAATTGAAGTAATGAAACCTAAAGCCCTGACAAATCACCAAATTTCACTACTTTTTCTCCTTCTTCTTCATGCTCTATGCTAGTTTGATTTTTCTCTACCAAGGTGCTGCTGCAGCTTCTGACAATTCCTCCAAGATCTTGTTTCTTTCTTCCGCATAACACATCTCCGCCAACTCAAGGGTCTCAATCTCCTTCTTCCGAGCCTTTGCAGTAGCTTCCAACGTCTTCAACTCTTTCTTCAAGTTATCAATCTTATTCAGAGTAAAACATGCTTTAACATTTTTATCTCCCCTCTCTTCTTCCTTATCCGCTATCTTCTCTCTAATCCTCTTCTCGTCAAATGAAATCCTTCTAAGTATATCAAACCTTTCCCAAAGTTTGACAACGTTGTAACCATTATGTTCAAGGGTTGAGAGTTGAGAAGTATACTCCTCTATACAATCGGATAACTCAAGAGGATCAACTGGTCCTGAAAATTTCTGAGCAAGGTTTACGAAATCTATATCCAACACCAGCCTGAAACCTTTACGAGCACTAGAAGATAATTTTTCTAATGGTTCAAGATGGGGTTCTTGTGGCATGATTTCAAAGAAATGGTCTCTTGTAGTTTTGAATTCAAGAGAAGGTTCAAATGAATGATGGTAAGAGCCATTATCATGTGATGATGATGATGAGATTCTAACCTTTGTAGGAGGTGTTTGTTGTTTTTCCTCTATTGATGAAGGGTTGGAAGATGATCCACTACTCTTTCTTTTGAGTTCTTGGGAATTATGGCTAGGATCCATTTTCCTTTTGGTGGAGGTTTTTCTAGAGTTAAGGGTGTTTTTCCAAAGGAGATGTGAATGATACTCAGGGATGTTTGGGAGGGCGTTGCTCTACAGCTGACTCTTTAATAGACACAGATTTGAGTGAAGCCAATTAGGAAATGGCATGTAATTTACAGGTGTAAACGACAAAACTGTACTCTATTCTGCTCTGTTCTATACACTTCTTAACTGAGATATGATGCTTCTATGAAAGTTTTGTATATTGTAGAAGAAAAGATCACACGAAGTTTACTCTTAATATAACATGCATTTAACATCTTGACTAGAACGTGTCTTGCTTAATAAAAATGAGTAGGTATATTGCAGATACAAGCAATAATATTCTAGGGTTTTGGCATCTCGATAAATGTGTTGTGTGGATGATCAGTCAGACTGTGTGAGTGATGGGATACAATGACAAAATGACAAGAAATATTTAATACTTAGCTGAAAATGGCAATGGAAATTAGCTAGCTTGATCGATCAATCTAGCTAGTCATTATTACTGTAATATATAACTTTGTTATCGCCTCTCAACCTTTCCTTCCGGTGAAGTACTGCAAAGCCTCCAAATTCATCCGGCTTAAGCTAAAATCCATTGATCAATTATAAAAAGGTGTCCATCAGTATGCAAATTAATAGAGTTTCCTAGGATGCACGATGAGATCTTGTCTTAAGAAAAATCGGAAAGTATTTAAATATTACTAGATTTGTGCCCGTGCTACACAACGGGCTTTTCTTTTTTCTTTTTATTAACTTTGCATGCGCGGGGCTTCGCCCCGCCCCGTGGCGGTGTATTTTTAATTTAGTGTGGCTGGGTGAATACATCATCCTCCGATGGCTGGGTGAATACATTATTTACACAGATGCAATAATCAAGATCAAATTATATGCTCATTCTTAATAAATATAAGCAAAATTAACTTACTTGTATATGGGAATTCATCTTCCGAATCAGAATTTGCAATTTCAGCTTCTTTTATGTCGTCGCCTTTTTTTTTTCATGATAAGACTATTTAACATTAGTATCAGAAAGAAAAAGAAGAACAATCAACACTTTTATGATCAAATCATAGTTACGCCTACAAAGTCTTACCATTTAGCACGTGATTGAAAGCAAAAGATTGCATTCTTTTAGTGTTATCCTTCTCGTTGATTCCTGGAGAAACTGAAGCCAATACAGAAACCAATTAGACTGCATATATTTATATTTATATTGCTTTTAGTGGTGATTAATGCATATTTGATCTTTACATACCCTTTCTTTTTTTTTCTCCTCAGTAGTTTCTCTCTGTTTGTACGGCATCACTGAACCATGCATTTTTCCATTGTTTGTTTTGTATATGTGACATGAGTAATTCAATTATATTGCAGTAAAGTAAATATTTAATCGTTGTAATAAGAATACAATAAACAGAACATATACAAACCTATGTTGTTGTTTTTTTTCTTTTGCTTGCACAATGATTTTCCCTTTTCCTGTCTATTTGTATGAATGACCAATCTTTTCTGATGGATTATAGTTTTTCTTCTTTCTTTGAAAATACTGTTGTGATTAAACCTAATAGATCGTAGTGCCACATAGAATGGTTTTGATAGCAAAAGATTTAGCCTCAAACTCCTAGCAATCCTAGTGGTTTCTTTTTTGAGTTGATTGAGCTGATGATGATCGCAGGCTTCCATGAATGAACTCAACAGATTGGTACCGGTCCAATCTTCTGTGCGCTGCAGTTCTTGATTAGTGAAAAAGAGACTGGCCGTGAACTGAACTGGGGATAAATAAATTTGATTTGCATACATATATATATATATATAAAGAGAGGTCAATTCCTTTTTGGGAACGTTCTCCTAATTTAAACCAATTTCTTTTTATTTTTTGGTTTGTTATTGATTACCATCTTTAGAGAAATTCCAAGTTTAAAGTCTTTCATTTTTTTTTAATGGGAAACGGTTTCCTTTATTTTGGGATTTCCCTTAAGAACAGTTTAATTTCTTCTTTTTTTCACGTTTTTTTCCCCCTTAAGTTTATTAAATGGTTTTGAAGTGGGTTTTGTTCACCGTTATTAAAGTACAGTTAAGTATTGGTGTAAACACAGTGTAATTAAATAATTTAAGTTTAAATTCTAACATAAGTATTGTTCACCCATTTTTTTCCCAACACCGTTACTAACGGTCAGTTAAGTATTTAATATATCCAGATTGTAACCTAATTTTAATTATTGCAACCAATAAAGTTCTGCCAAGTGTCCTCACCATAGCTTCTGTATTAGAAAAGGCCTTTTTAGGCTAATAGGAAGCGAGGGTTTCATCACCGTTTAACGTGAGAGCATATTTTGTCAAGGCCTTTAAGGGGGAAGATATCGGGTGTAGTCTGGAAACAACTAATGGGGAAGGAATTTTTTTTGGATAATTGTTGTTTAAACTTAGGTTTAGTCCGTCTTTGTTTTGGTCTAACATTTGTCCAGTGTTAGTGCTTGGTACCTGGACTGGATGTTTACCTGCATGGACTGTCAATGACCAGACTTTAGTTAATTTTATAAAATAAAAATACTTTAATATGAGGAGTTTACAAGCGCACCCCTGAATTCGGTATAGAACCGGTTTGGCGAACTTGTCTCGTACATATTAATCTAGAGTCACTCACCCTCCGAAAATCATTTTCTTCTTAAAACCTAGGGTTATATCATCCGGAGGAAACCACAAGAATGGCAATCACTAATCAAACACAAACTTGCGCAGAGTTCGGAGAAATCAAATTTTTCTTTTTATTAATCAATCAATCAATCATCGATTCAGTCTTAACAAACATATGAATTTCTACAAACAACGAAATCTGATTTTAATTAATAAATCAATCATCAATTCAATCTCAACAAGGGATTTCTACTTCATCAACAATTATATAACAAGATCTGATTAAACCCAGTTTAGGGTTTCTTCTTCAAGAGGATTTTCAACCAATAATCTCCCAAACCCAGGTGATAGAAGATTTCTGAGACCAAAAAAAATATTGAGTTTTTGATGAAGAAGAAGAATGTCATAGTATTGGGTTTTTAAAGAGTAAAGGTGAGATTGAGATGGGTGGACTTGATAGAAATGGTTTTGGAAGGTTAATTTCATCCAATGAGTGCTTCAGATGGTGAAGAATTGAAGGGTTCTGCTGGTGTTGGTGTGAAGAAGAATAATTATGGTATTATGAGAATAAGTGGGTGTTTGTTGATGGGCTAATTTTAGAAGGGTTTGTGATTAATTTTTGAATGAAAATGATCGAGCAGGTCGGTTCGATTTGGGAGAAGAATTTCAATAAGAAATAAGGAAGAGTTGGGTAATGATGGTGTTATTGGGATCTAATTAGTATTTTGATATGTGGTGTTTTTCCGTTCAGATGTGGTTTTGTAATTACCTAAAATCTGAGAGAGGTTAGAAGTGGGATTCTAGGGCTTCTGAAAGTTAGTTAAGGGAGGTTGGTCACGAACAGTCTTCACCTAAAACACGCGCAGTGGCCGTTCAAAGGCTTCCTCAGTAACATGGAAGAAGAATTAGGGATGGTCTCGAGGAGGGAAAAAATGAAGAGAGAGATCAGAGAACAAGTTACTTCTCTGAGAGGTTATGAGAAAATTGATCGTAGCTTGGAAAATAGATGACATATTTATAGATGAATTCTCTAATCTCAAGTCGGTGAAGATAAGGATTGCTTTATGTACCATTCGGGACAATTCTCCGTTCTCTTTAGGAATAGGGATAAACTAAGTTGAGTTTATCTCATTATTCCACCACCTTTACTCTCTTCTGTGGTGAGAAATAAGCCGGGTATTCCTCACACTTGCCATATACCGTCATACCAAAACCCTAATTGATATCCCCCCATTTGTGTGAAACTGAGTCAGCCTTTGTGATGATGTGTCGAGAGATAAATATTATCTTTAGCCGAGTTGGCCAAGATAGAGAGATATTCTATGTTTTGTGAGAATGACTAGGATGAGTCACGTGAAAAGGAATGAAATTCCTCATGAATCCTATGCAGAGTATGACAGGAGTTGAGGCTGATCTCCCTCTCTCCATTTCCGGTCACATATGTCATATGAAGACCGTATTATTATTTGTGGGTCCCTTTGTTGAGAATGCGGAGCTCAAGAGATCTTATCCACGTTTTTGGACAAATATGTATAGTTGAGGCTCAATTTACTAGCCGTGATTGTGTTTGAGAGGATAATAAATAGGCTTGAGCGCTAGGTAAGGTACGTGCCTATCATTTGAATCTCTCCGAGATTTTGAGGGGAGATTTGAATACCTCCGTAATTTTTCAAAGAGATTTGAATCTCTCCGTGATTTTGCAGAGATATTTGAATCTCTCCGAGATTTTGCGGACGGCTCAAAATCTCTCAGTGATTTTGCAGAGAGATTTGAATCTCTCCGAGATATTGCGGACATCTCAAAATATCTCCATGATTTTGCAGAGAGATTTGAATCTCTCCGAGATTTTGCGGACGGATCAAAATCTCTCTGAAGATTTCATTAACACATCTGAATCTCTCCGTGATCAACTGGGACTCGGCCTGGAGAGAGAGTAAAGTATTTGTACGCCTGATTAATGCCTCTGCGGGACTTTGGCTTACTTTTCTTTGACCAGCGTATCTTTGCAGAGATGTACTAGGAATCAACTGTGTGTCCATATGATGAACCAACAAGACCGGTGTATCTCGAAAGGATTTTCTAGGAGTCTGTCGAAAGGGATCATAGGTAGAATAACTAGCGTATATCGCAGGCATGTCCTAGGATTTATCCGGAAACCTCAGTAAGTCGAGTTAGAGAATAGAGCAGACATGGCCAGTGTATCTCGTGAATATGTACAAGGAATCAGTCCTTGATCTCAAATAGGATGAGTCTTTCTTACAAGAGATATGTTTATCTCCGCTCTGGGTCGTAAGTCCGCTGGGGACGTATTTACACATCTATAGAACCTACATGACCAGCAGCATCTCGTTGAGAATGTATATACTAGGAATCATGGCATCACAATCAGTTCCGTCTCGCAAAGACTTACTGGAATTGTGGTTTTTCTGGTTCAGAAGTCTGTTGGGGATGTTTTACACCCTACAGAACCTACATGATCAGCAATATCTCGTCGAGGATGTGCGGATGTGCGTTAGGAATCACGGAATCATGACCAGCAGTGTCTTGCGGGGACGTATACTAGAAATCGTGGCTAATGATGCCTCGAGGGCCAAGGATTTAAGTAGTGGGGAAGTAAATGGGAGGAGGTGGTAACCGTATGCATGGAATTGATGTCCATAAAGTTGTTAACGCATGAAACTAGTTTTCATGAAACTGCTAACGTTATGGAATTGATGTCCCATAAAATTTTTAACGCATGTGCTTTATGTCCCATGAACGTTTCACACATAACTTCCCGTATTTACTAACCGCCTCACCCTCATGATTGTTCCTTATGACGGGCATAGTGTACGCCGCACGCTGTAAACCGCCAAACCAATACCCAAAGAGGATCCCCCAGTTTGTGTTGATGTCTCAAATATTTTTGGAAAACATGTAGCATGTTGTTGTGGCTTGGCAAGTCAAGATCGGGAAACTTTCCATCCTGGTGACCTTCGACGGTAAAGATTTTGCATCTTGAGAGGAGGGGCAACCGTTGATCATTGCACGCCTTTGTTTTGGTAGTCGCGTAGTGAGAGCCAACGTGGTGGCGCGGCTAGGTTGGCATGCTGTTGGCATGGCATGGTTTGGCATGGTCAAACTTAGGTTTTCATGCCAAAGGTTACCATGTGTCGTCTGGTAACCTTGGATGGATAGGATTTGCTCCTGGGATTGAAGGGAAACCGTTGATTGTTGCACGTCTTCGTTTTGGTGGCCGCGTAGGGAAGGCCAATAGGGTGGCACAGATAGGTTTTCATGCCGTTGGTATGGCATGGTTTGGCATGGCCAAACTTAGGTTTTCGGGCCAAAGGTTACCATATGTCGTCTGGTAACCTTGGATAGCTAGGATTTTCTCCTGGGATTGAAGGAAAACCGTTGATTGATGCACGTCTTCGTTTTGATGGCCACGTATGGACGGCCAACAGGGTGGCGCGGCTAGGTTAGGCTTGGCATGTGGTGCCAAGGGTTCTCCTTGGGCGTATGGCGTGGTTATGGCCAAGGCAAGGGCGTTTGGCTTGGCATGATGTGACTAGCATAGCTAGGGCCAAAGAAAAGTGCGTTTGGCATGGCGCGGCTAGCATGGCTAGGTTTGGTTTGGCTTGGCATGTAGGGCCAATGGTTTTCCTTAGGCGCATGGCGTGGCTAGGGCCAAGGAAAGGGCGTTTGGCTTTGCATGATGTGACTAGCATAGCTAGGGCAAAGGCATAATGCGTTTGGCATGACGCGGCTAGATTGGGCTAGGTGAGGCTTTGGATTGGCATGTGGGGCCAAGGGTTTTCCATAGGCGCATGGCGTGACTAGCTTGGGATAGGTGCGGTTTTGGCTTGGCATGCGGGGCCAAGGGTTTTCCATAGGCGCATGGCGTGATTAGGGCTAAGGAAAGGGTGTTTGGCTTGGCATGATGTGACTAGAATGGCTAGGGCCAAGGCAAAGTGAGTTTGGCATAGCGCGGCTAGCTTGGATAGGTTTGGCTTGGCTTGGCATGTGGGGCCAAGGGTTTACCATAGGCGCATGGCGTGACTAGCTTGGGATAGGAGCGTGACCATGCTAGGGTTTTGCGGGAAAAGGTTGGTTGGTAACCTTAGACGGCCAGGATTTGCTCCTAGAATTGAAGGGTAACCGTTGATTGTTGCACGCCTTCGTTTTAATATCCGCGTAGTGAAGGACAGTATGGTGGCGAGGCGTGTTTGGCATGGCACGATAGGTGTGGCTGACATGATTTTTCATTGGCATAGAGGTGCGGGTATCATGGTTGGTATGCTTTGGCATGGTTGGTGTGGCTGGCATGATTTGCCATTGGCACAAAGGTGCGGCTAGCATGGTTGGCATGCTTTCGCGCGGTTGGTATGGCTGGTATGATTTCCCATTGGCACAGAGGTGTGGCTAGAATGGTTTTCATGCTATGGCGCGGTCGGTGTGGCTGGCATGATTTTCCATTGGCACAGAGGTGCGGCTAGCATGGTTGGCATGCTTTGGCGCGGTCGGTGTGGCTGGCATGATTTTCCATTTGCACAGAGGTGTGGTTATCATGGTTGGCGTGCTTTGGCGCGGTCGGTGTGGATGGCATGATTTTCCATTAGCACAGAGGTGCGGCTAGCATGGTTGGCATGCTTTGGCGCGGTCGGTGTGGCTGTCATGATTTGCCATTGGCACAAGTGGGAATTAGGGTTTGGCTTGTCGTAACCCTAATTTGAAAAAGATACCCCGATATTATTTAGAGACACATTAAAGGTTTCAGTAAATGTGCCTAGTAAATGCATGTTACCTTAAATGTTGTGACATCACTGTCTGCTAGGGTTTAGTGTTTTACGATTTTAACCCTAAGCTAAAAACCACCATCAACATTAATTCCCCTGCTTATCTCGGAATAGGTGCCTTGTTGCGAGGTAAGCATATGATGGTGATAGACAAGGACGAAATTGAGGTGTAAATCATTGTAAAGATGGTCAGGAGAATCCGACTAACATTTTTGAGTGGTAAAGAGAGTTTTAGCTTCCCGTGTTGGTGGCCCTGCGTAAGTTGTACTGGGAATGCATACCATGGAATGGTGAGATAAAAGTTACCATCTTGGTCTGGTCGTACATCTCCAAGGCAAAGGGGGCGCGGTCTTAGAAGGCGAGGGAAATGGGCGGCTTGGCTCATGGGGGCAAGAGGTGGCGTGGTATTGGTAGGGTGAACACGGGTGGATAATAAGGTCGCGACAGTGAAGCAGGCGTCTTGGTATAATATGGCCTTGACAAGATGAGACGTACCCGGACGGCTAGGCGTACTGGGGGCCGCGGCAATGGAGCGAATGGCTTGGCAGGGAGGGTCGCGGCAATGGCATGGTGGAACGTGCAAGGACGGCTAGGCGTGGTGGGTCCGCGGAAATGGAGCGAATGCCTTGGCAGGGAGGATCACGACAATGGCATGGTGGAACTTTCAAGGCCGGATAGGCGTGGTGGGGCCGTGGTATGAGTGGTCTTGGACGTGGAAATTGGTTTTTGCGGGACCGGATTCCTCTTTTCCTTTCTTGGCTTAAAATTGGAAATCCTTTTCTTGTTCGAACTCCCAAGTATCACGCCTATAAAAAGGATGACTGGCCTCTCCATTTGATTCACGCCTTTATTATTTCTTCTTTTGTTGCTTGGTAGCGGTGAAGCGGGCGACCGGATTAGGTATGTCTTCGAGTACTTCCTCTGTGACTTGCTTTTTCTTTTGTTTTCTTGTGTTGGTGAAAAACCCTAGTTGTAGGTGTACCTTTCCATGACCTTGTAGAAAATGTCAGTGTAAATCCCAGCCGTAGGTATGTATTGCACAAGCTCGTAGTAGTACTTAGCCATGAATACCGTAGTAATGTTGACTTCCTCAACTCGTTGTGCAAAGTAAGCACGCGATAGTAATTGCTATCCCTTTTCCATGAAAACCCCGTTTTTGAGGGTTTACTCCTTGTGTTGGTGTATCCATGTGCATGGTCCCCCTCTTTTTTTTTTGGGTGCGTCTATCTGGCAGAGCGCGAGTTTCCGGCTGCATGTAGTGGTGATGTAGAATCTGCCAGTCCCCACTTTTGCCGTATGCATGAAAGGACTTTGAAACCAATTAGTTTGTGCCCGAGGCGGCTCACTTGCATCCAATAGAATAATTTCTACACGCTTTACGTAATAATTCCTTCTATTCTTGTTCCATTGTAGTTATCGCATCGGTGAAAACAATGTAAGAGAATTTTTGTTACGATGTCAACAGTTTATGCGGTACCGAGGGATGGGGGTAATTCCAAGCCAAACTTAGATGACGAGTTCTTCACGGCATCATCCATGATTATGGTAAACCATCCCTAATATGTGTCGATCCTTCTGACCAGCTCGGAAAGCGAATGAGAGGATCGATCGGTTCGGCTAGGAGGCGTAATAAGGTTTTTACTTCAGATGAAAGAATATCGCGCCTCTTCTATCGAATTTAAAATCCTTGCAGGTCCATTACGTTCCTTTTAGAAATGGACGCGATTTATGATGGACCAGGAACCTGTAAAAACCAATTTGACCAGGGCGCAGATTATCGACGCTGTTGCGGCTTCCGCAGTGCTTCAGATTAGGAAAGACATTCCAGGGTTGGTTGCTTTTGTTTCCAGATGGTGTCCAGACACCCATACGTCCATATACAGGTGGGGCGAGATGACCATTTCTTTGGAGAGCGTGGATGTGTTGTTAAATCTTCTTGTAATTGGAAACCTCGACGTCAGGCTATCTGCGAACGAAGAAGAAAATCGCGCCACCCTGGTTGCGAAGTCAAATGGATTCGTTCGGAAGGAAAACGAGACGAAGTTCTTTTATGACTGGGGGGTGTCTCAGTGGTTTCCTAACAAGTTGGAGTCGAACCATAAGAATAGCGTACTTCATGTCGCGGCGTTCTTGGCTCTTTGGCTATCTAGGGATATTATTGACGACGGCTCGGGCAAGAAAGAGATAGGACATGAACTTATCATATTTTCCATAAAATTAGCAAAGGGAATCGCTCTCCCCCTCAGTGGTTTGTTTCTTGGTTCTCTGTATGCACACCTGGATCAGCTGGTTTCGAACATGCGCGCCTCGAACGGTCATATGAAAGTGGATTCGTATGTTCATGCCTCCTTTCTCCAGGCATGGTTGTGGGAGAATTTCGAGAAGTATGCCCCAAAACCGTTGGCTATACTTCCAGAGTGTTGGGGTGGCTCCAGAATACTGTGTTGGTCGAACAGGCACCGAAAAACTGGTCTGAAACTGATTAAGTTTCTTGACCACTCGTATGCGGTTAATTTTCGTCCATGGGCTCCGGTGCATGCGTCCATAACTAAAATTAGTACCTTTGCTCCTGCTTTGAATATGTCTTTGTCTTCTGATGAGGAGGGCCTGAGCGTTAGAAAGATGGCGTTCATGCGTAGCTGCACGCCTGGCCACGTGCCATCTTTTTTTAGAGGATCTTGCAAAGCGATCTCTTACAATGTTGATAGGGATCCTTGACATATGGGTTTTGACCAAGGGGTCCCACTTGTTCGTCATCCGGTTGTTCAAGAAATCCCGTTATCAACTGTTCTCTATGCTAGTGCTCTTGCGCCAGGAAGAAGCCTCCATTTCTTTCTTTCGGAACGAAATCCGTCGACTACCTCCAAGTATAACGCATTCTGGCAGAGTGAATTCCTCGTCATCCGAGAATTTGTGAAAGCCGTAGTGGAGAACACTCGTGGTAGGCCTTCCGCCGAGATTTTAGCGAAACATCCGTTGTTGAGGGATACTTCTTTAACCAAAAGGAAATCCGTCGGTCTGGATGTGGACAGTCCCCAAGTGAAGGAGCTGTAGAAATCGGGGGGTCTCCTAGCACGGGTCGAGGTGCCGGTCTATTTCCTTTGTCCATAATTGTTATGGGGCGAGGTCCATGTTCTCATCCGTTCGTGGATGTTTAATGTACAGGGTCTGCCAGAGATAATTTCTTACTAGTTTGTTAGTAAAGTGGGGGGCCAACTCTGCAAGGAAAAGAGATGTTTTGAAGTCGCCACCTGACTAAAGGGAGTCAGAACCCTTTTAACTAGTTTGAATTCTTTTGAGGAAAACAAAACCTAGTTATGACTTGCATATTTATGGTCTGCTATCAGAAAGTCTGGGTAAGGAGATTCTAGTACGGGATGGGAAGGTGTTAGGCACCCATCAGCCGCCCAATCGTAAGATTGGCCTCTACTTCATGATTAAAGGAGAAAAGTTTATAATTTACTTTTATCAATACTTATGTGCAGGATTTTAATACCGAAATTTATTAGAAATTGAGAAAAGATTCTTATGCATCAATTATTTAGAATATAGAATTAATGCAAACTTTAATATTATATATATATATATATATATAATAAACATATTTATTATGGGTCTAATGTGGGAGGGAATTCCGCTTTAAACCCACACTTTCACTTATCCCACTTGGAAAATTAATAATAAAGCATAATTATTTTTATGTAATGTAAAGAGTAGCTGCGGTGTTACTACGAAATGGAAAACCATTCCGTTCCCGTATGACTACATGATTACCAAAGAGATAGGAAATTAATATACATGAACTATGATATTGAAACTTGAAGGATTCTTAGGACGATTTCTTGCTTTCGTCAAGTATGCAGAAAGTAATTAAAGTACCAGCAATTTAATGCTAATCTTTTAAGAACTTAAAGACAATTAACCTGAAATATGATGTAAGAAAACTTAAAAATATTCTAATAACGATTTCTTGCTTTTGTCAAGTATGCAGAAAATAATTAAAGTACCAGCAATTTAATGCTAATCCTTT
Source organism: Papaver bracteatum (assembly GCA_023529315.1). Taxonomy (NCBI): domain Eukaryota; kingdom Viridiplantae; phylum Streptophyta; class Magnoliopsida; order Ranunculales; family Papaveraceae; genus Papaver; species Papaver bracteatum. The sequence continues at coordinate 36,320 of JAJJWX010004441.1, read as the reverse complement.
AAAAACTTAAAGACAATACTTGATTCGATTACTAAGCGAAGGAAAAATAAAGGAGAAAGTGTTTGAATGCGAGAAATTATTATTGAGTCTCTGCTTGAAGTGTTTTCCAGTCTAAAATGAAGTCTCTAGAGTGTTTTTCGTTGTTTTTAAATGAGAAATTCGATCTCTATTTATAGGGAAAAAAATCTCAATTCTCCGTCAATTTCGGGCAGCTTTGTTGAAAAAAAAGGTCGTAAATCGTCCTTTTTTTCTTTCTTCTTTTCTTCGCAAATTTTCCTTCGTTGCTTTTCAATTGTATGCGACAATTAAAAATCCGATTATGACATGTGGGTCCGCTGGGTACTGTTCACGGCACTGTTACTATTCAAAAGTAATGTTACTGTTCACCGGTATTACTGTTCACCGATTGCAAAAAAAAAACCTTGCTGTGGAAACAGCCTCCTACCCAAGCTCCCTATCGCCCCCAGGAACCTAGTGATGTATTTAATGAAAAATCATTGTTGATCAAAATCCATCACCATCGTGATCATCATGATGACCACCATTAAAAACACCCATGTTCTTCATGTTCTTCATGAGGAAGAAAGAGCGGTGCCCTTAGTAAAAAAATCGGGTGCCTTTAGTATTTCCCTGGAACTTGACTACTTTGACTTTTAGTCTTATGAGATTTTGTTCTGCTCATAACTTCTTCATACAAACTCAGAATGATTCCATTCTTTCTCCATTGGATTCGTATTTTCTTCCTCTCTATCATGATAGCGAGAATTCCTAGGTTTGGAAGGATAATGAAATGGGTAGGAGCTGAGCTTGTGAGCTTGATTGGTAGAGCTTGTGGGCTTGTGGGCTTGATTAGTTGAGCTTATGGGCTTGATTTAAAGGATATGAAAATCCTTAATTGCTCCACAAAGAATTTCTCTTGTATTCTGCTCCGAAGTATAAGAATGACATTTTCTATGGAAGGTGCGGAAATGGGGTGTCAACAGGAGCGAAGGTCTAAGAATCGTGCAGGCGGTTTCCAGTCAGATTCTGCAGCTCTACCGACTTTTAGTTCATCCAACATGAGGGTACGTGTGTTTTCTTTCTTGACTTCAGCTGGATCATGTATATCCTCGTTTCTTTTCTGAGAACACGTCCTTGTATCTCGTCTAGGGTTTCAGCAGTACGAACCCCTTTGCCAAACTTGCAAGTAATCAGAAAGCGTCGTTTTTCGAGACAGAAGTTGGCGGTGCCGAGATCATCCATGGTGATGGGGATTCCGAAAAGTATGAAAGTTCAGAGTCCAACGATGGCGAGAGTATTTCATCCAGTAATAGTGTTGAATCATCCGCTAGTCATGAAACCGAATCGGTGAGTCCCCTCCATGTTTTTTTTTTTTTTTGCAGTAAAACTAAATTTAGATTTTTTAGGAGGAAACCGTTCCTGGGGATGATCTTGAAGTGGAAGACCACCAGAGAAAGGACGTAACCGTGCTTTCCACTGCGGAAACTGTGCCATCCAGCGATTTGGATATGGAGATTCATCATCTTGAGGGAGCTGCCATGACTCAGGTGGAGGAGAGCACTTCGGGGGGTGAAATCGTAGTTAGGGATCTCCCGCTAGTTGCTGATTCAGTTGCAAGTGCCACCTTCAATCCTCCGTATATGTCCCCTTTCCCATATCATGTGTTGATTGGTGTATTTAGCGTGCCAGCTAAACATGCGACATTGTACACCAAGATTTGGGAAAGCTACGGTCATATTTCCACGACTAAGAAGATCACTAGTCGACATGCATTGGTTAAGCGTGTGGAGGAAGCCTTGTCTTCGATTGATGAGATGTGCAACGTGACTGGTCATACAGTTTCTTAGGATGTAATCTCGAGCAAGAAGTTCCATCGTGAAATGTGCATGGGCTTCGAATTCAACGTCCTATGGTTCGTTGAAGGTCTCTCTGATGTTGAAAGGTCGTTGGCCGGAGCAGTTGAAGGTCCTTTCGCATACATGATGAAGAATCAGGAAGCGGAATTAAAGAAGTTGTGCGGGAAGCTGAAACTTAAAAGGGAGGCTCTCTAAATCACGAGGGACGCCTTTGCCAAAAGGAGCAAGCCGCTGTTGGAAAACTTCCCTTGAATATATATCTGTCTTTTGAACCTCTTATCTTCAGGTTTTTTTTTGAAAGGCAAATGAGATGCCTGGTTTATGGTTTTTGATTTTCTAGTTTTCTCGGATTAATAGATAAGTGCTACCTTGAAGGTTTTGGATTATATATTATTATTTTTTTGAATGAAGTGTTTAGAATGGAATTGTCTTTGTCTATGAATGAAGTGACGCAGATATCCCAGGAAAACCATGGAACCGTGTATTGGTAGATGACATGGGATGAAACATGGCTATAGGTTTTATCAGAACTTAAAAAATCAAACCACATATTTTGTCTAGATAAGACTTACTCGGATTCTCAGGTCTTCTGATGATAATAAAATTTCCAGGTGTAGGACCAAGTTTTTTTTTTCCCGAGAAACATGGTCATGGGAAGTCCCCAGTCTTCTGAGTCGTTGCTGAGTTGTCTGATAACTTCGTCATTGACTATCGGGCGGATCGTTTTGCTTTTAACCTCTGGGAAGTCCCCAGTCATCCCTTGTCATGTCATGACTGATCATATGAGAAGTCCCTAGTCATCCCTTGTCGTGTCATGACTGATCATCTGAGAAGTCCCCAGTCATCCCTCGTCGTGTCATGACTGATAATCGAGCCGTCGCGTAACTAAGTCAGAGTGGATAGCCTTCCTTTACCATCTTGACGTATGGATCGAAGAATGAGATCGCTGGTTGAAAGTTGACATTGTAACCGAAAGATCGAACCTCCTGCTGTGGTCGCCAATTCATTGTAGGTGAAAATGGTTTCTGCTGATTTCGGTAATTGCGGATGTGCAGGTGAGAAACAATTTAAACCCTAAACAATATACTGCAAGGGAGTACTTTAGATTCGATAGATCAATCTGTACAAGTCCGGCCTAAACCAAGAAATGGTCGTTCCAGACATGCTCCGGTCACAAAGTGGAGGAGAATTGGTTGGTTTTGGGTAGGGAAGCAAGGAAAGTGGTGAGACCAGAATAGTTGATTCTGGAATAGTATTTAGGTTACTACAACTTGTTATCAGAAAAATAAGAGAGCTCACGAGGTGAGCTAGCAAGTAAGTATTTCTGAGTGTTGTATATCCCGTATGAACTTGTTTTTCAATGGAAATAGGTAATACCTATTTATACAAGTCGGAATAGAAACGTACCCTGGTCTCATTAAGTAGTGGGGAAGTAAATGGGAGGAGGTGGTAACTGTATGCATGGAATTAATGTCCATAAAGTTGTTAATGCATGAAACTGCTAACGTTATGGAATTGATATCCCATAAAGTTGTTAACACATGTGCTTTATGCCCCATGAACATTCCACACATAACTTCCCGTATTTACTAACCGCCTCACCCTCATGACACTTCCTTATGATGGGCGTAGTGTACGCCGCACGTTGTAAACCGCCAAACCAATACCCAAATAGTATCCTCCAGTTTGTGTTGATGTCTCGAATATTTATGGAAAACATGTAGCATGTTGTTGTGGCTTGGCAAGTCAAGATCAGGAAACTTGCCTGCCTGGTGACCTTCGACGGTCGAGATTTTGAATCTTGAGAGGAGGGGCAACAGTTGATCGTTGCACGACTTCGATTTGGTAGTCGCGTAGTGAGGGCCAACGTGGTGGCGCGGCTAGGTTGGCAAGCCGTTGGCATGGCATAGTTTGGCGTGGCCAAACTTAGGTTTTCGGGCCAAAGGTTACCATGTGTCGTATGGAAACCTTGGATGGCTAGGATTTTCTCCTAGGATTGAAGGGAAACCGTTGATTGTTGCACGTCTTAGTTTTGGTGGCCGCATAGGGAAGGCCAACAGGGTGACGCGGCTAGGTTAAGCTTGGCTTATGGTGCCAAGGGTTCGACTTGGGCGTATGGCATGGTTAGGGCCAAGGCAAGGGCGTTTGGTGATGGTATTTATCAATGATGTTGTAGTAAAGGTTCGTTGAGACTTGTGAAGGAAGATTTTTTAGACTTTATAAAGGAAAATATTAAAACTAGCAAGACTATTCAAACGAAGATAACAAGATTGAGAGTTACTAGGACTCAGGATTCCACCAAACTCATGTTCTTATGGTTCAATTATTAATTCTTTGACAATTATAGCTCCGAAAATAATAACTATTGACTCTAAATCTTTGCCAAGATATATTTTATAAAACATTAATTGTAAATGGTAAGCATGGGTTATCAAAACACCTAAGCTAAGCATAACCCATCAAAATAAATCACAACTAATTAATTTAAAATCATAAATCAAATTATATTAATGCAAAAGTCGTGAAAAGAATTTAATAAAATTACCATAGTGTTGAGAATTGGCTTCCTCCGTCATCCCAGTGGTTGGGTCTAGCACATCATGTTGGAAACACGCTCAAAGTACGATTTCATTGCTCAAATGTGCTTACAAAGATGAATAGAGGGAAAAAGATTAAAACTGGGTGTTTGCAACGTTTATAAATGTTGCAAAACACCGTTACAAAGAACGTTAACAGTTACGCGTCACTGAAACTGTAGCTTTACGACACCAAATGCGATGTCGTTTACGTTGATCATGAACGACGGTCTTGGGTTGTCCGTTCTTCGTGTTCTTCGTCTTCCACAGGAGCAGAAAATTTTGTTCTGAAACTCGATCAAACTCCTCTCTGCAGCTCTCTATTCTCCTCCCAAACTCTCCATAACCATTCTATGACTCCCAAAGACCCTTTTTATACCCATTAGCACCATCGAATCTCATCATTAAGTTCATAAAATCTTCTCATTACTCCTTTATTCTCACGGAAATATTTTTCATATTTTTGATCTTCCACGCGTTCTCAGCTGTCAAACATCCCTTATTTATCTTCTACACGCTCCTAGTTGTTGCTCGAGTCATCAAACATGTGTAGAACACGTTCAAATCTCTCCAAACTCGTGAATATCTCTCCCATGCACGGACTGCCCTGTTTTGAACTCATGGATTATCTAGCCAAATCTAAAGGAAAAAAATGACCATACCATTCCTGTTAGACTGATTCACGTCATCCCATGAAATTTCAGCAATTGAATCTCCCTCTAACCCAATCGAATTCTGATCGAAAATCTGCCAGAAGTAGAGTTTGTTTTCCCGCCAAATTTGAATTTTGAAATGAAGAAGATGGGTGCGATGGATAAATGGGATATGGATAGACATGGGTGCTGAGGAAAAATGGGTTACACATAGCCGTGGATGCCCGTTATCCAAAATGAGAGTCTGAATAGCAAATGTCCTCCGGGGGTGTTCCGAGCAACTTTTCGAGCCGAATTTTCCAACAATCTTTATTTCCAAAAAAAAAAACCTACAAACACACAAAACTCTATAATAAGGACAAAAACAAGTACTAACAATACGAAACATTGAGGTCAAATTAGACACATAAATGTGTCTATCATTTGGCTTGGCATGATGTGACTAGCAAATCTAAGGCCAAGGCAAAGTGCGTTTGGCATGGCGCAACTAGCTTGGCTAGGTTTGGTTTGGCTTGGCATGTGGGGCCAAGGGTTTTCCATAGGCGCATGGCGTGGATAGGGCCAAGGAAAGGTCTTTGACTTGGCATGATGTGACTAGCATAGCTAGGGCCAAGGCAGAGTGCGTTTGGCATGTCGCGGCTAGCTTTGGCTAAGTGTGGCTTTGGCTTGGCATGTGGGGAAAAGGGTTTTCCATAGGCACATGGCGTGACTAGTTTGGGCTAGGTGCGGTTTTGGCTTGGCATGCGGGGCAAAGGGTTCTCCATAGGCTCATGGCGTGATTAGGGCCATGGCAAGGGCGTTTGGCTTGGCATGATGTGACTAGCATGGCTAGGGCCAAGGAAAAGTGCGTTTGGCATGGCACGGCTATCTTGGATAGGTTTGGTTTGGCTTGGAATGTGAGGCCAAGGGTTTACCATAGGCGCATGGTGTGACTATCTTGGGCTAGGCGCGTGACCAAGCTAGGGTTTTTGGATCAAAGGTCATTTGGTAACCTTATACAGCCAGGATTTTCTCCTGGGATTGAAGGGCAACCATCGATTGTTGCACACCTTCGTATGCGAAATCAGTCCGCGAACTCAAGTAGGTTATGTTTGAAAACGATGATTCGTGAACTTATCTTAATTAACTAAGGAATGCTTTTGCAAACCGTGGCATTATAGTTCATCAATTGATTCGAGTGAATCACATCGTTTTTAATTCAATTGTGTCTTGTGTAGTACATGAGATCTCATAGCAATTGAACAACTCTCTAACTAGTTTATCTTTGTCATTTGGACTAGTTATGGTGAAGAAGAATATGGTTGATATGAAAGTTTTCATTTGGCTAACCATTTGGTTGACTAATATTGAACCAACCATTGTACACGTTTGGGTACGGTTACACAAACCAAAATCGTCAAGTAAATGTGTGTATGACAAGCTAAGTTTTCTATCTAACGGTTAGCAACTGGGAAACCTAATCCCCACACATTCTGTGTGATACTAGTTTGCTAATCTAGAGTCGATTCTCCTTTAACCTTTGGTTTTCTTCTTCTAAAACTAGGTTAACGACTTAAAGACTTCATTGGGATTGTGAAGCCAGACCGATACTACTTTTCTTGTAGTTGTGTGATCCTATATTGTTGTTTCTAGTGTACGAGTACAATTGTAATAATTGGCTTGAGATTTCTATCTCCGATAGGCAAGATATAAAAGAAGTTACAAACATCTTCGTCTCATTTTTTTTTAACACCACACTATCTTTTTTCGTTGCGTCGATTAAGACTATTGTGAGGTGATTGATAAAACTGAGTTGTTCTTCGGGAATATAAGTTTGGTTTTATTGATTGGTTCTTGTTAACCTTGATTTATCATAATAAGGAATAAAACTTGTAGGTTTATTCGTGGGAGACGAATTTATCTATTACATGTAGACGAATTTGTTTATTAAAGTCTTCGACTTTGGGTCGTAGCAACTCTTGGTGGTGGGTGAGATCATCTAAGGGAATCAAGTGCACTGTATCCTACTAGTATCAGAGGTGTAGGAGAATAATTGTACCTTGGATCATTATGAGATTGATTGGGGTTCAACTACAGTCCAGACCGAAGTTAATTTGGAGTAGGCTAGTGTCTGTAGCGGCTTAATACAATGTATGTTTAATCTGGACTAGGTCCCGGGGTGTTTCTGCATTTGCGGTTTCCTCGTTAACAAAATTCTGGTATCTGTGTTATTTCTTTTCCGCATTATATTTTTATATAATTGAAATAATTCAGGTTGTAGGTTGTTCAATCAATTACAATATCCAACCTTATTGGTTGTTGATTATAATTGATTGACACTTGGATATTGGTCTTTGGTACCATCCAAGTTATATCTGTTTGATTAAGACTCGCGAATCATATTTGATTGAGTAAATAAAATTGAGAGATTGAGATAATAACTCCTTGTGTAATTTCTATTGATTGAGTCTAGCTGTCTAGTTGATTCTCTAAAAAACAACTCGGAGTTGTTCATACAGATTGCTAATCGAAATATTGGGTGAGGTTGTTAGACCCCCGCTTTTTCAATTGGTATCAGAGCAGGAAAACACGTTTAAGACCTTACAAGTCTATGTTTGTAGTGATCTGACTCTATGGACAGAGGTGCTATCTCAATAAACGTACCACCAATCTTCGATGGCTCTAACTACTTATGGTGGAAAATTGTTATGCGAGCTTTTTTTAAGCAAGTGATTTTCAATCATGGGTATATGTAGTTAATGGCTATGATCCTCCCTTTGATGCAGTTGGAGATGTAAATGTTCCAAAGAATATTGCTGAATACACTCCTGCAGAGATTCTTGCTGCAAAGCAAAACTATGATGGTTTGAATGCGATCATACATGCCATTACCCCAAATCTTCAACACCATGTGTATAATTGCACTAAGTCGCAATAATCTTGGGATACCTTAGCAACCATATTCAAAGGAAATACCAGTAAAAAGGAAACAAGGCTTCAAAACCTTAATTCTGATTGGGAAAACCTTCGTATGACAGATGGAGAAACATTTGATGAGTTTAATCACAAAGTGTCTGAAATTGTTAACGCATCTTTTGCATTAGGTAAGATTATTCCTGAAAAGGAAATTGTGATGAAAAATTTCAGATCACTGCCATCTAGATACGATGCTAAGAAGCATGCCATTGTTGAGGGAAATAACCTGGATACTCTCTCCAGAAATACGCTGGTTGGAAAGCTTAAGATCTGTGATCACGAACTTTCATCCAAATCTAAGGATGTTGCGTTCAAAGCACTAAAGGACACTAAATTACTTGATAAAAGTAAAAAAAGTGTATATCTCTGAAGATGATCACTCTGAGATAGATTCATCAGATGAAGATCTTGACAAATCAGTCTCAATAATCACAAGACAGTTTAAGGATCTTCTGTTGAGGAGAAGTAAATAGTTCTCCAGAGATAAGCCTAAGGCATAGTCAAACCTCATAATCGTGTTCCTCATAAAAACAGGGGTATTGATGAAACTGATAATGAGGATATGCCTCATTTCTTTAAGTGTAAGGGATTTGGTCATTTTGCAAACGAGTGTCCAAACTGGAGAAAATACACTGGGAACAAAGGTCTTGCTGCAACTCTTGATGAAATGTCTGATAACTATGACTCTGATGAAGACGAGAAATCAAGTGTTATACTTCTTGGTGAAAGTATTGATTTTGATAATTGTAGCAATACACATAAATTTTTTGATATTCTTTCAGAAGACAATCCAACCATTCTGGAAGAAAAAGTTGACCCTTTTCTTGGATACACTGTTTATAATGTTTCAGGATCCACTATGTTCCTAGCTTCTTGCACATCTCAGAAGCTTGATTATTATCCAAGTAGACGTGCTCGCATTGTTCATTAAAATGGCATGAACTCTCGAAGTGTTACAAGTTCAAACAGAAACAAAGACACGTCAACAAACTTCAATGAAGAGCAAATCATTTAGCAAGAAAGCTTAAACTTGCTCAGAAGACCGCAGAGGTATGTAAGATTTTATCTTCATCTAAGAAGTTAGTTTCCAAGGAAAAACCAAGACCATTTGAAAATAAAATATGGTCAAACTGTTTTGATAGACAGAAGTCTGTGGATTTTCCATAAGAGGAAATTGGTGGACAAATTGTAGTTCACCACAACACAACGTGATTGTGTTATTCTTAAAACCTTGTCTCATGTGCCAGATCAAAAGAGACAATGATTTTGTACCTCTCAGGATTTAGGAAAAGTTATTTTTCTCTTAGTCTTTTCTTATTTTTGTCTATCAAACAAAAGAGAAAGGGTACTATCGATAATTATATTCTTTATAGGGATAAGAGTTGATCATTTACGAAGCTGTTTTAGGTTTCGAACCCTACATCCTTTTTCCTTCTCTAAAAACCTCCTTTTATCTCAAGACTACTTGTTGAGTTAGTTGTGATTTCCTCTCACAAACTCATACGTTCATGGAAACTCCAAGAATGATATCTTCTGATGTAAAAGAAGGTAATATCACTACACCATATAGCCTAATTTGAGACATATTGTTTTTTTGGTTTGAGACACATATATATGTCTCCACCTATTCCACACATAAAAGTGTCTCGGATCGATAATATGTGTTGTTTTAAATTGGATTTTTCTGAACTAATTAAGGGTCACTCTAGCTACACCTACATATGTCTCATAATATGGATTATTATAATGTTTTTATATTTAATAGGGACTTTTAGTATTTTGTTTATTATTATTTAATTTTTCTCAAATCTGTATGAGAATCTCAAAAACATCTCCGCGGTCCAATTTTTTATCCTAATCAACCGCCCAAAAATTCTACACGAGACCCTAGAGTTTTTTTCACTATCACTTTCCCTTTCTCTCTTAAGGTTCATCTCTTCCTCCGCCTTGTGTCGAACACTGAACTGCAGCCACCTTCTCTTATCTTTTCTACTCTTCTAAGATTTCCTGAACAATAATAAGAACTAATCATCTTTTCGTCCTCCTAACCCATCACCTCCGCCACCACCATCCCTTTCTCTGTATCTCACTATCACTTCCACTGCAACCACCATCATAACCACCCTCTCATTTTATCTGTAAGATAACTTTTATAGAAATCAAAACCCTAGAAACCGCCCTCACTTACTCTAAATGTATCCCTTTACATCAATCGAAACCCTGGAACATTGATTTCAAACTGATTTTGTAAACCCTAAAATTAAATTTTATCTCGATTTTGAATTTGCAGTTCAGGTGAAAAACCTAGAAGATTCTGCTGTATGAAGATTCTAAGACTTCGATCTGGTTGTGTGATGGTATAATCCCTAATTTTATTTATTGATTTTGGTTTTAAATCTTTAATTTTTAAGGTTTCGAGTATTTACTTTCGATTTTAGCTTTTCTTTCAACCGAATCTTGTTGTGTGATAGATTGAAGGTTTGATCTGTTGATATATATGAATTGCTTCACAGATCTGTTGATATATATGAATTGTTGGAGATATTAACATTTTTTGTTTCAAGTTGAATATGACAGAGACTTTTCTCTTCTTTGAAACAAAAAGATTTTGATCTACACATATTAGGTTAATCTGGTTTGTATGATTTGGTTTTACATTATTTGGTGCCATAAGCAGTTAAGATCTTGGTTTTTCTTGTTGCAGCCTGATGGCCAAATGCCTAGTGACAAGACTGTTGGCGGAGGAGATGAGGCATTCAACACTTTCTTCAGTGAAAGTGGTGCTGTAAGGCAGGTGGTGCACACTAAGCTGGCTTGCTCAGTACAGCTCAACCTGTTCATGATCAAATACCAAGCCTTAATGATACGCCTCCTCCTGAAATTAGTGCATCTGCTGCTTTGGTTAAGTGTATCCAACAAGGAGGAGGAAGATCAGGGATTCTGCTGCAACCAATAGCACCACCACCCTTGACAATTGATCTTGAAGCTATTGATGATGAAGTTTTCATTTCATCTCCAAGGAGCTTTGCTAAGTGTGCAGGTATTAGTTTTTTTTTTTTTTTTAACATACCTATTTCACATAACTTGTTAAGTTTAATATTGGTTGACTTGTTGTACTTTGGTTGGTATTGCTCAATAGTATACTATATACCATAGTTAACTAATTACATATCGAGCATCAGGCACTTGTGTTTGATTTGTGTTATTGGTTTAACAGGTGTAATTTGCTGAATTGGGGCACTTGTATTGATGGTTCACACATATCTATACTCATCAAATAATTTGTTGTTTATTTAGAAAATATTTCGTTAAAATTTTAATTTATGTGTTTTTACAATGTGCCTCTTGATGAAGGTTATAGTGACAACCCTGGTTTATGAGAAGCAGCAAAATTTAAGGATGATGATGAAAATGCATGGACTTGGAGATGGTCCTTACTGGATGATAACATATTTATATTTTCTGATCCTTTCTTTTGCCTACATCTTATGTCTTATGGTATCTGGTAATCTCATAGGTAAGAAATTTCACATTTCATTTGAATTTTTGTTTCTTTAATTCACGTCATATGCACTCAAGAATGTCACTGATTGAAAAATCAACAATCTCCTTCTTTTCAGGGATGTCGATCTTCAAATTTACTGAACTGAGCGTACAATTTGCATTCTATTTCATATACATAAACCTACAGATTTCTTTTGGTTTTCTATTGGAGACAACATTTTCAAATTTTAAGACAGCTACAGGTATGTACCGTCCCACCCCCATTACAGGTCTATTGGGTCTAACCAATTCAACCTCGTCTTCTCATAGCTTGTTGTATTTCAGGTAAATAATTTTGAATCCGACGGCTTGCTGAATTTTCATTGACCCACCGTTTCTATTGGACTGCAATTTTATTTCCAAATTAATGGCATTGTATTGGATACTTCATTAGTGTTTCATATAAATTGAACTCAGTTGTATTTACCTAGTTGCTTTATTTTTACAGAACTGCATAAGAAGGAGACATATGAAGCAATATGAAGAGCTTGGATGTGGAAAGTTATGAATTGATGTGGAGTTGCAAGGTAGTGCATGCCTTCTGCAGATTTTGATAAATGCTATTGTTCTTTTCTTTATAGGTCCCTCCACTTGCCAATGTAAGATCTTGGTGCTTCAACTTCCTATCTGTATGACCAGGTTGTCTAAAGTTTTAAGCTAATCCATGAGTGGCTCCATTGTTTAATATTCTAGACAGGTCATATTGGCAACAAATATTGCTGAGACATCTGTGACAATACCTGGAATCAAGTATGTTATTGATCCAGGTTAAGTTAAAGCGCGTTGTTACAACCATCGAACAGGGATGGAGTCACTAATTATTACTCCTATATCGAATGCACAGGCTCTTCAAAGGAGGTAATTTCTCTGTAATAAAACAATCTTGGCTTTATTATCTAGCTTATTTTGTGCACTTTCCATCATCTCACCTCAGTAAATTTATTTTTAAGTTAAGTTAATTGTTTTGTCAGGGTCTATATGCGACACTAGGGTAAAAAAATAGCACTTACTCTGTTGTGCTTTGCACTGATTACTATATTTTACCAGTTAACGATCTTTCTGTGTGTGTATATAAGCTTTCATTCCTTTCATAAGAAATTAGTCAATAATTCATCAGTTTTACTCCCATCTTCTCATTGTAGAGGCATTTTGTATTGACTATTCCTGCATTTACATGTTTTCACATTGACTAGTGTTTGGTTGAACATATTGATCCTGACATGATGCAAATGAAATAGTTGGATATTTTTATGACTATGGTACTAATGGTACTTTCGGGTTTGTTACAAATCGTGCAGGACGGCTATTGCGAACTCTTTGGAGCAGTTGTTGTTGCTAGGGGCTCTGACAGATGATTATAAACTTTCTGATCCGGTTGGGAGTCAAATGGCTCGTCTGCCTTTGGACCCTATTTATTCTAAAGCTCTCATTGTTGCAAGTGAATTTAAGTGCTTGGAGGAAATTTTGATAGATGTTTCGATGCTTTCAGTGGAGTCCATGTTTTATACTCCCCGTGACAAGATGCAAGAGGTACCTGTCCATCTGCATATATATTTTACAATCAAGAGAAATGTTGCTGTTTGTGTTATCATGTTAGAGAATTTAGGTGACCTGCAACAGGGAAATATAATGACATGGTATTCTACCATGTAATATATAATGACATGATACTCTACATGGTTTTGATTTTGCAGTTTTATCCAAGTGCTGGTAGTTTTATCTTGGTGTGTTGGTGCTGAAGCCTGCAGGTTGTAACTCAGCTTGGAACCAAGTATTGGTCACTCCAAAGGGAAGATAAGTTTGCAGCTTCTGTGGTCGTAAACAATAAGTGGATCAATGAGAAGAAGGAAACTCCGCTAAAAGGTGTATGTTTGCAAGGAAAACCTTCAAGTTTGAAGAACTTGAAGAACTTTAAAATTGTATAATGTTAAATTGTTTCGTAGTGCTTGAATTCTGTTTGTGTTTTGAGATATTGATTTCATTTGTTGGAGGCATAAGTTACTGATTCGGGATATTAAACTAGAACATATGCAGCTTCATGAATATAAATAATAAAAATTTCGGAAATTGAATTTTTTTTTTAATAATAATTATATAATTTGAGACGTCTATTTGTGTTGTTTTAATTATTATATATGTTGCTTTAATGACGTCGCTAATTAATTTAAGAGACATTTATATGTGTCTCTTTAATAAATTAAGAGACACTTATAAGTGTCGCTTGAAATGTCTCAAACGATTCCGGACGCACGATTTGAGACACTTATATGTGTCTCTTAAATTCCAAGAAACACCTATAAATGTCCCGAAATCGTTGATTTGGTGTAGTGTATGATTGTTAAGCCATCAATCATGAAGGAAAAATAAAAATCTCCACTGCCTCCAACCTTGAAAAGAAAAATAAGGAATATGAGGAAGCCAAGAGTTGTTCCTTCAAATTCTCAGAAGTTTTCTGATATTCTTGAAGTGTTAAAGGAGTTGCGAAAGGAGATTCAGCAAATAAAGGCTTCTGTGCATAAGACTCATGAGATTCAGAATTCCCTGGTTCGACAACAGCAACCAAGAAGGTTCATTGATATAAACTCCTTCCTTAATGAACCTTATGTTCCCATGGATGTTGACGACAAGGAGTTCGGGGACGATAATGAATTCTTCAAAGGTCTTAATGTCTAGTAAATCTTTTATTTTTATTGTTTTGTTTAGAAGAATAACCAGTGTTTTGGAATAGACATTATTGTGATTACACATAGCTATATCCAATGTTTTCATCTTCTTGTTTTTAGATTTATTGGTTTAAATTCTAAACTTGTTTGGAAGATGATGGTTGCAGTATTAATCTTTATGATTTTATATATTGCAATATGTTGATGAGATATGTGTGTTTACGCCCGTGAACTTGATTGTCCCATATTTTGTCAAAAGTAAAGTCGTTCGTGAATTGATATGCAAATATTGATAAAAGGATGAATAGACTTTTGACAAACACAAAAGTTAAGCCTATATTGTCAATTATTGATGTAAGATAGGTTAAAATCTTTTGTGATTCAAGGATTATGTCTATTGTATGTCATTGTGCAAATGGTGATGGAAACATAGAATAAATACTTGTGTTATCCACGGTATAGAGCTTAATTGATCCATTTTATTATGTATTACCGTGAAGGCTCCATTGTGTATATTATGTTGAGCACGATATGACCAAGTCTATTCCTTATTGACATGGTTGGTTGTTCCATGAGATGTTGTATGTTGAGCACTAAGAACTAAATTAATCAACTTGTGTGGTTACTTAGTTTGTATTCCATAAGTTTTCTTATGTTGAGTACATGTACGGTTAAGGTTGTCATGTCTTATGATAATCTTAGTCGGGGTTCGAAAATCTCTTATGTTGAGCCCAAATGAACTAAATCAATCAACTTGTGTGATTATTTAGTTAGCACTCCATAAGTTTTCATATGTGGAGCATGATTGATTGCGTTGATTATTCTATGATTAACTCAGTCATCGCTCCATAAAATTTCTTATGTGAGTACAAATGATTGAATTGATTACTTTTATGATTAGTTTAATTGTGGAATCCGGTTAGATTAATTATGGGTTTACTTGTGAATAATCTAATAGATGTATTAAGTCTCCATAAGTTTACTTGTGTTGAGCATATTTAGTCAAATTAATATTGGTTCGCTTTGGTTAATATGATTGAATATTTTGGATTCCAAATTCATACTTGTATGCAATTTGTTGAGTCTAAAGAAATCCTTCTTTTCTCTTGAAATTAAGGTCGCTCTTGTTGTTCCCTTGGGAATGACATTTTATAGGGGAGAGTTCTTTTGAACTTGTGCTTAATTGCCAAATCTTTGTGGGGAGTGCGGCTGTGGAATATTTTGGGAGTTATCTTGCGTCTTTATAAACTCCTTGATGAATGCATTTAGCTTTGGCTTTATGATTGTATCTATAAAAAGATGATATACATTTACCTTTGGTCATGAAATGTATCTTACATAAATGTCATTAGGATCCCGTTCTTGTACCTTTGCCAATTTTATTGACAAAAAGGGGGAGAATTAATATGTAGTTCACACTACAAATACATATGGTTTTCGGATCATTATGTAAGGGGGAGTGGTTTCCATGTGAGATGAAGTATTAACTAAGGGGGAGTGAAGTATCACCATAGTATTGTTGTTGAAGTTTTGATGCATTTGGATTTTGACGATGTATCATAATGCTATGATATTATATAACAATGATTGAGAACCGATGCTTTTCTCATTGATATACCTACGGATTTTCAACAACGATGATGTTAAACTTACAACCTTTGGGATCATTGGACTACTTGGAAGTGACGAAGATTTCGAGTATTGTTGAGGATTAGGCATCTGGAATAGGAGATACAAAGTTTATTTATATATTTTTTGTATTCCATATGTATTAATAGTTTTGCCACTAAAATTGACAAGGGGGAGAGTGTTAGAGCATTGGTCGGTCAAACTAGCATGCGTTTCTATCTCAAGTATGTTTGTCAATGTTAGTGATCAAAACTATAAAGTCTTGATTTCTAGTCTATTATAGCTAAGGTCTCGGACTAGGATAGAAAGTGTAGTTGAGCTCAAGAACTCCATGGAAATCATCATACAAGACGAATGACTACTCAAGGAACCAGTGGATTTTCATTGACTAAAAGGTATGTGGAGACTTAAACTTCTCTATCACTTAAAAGTCTATCTACTCTATCTCCTTTCTTGAGATAAAAGTCATTTACTATATAGACTAAGAATATGCACATGTGATATTTCGAGCTGAGTATATCTCGCTTATCTATTTCTTGAAATATGTGTTGGTAAATCTTTCGCTTTAGCCAAGTTCATCTTTACCTAGTGACGAAAGTCATGTTATGTTTCAATCATCTTGGAAATCGCTCCGACGAAAAATAGTTTCTGAATAACAATTATATAATGCCCTCTAAGAATGTTTCAATAATTGAAAAGAGAGTTTAGACTATATAACCATTGGGGGATATAAACATTGTTGTGGAAACACATATATGTATAAGTCTTTAGCACTTGAACCGAAGTTTGCGAACTTTGTTAATCAAGTGAAACCGGAACGTGAGCTGTAAACTCAGTCCGTGAACCCAGTCCGCGAACTGGCATAGTTCTCGAACCCGAGAATTTCTGCTGGAGTTGAAGCTCAGTTTCAGTCCGCGAACTGACGGAAGTTGTCGAACCCAAGAATTTCTACTGGAATTTGTGAACTCCAACCGGTCAACTTGAGTCCGCGAACTCAAGTAGGTTATGTCTGAAAACGATGATTCGTGAACTTATCTTAATTAACTAAGGAATTCTTTTGCAAACCGTGGCTTTATAGTTCATGAATTGATTCGAGTGAATCACATCGTTTTTTATTCAATTGTGTCTTGTGTAGTACATGAGATCTCATAGCAATTGAACAACTCTCTAACTAGTTCATTTGAGTCATTTGGACTAGTTATGGTGAAGAAGAATATGGTTGATATGAAAGTTATCATTTGGATAACCATTTGGTTGACTAATATTGAACCAACCATTGTACACGTTTGGGTACGGTTACACAAACCCAAAATCGTCAAGTACATGTGTGTATGACAAGCTAAGTTTTAGATCTAACGGTTGAGATATATTAGCTTGTATCGAAATCAGGTTTTCATCTAACGGTGAATATTGAATGCTTTGTTACCAAGCTAACATTGATTCCAAACCCTGATTTGACTATATAAGGGAGAACTCTAGCAACTGGGAAACCTAATCCCTATACATTCTGTGTGATACTAGTTTGATAAGCTAGAGTCGATTCTCCTTTAACCTTTGGTTTTCTTCTTCTAAAACTAGGTTAACGACTTAAAGACTTCATTGGGATTGTGAATCCAGACCGATACTACTTTTCTTGTAGTTGTGTGATCCTATCTTGTTGTTTCTACTGTACGAGTACAATTGTAATAATTGGCTTGAGATTTCTATCTCCGATAGGAAAGATATAAAAGAAGTTACAAACATCTTCGTCTCATTGTTTGTAACTCCACAATATCTTTTTTCGCTGCGTCGATTAAGACTATTGTGAGGTGATTGATAAAACTGAGCTGTTCTTCGGGAATATAAGTATGGTTTTATTGATTGGTTCATGTTCACCTTGATTTATCAAAATACGGAACAAAACTTGTAGGTTTATACGTGGGAGACGAATTTATCTATTACATGTAGACTTTTATATGTGAGACAGCTTTGTTTATTATAGTCTTCGACTTTGGGTCGTAGCAACTCTTGGTTGTGGGTGAGATCAGCTAAGGGAATCAAGTGCGCAATATCCTACTGGGATCAGAGGCGTAGGAGGGGTTCAACTACAGTCCAGGCCGAAGTTAATTTGGAGTAGGCTAGTGTCTGTAGCGGCTTAATACAGTGTATGTTTAATCTGGACTAGGTTTCGGGGTTTTTCTGCATTTGCGGTTTCCTCGTTAACAAAATTCTGGTGTCTTTGTTATTTCTTTTCCGTATTATATTTTTATATAATTGAAATAATACAGGTTGTGTGTTGTTCAATCAATTAGAATATCCGACCTTATTGGTTGTTGATTTAAATTGATTGACACTTGGATATTTGTCTTTGGTACCATCCAAGTTATCTCTCTTTGATTAAGACTCGCGAATCATATTTGCTTGAGTAAATAAAATTGAGAGATTGAGATAATAACTCCTTGAGTAATTTCAATTGATTGAGTCTAACTGTCTAGTTGATTCTCTAGAAAACAACTCGGAGTTGTTCATACAAATTTCTAATCGAAATATTGGGTGAGGTTGTTAGACCCCCGCTTTTTCACAAGCCCTAACGTTGGACAAATGTTAGACCAAAGCCTATTGTTGGTCAAAACCTGAGTACTAAACACCAATTATCCCAATTTGTTTGGGTAATTATAAATCATATTGATAACATTTGGGTATTTTCAAATCGTTACTGAATTGTAAGTGAATAACCTTTATAATCTTAGAGAAAATATTTTTCGAGAGAGGAGGTAAATTAAAAAAGTTAGCAAAGGTACCAGTAGGTACTAGAGGTGTAAATTAGGTTGTGCCAGCATGAGCACAGCACGCTAAAATTTGAGCACAACCCATCCAAACACGTGACTTAGCCCAGCACGGCACAATAAGTTAGTTTCATGGGATGGGCTGGGTTTGACTAGTCGGCAATGTAGCCCATCACAGCACGTGGAACGGATTAGCACGTAGCATGGCACATCATAGCACGTTAAGAAAGCACATAATAATATGTGTAAAATAGTATACAACATGGCACAATACATCACATTTTGTGTATATTTCACAAAAAAACTTTGTTCTAGCAAATTATTGACATTTTATTATCGTTATGTTGACTTATTTTCATAATATATAACACATATAATACCTAAATATTTGGAAAATATTTATATT
Organism: Papaver bracteatum; assembly: GCA_023529315.1. Classification (NCBI taxonomy): domain Eukaryota; kingdom Viridiplantae; phylum Streptophyta; class Magnoliopsida; order Ranunculales; family Papaveraceae; genus Papaver; species Papaver bracteatum. Next base: position 17,274 of record JAJJWX010004441.1, on the reverse strand, counting down.
GGAAAATACAAAATAAATATGCCCGGCACAACACGTTTATTTCCTGGCACAGAACGACACATCATAATCTCCGGCACAGCACAACACGGCACATAACACGCTAAGCACTTGATTTCGTGGGCTGGACTGTGCTAGAATAATGAGGGAAGTATGCACGCTGCAAGGATATCCATGGTAGTGGAAAGAACTTATAATATGGGACAAAGATGAGCCGTCGAACAGTGCGAATTCCATCGATCTTCATCTTCCCACAGGTGAATAGATGAACCACTACCAATTTTGCACAAAGTATCGTCAAAAAAACGCATCTGTTGTAGAATGTACGCCAAACTCTATCGTTCTTTTCCATCCTCAGTCAGCAATTCCTTTTTTTTTTCTCTAACAAAACTAGTCATAAAAACCCAAGGTGACCAAACTTGTGATACAAAAACCCCACTCAAATGTTGGGATTTATTAAAACTCCATCTTAAACAAAATTGATATAAAAATACCAATTTTTTTAAAATTGATACAAAAACCCCAAATTTCAAAATTGGTTTCATCAAATTCTTTTGGTTTCATCCAATTCTTTAGGGTTTCATCAAATTTTATGATGAAACCAAATTTTGGTTTCATCAACCGCGAGTTACTTTTGTTTTGTTGGGGTTTTTGTGTTACTTTTGTTTTGATGAGTTTTTGTGGATGAATAATGACATCTTTGGGGTTATAACTCGCGGACCATTTCTCTAACGATTTTTTCCCACAGAAAGTGACTTTCTCCGCCGAGAAGCCTCCACCATTTAGCGATAAGATATTTGTTTATTTGTTTTAACTTGCTTCAGAGGCTCACAAACTTTGTTCCATCCTACCCAGTGATTTTTTTATTTTTCTTTTGGGCATCATCCTCATCATGCCATAGAAAGTCTCGAATGACTCTTTCTTATGTGGGGGAAGTCTTCGAATCGATCACAAACAATTTTTTAGAGTGACCGACAAACTTTAAATTGGGTGAATAACAACTTAATTTTATCCGAATAGCACACTAGCATAACATGACCTTCATTAAGGTTAATAAGGGTGAACAATATGAAATGACAGAGTGTGCGAGGTGCTACTCTTTTGTTTGATGATTTAGTTTCCCCTCTGTGTGCTCAATAGACGATGGATCTCTTATGTTCAAATGGCTGATTTCGGTTAACTGTTATTGAGCCAACTCAATATACCCATATTAGCATGTTTTTGATCACGAGATAAACTTTAATTCTTACTTCCTTAGTTACTAATTAATAGATGACATAGTTATCTATTAGTGGGACAAAATTTAAAAATGAATAAATCATTTATTTAGGGACGAATTCAGTATTTTTTTTTTGCACGAATAACCGAATGAATTGGATCATGGGTGGCCAATCAGCTCACAAGGTAAATTATGGGTTGTGCTGAAGATTTTTTTTTAGTCACAAGAGTGGAGGAGGGTTCTTATAAAGAAGTTGGAAGACTGAAAGTTATAAACAGTAAGAGAAAACGAAAACCAAGACAATTGTGCAAAAGTCGATCGCTGGATCGAATCCACTATTCAGCTGGGGCACAGTATTCTAATTATAATATGATGTGGTAGAGATCAACGGTTGCAATACGAAAAGCTGCAACCAGTGTGACTCGTAGTTGACTCATCTGGTTGACTTGAATATTTTAATTGTCGAATAACCCATTGAATTGGATTAACCAATGAGTATTTGAGATTGGATTTTGGATTTTTTTTCAGCAAAAGAGATGCCCAACATATGTCACATACATTGTTTACAACTTTACTTACTCTCAAAAAACCCCTCGCCAGTGAAGGGTGATACATCTATGACATCCATACACATATTTCGGCCGTTTTCCTAGTTGAAAACAAGGATGTGCGCTGGACGTAAATCCTTGCTATTATCTGACAAATTACCTAGTATCCTTTTGGATCGTTGAAAATGTCAATTTGGTGTCTTTCAAAAGGCTTTTTATTAATATTCTTGGAAGTTTGGATTGTCTTTTTGAAGTGGCTTTGCCTGTTTGTACATCAGTCCAAAAGTTCCTTTTTGATTTATGAAAACAGAAACGCTAAAAATTATTTATTAGTTTGGGTACACAATTTCAGAATGATTAATTGAAATAAAAAAAGTTAAATTTTTATAAAGCAAAAACATTTTGCCTCTGACTACTGTTTTTGGTATCCAAATAGGTTAAGCTTCTTGGAAGTCGATTACTTAGAACTTAGAACTTAAAACATAAATAATATTGTTATAAGAATTTTTAAAAGGATCTTGGATATGAAAATAAAGGGTATCTTTTTTCAATTCTTTATCGTACGATGTACATGTTTGAATGGTAAAAATTTCTTCTACCCCAAACATGAATTTTGATGGTGATTTTGTCGATGATCGATCCGCAGCTTTAATCTCCAATTGAACAAAGTAGGGGGGTACCTGCAAAAAACCCTATGATGCTTAAGTTAGCAAGAGATTTTTCACATATATTTTTGTATGGTAAGATTGCATACCCTTTGGGTTGTTGAGCCATGTTCTTATATGGTCCACATTAGCCCCTATCTCTCAATTTCGAAATGAATATAATTTCCTTAATTCCCTTGCATGCCTCCCTATATTGATGACTGCATGGCTTTGGAATAACTAGCTCTTGCATGTCTCCAGTCATAAATTGCATTAATTGGTCCCTGCATGCCTCATGTGATATCTGGCCAGCATTGATGACTGCATGGCTCTAGAGTAACTGGCCCTTGCATGCCTCCTGGAATGTTCTAGAAACCTCCTCTAGGGTTATGAAACTAGCCAAGCCAAAATGGTACAAGGGTTGGCCCAACAAGTAAGCTTACATGTCAAGCCTAAAAGAGAAAAGTGTGCATAAGCTCACAATGGGGCGAAGAAATACGCAAGGCAAAAGGCATGGGGAGGAATCATCCAAGGGCCACAGAATTAAACTGTGTCGTGCCACACCAAATCGGGATATGGATTTAAGTCGCACCAAGCTACACTGAATCATATCCACCGATTAATCGATGATGCCGATTAACTTCCGATTAGTCACCGACCTTGGTCGCCGGACTGGCTGCCGTCTTTTAGCCGTCGGTAGCCTACTGCTGCGGTTCCGTTAAAGCTACCGGCTGGATGACGTCACGCTGATGTCATGGAAGGAATATTCCAATACCGTTTGGAATATGATGACGCCGTTAACGACGACATTAACTTTAGCGGAAGATGATGACGCCATTAGTTTTTAACGGAATATACTGAGTATATGATGACGCCATTAGTTAGCAACGTCGGATGATGACTGTACTTAAGGATGACCTGGCACCATGCCACATCAGCGATATTGATGACGTGGCATATTATTTGCTTATGTGGCACTTTCCACGGCATCACATCCTGCTGACGTGGCATATTTTTTGCTGATGTGCCACCTTCCACGCCATCACCTCCTGCTGACATAACGTGTACTTCGCTGACGCGGCGAATAGTTTGCTGACGTGCACTTGCCACTAGGGATGGCAATGGGGAGGGTATGGGGCGGGGATCTTGAATCCCATCCCCTACCCCGTTCAAAAAACCAAAACCCATCCCCTACCCGTTATCCATAAGAATGGGGCGGGGACGGGTATGGGGAATCCTCGTAGGGGATGGGTTTCCCATGGGTTACCATAACATTACAATAAATATTTAAAATTTTGTAAATAATTATAATTTAAAAATAATTATAATGGTTCAAACAATAATAATAAGCGTGCATTTTTAAATTTTAAGTTTATAATAACAAACTAAAACTGAAAAATAAAGGAAACAATTGATCCACAATTGAGAATTATGATTCCTTTTACTTTTTAGTTACTTATTATTAACCATCTTCCTCCATGTTAATCATTTCATCATGATCTTCTTCGTTATCTTCCAAAAAAAGTTCCTCGTTCAGATATAATAGGTTATGATATGGGGCGGGTATGGGGTGGGGACCTTGAATCCCATCCCCACCCCATCCCCGCATCACTAGTTTTGGGGATTCCCCATACCCCGCCCCGTTCCCCATTTATATGGGTAAAACCCTAACCCGTAGGGGTGGGTCCCCACGGGGATGGGTTTGGGTGGGGCAAATTTCCATCCCTACTTTCCACGTCATCAGCTCATGTTGACGTGGTATATACTACACTGATGTGGCACCTGCCATGTCATCCCCCTTGCTGGCGTGGAATTATGGAACATTGACGAGTAGGCTGACGTGGCACACACATTGCTGACATGTCATTCTGAAGTGGCGCCTACTAGTTGTTCTTCGGATGATGTGGCACTGATGATGCGGCACCTGCTTAGCCATAATTTGGGTATTTTGCATGTGGGCTTGAACATGGAGTATTTTGCAAGGCCTAGTTAGCCATTCTTGTTTAATAAGGGAAATCCCTAGGCCCAATAAACCCTCTTTAGTTAATAGGAGGAGCTTACTAGGCCTAAATTTGCCCATTTTTTTTGTAGAATATCAGGGGTACAAACATCACCCCATCTTAATCCATAACCTATTATGGTTTAAGAAGTTCGGGTTCCCTTCCGAATTTACATTTTTCTGGAGTGTTACATGGCTCGTCCCCGAGCGTGTTGTCCGGAGTGTTATGTAACTCGCCCCCATGGATGTAATGATTAAGCTGGAGTGTTATATATCCCGCACCCTAATGGTTGAGGTGACATATAACTCTCCCCCAGTATGTTTTGTGTCATGATGCTCAATGCTCGCGCAAGGGTGCACCTCCTTGCTGCATTTTTCTAGCGCATGGATTGAAAAGTTTAGTTTTTCTGCTATCTTGAATTCGCGCAGGGGTCCAATCCTTCTATTCAAGATGCGCGCAGAGTTGAGATGTGTACATTTTCACGTGCCTGGAAAGGTGAAAATTTTCGCCACATTTGTTGTTGTCCCATACGATGGGTATAAAATTGAGATAGGGTAAAAATGATCGAACTCTGCACTCACCCAAACTGTTAGGTGTCAACGACGTTACTGACAATAGACTAGACTGTATTGTTTTTCCATTTAGGGATGACTGTGGATTTCATCATCCGCAACAGCTTATACTTAAACATGACCAATTTTGATAAAATGTGGAATACCAAAATAACGTTGAATTAAATTTCTGAATAGAAATAATAAGATAAATACCTACTGCTTCGACAACAGATGCCTCGTTAAAACCTTTGTGTGGAAAACCCAGTGGGATAAAACCATCATAAAGGAAAAAGAGTGAAGCATAGCAGGATTTGAAACTACTACTAATGATAAAACTTCTTCAAGTGGAACGAATTCCACGGCTTCTATGGCTCACCATCTTGAGTATCTTCGAGGTTCCTTAGGTAGTAAGAGCCACAAGATGCTGACCTATCCACTATGTATGGACCTTCCCAGTTTGCTCTGTGCTTCCCACAATTTGGTTCCATTGTGGGTGATAAGGTTTTCTTCAAGACATATTCCCTTGGCTTGAATGACCTCTATCTGACTTTGCGATCATATCTCATCTTGATTGCCTACTGGTATCAGATTAACTGCAGCAAGGTTGTTTCTCTTTGTTCTTCCAGTAACTCTTTATCTAAAGCCAGTATGCTGTCATTTTTCCTAGATTTGGCTGCACGAGTTTTGGTAATCTTAGGATGTACCTCGGTGGATATGAAAGCATATGTCCCATACGCCAACGTAAATGGTGAAAATCTAGTGGATCTTTTTGGGGTTGTTCGATAGGACCATAAGACTTCAGGGAATTCTTCTGTCCATTTTCCCTTTGCCTTCTCCAGCCGTTTCTTGAGATTGTCCATAATAACGCGGTTGGTCGCTTATGCCTGCCCGTTGCTCTAAGCATTGTAAGGAGAATAAAAATTATGGCGAATATTAAGGTTCTTTCAAAAGTCTTTGATCACCCCAAAATCGAACTGCTTCCCATTGTATGATATTATTGCATCTGGGATTCTAAATCTGCAGACGAAATTCTCCCATATGAATCTTTTTACATTATGTCTGGTAACGTGTACCAATGCCACTGCTTCGACCTATTTGGTGAAATAGTCAGTAGCGGCTAGTACGAATTTAATGCCTCCAGTATATTTGGGAAGCGGTCCGACGATGTCTAATCCCCACATAGAGAATGGCCAGGGAATAAAAACTGGATGTAATCCGTTGGCGGGCCTTTACGGAATTGGAGCGTGCTCTTGGCATGGCACACATTTTTTCGCGTATTCTTTAGGGTCTTTCTGCATGTGTGGCCAGAAATACCCTTGGGTAAGTATCATGGGCGCAAGACTACGCCCTCCAGAATGGTTGCCACATATTCCTTCATGAGCCTCTGCCAGTATCTGTTGTCCTTCCATAGATGATACGCATCGCAAAAATAGCTCCAAATCTACAGGTTTTCGGTATAACATCCCTTCGATCATTGAGTATCTCCATGAATTCTTTTTCACCTTTGCAGCAAATTTCTCATCTTCTGGGATTTCGCTGGTTGTCAAATATTGGATGTAAGTTGACGCCAGTCTGTAACGTTTTCAACATGATTTCCTGAATTATCTTTCACTGGAATGTCAACATTCATATTGATGTCAATGTCCTCAGTATCTCCCTGTGATAATATAGCTTCCCTCTCACCCCCACTAGCGTGTTCGATAGCCAAACCAAAATGGCTGTCGAAGATGCTAGGTAATTCTTAGAAATCCACTATAAAGAAACGGGTTGTATCAGTTTCAACTGCGGAAGAAAGATATTCTAAAGCATTTGCATGACTATTTTCCAACTACGGTCGCTGCCCAATAGAGAATCGGTTGAAATCATTTTCCAGATCTCTCATATGATTTAATTACTAGGGCCATTCTCTCTTCCTTGGCCTTATAGGTCCCCAGAAACTGGTTAACTGCATGGAATCAGTCACCAGCTTCACGTTCTTCTCATCTAACTGTTTGACAACATTTAAACCGATAATTATAGATTCATATTCAGCTTCATTGTTTGATGCTTGGAAACCTAGTCTGGTTTCTTTCTCGATCTTCGAAACTTCGGGAGTAAGGATAACGCATCCAACTCCAGCTCCACCAATATTTGATGACCCATCAGTAAATACGGTCCATTATGGTTCTGGTATATCGATCTCCATTGCGTACTCACCCTCAATTTGATCAGTGACTGACTCTATGGGTTTAAAAAATCCAGCAACCGTTTTTATATTGTCCACAGAAAAATATGCCAGTAGTGCAGCCGGGGCGTGTCCCTTATCTGCAGTTCTGGTTTCGTACTTGATCTCATATTCCCCCAAAAAATTTGAACATATGGCTAGTCGACTGGAATCATCAGCACGTTCCAGGATTCTATTCAGCGGGTATTCCGAGTAGACTATGATCTGCCTCCCTTAGAAATAAGGCTTGAGGCGACGAGATGCATGCAAAAGTGCAAGTGCTATCTTCTCAATTTTCTTGTACCGTGTTTCCTCCCCCGTAAAGGATTTACTGACGAAGTAAACAGGTTTTTCATGTGGGTCTGTAACAAACAGCACTGCACTCACAGCGTTCTCCGTTGCATCCAGTTAAACTCCGATAGGTTGTCCAGTTTTTTGACTCAACAAAACTAGGGGAGTTGAAAAATACTGCTTGATCTCATCATAAGCCTTTTCTCACTCATCCGTCCAACCAAAATTTACTGCTTTCTTCAAAACTTCAAAGAATGGATTGAATTGATCCGACGAGCGTGAAATGAAACGATTTAAGGATGCTAATCATCCCGCTAGCTTCTGGATCTCCTTCTTCGTTCTTGGGGATGGCATCTCTCTGATGGATTTTATTTGATCTGGATTCTCCTCGATTCCTTTGTGCGTCATCAAGTATCCAAGGAACTTTCCCGTTGACAGCCCGGATAAACATTTTGTTGGATTGAGCTTCATACGATATTTCTTCAAGATATCGAACATCTTCTGCAGATCAAGAAAATGCGATTCCTTTTGCTCAGATTTCACTACCATATCGTCAATATATACTTCCATCATATTCCCAATCATATCCTTGAATATATGGTCTACCAAATGCTATTAGGTCGCCCCAGCGTTTTTTAGCCCGAACGACATTACAATATAGCAGTAAACTCATCTATCAGTCACGAACGCAGTATGCTCTTGATTGTCCTTGAACAAATGTATTTGGTTATACCCAGAAAAACCGTCAATGAATGACAGTCTCCCATAACCTGAGGTTGCATCCACCAAATCTCTTATCAGTGGCAGTGGGTATGGATCACTCGGATATGCTTTATTCAAATCATCAAAATTGATATAGATACGAATTTTACCATTCTTGTTTGGAACTGGTTCGGCATTAGACATCCATCGAGGACACTGCACTGGTCGAATAAAGCCTGCTTCCAACAGCTTTTCGACTTCTGTGGTAACTCCATCTTTTTTGCTTTGCTTAACTGGATGGAACTTCTCATCGATATTTAGCTTGTGGCATGCTACATTTAGATCTATTCTAAGCATCTCAGCGAAACTCCATGCGAAAATGTCGATGTTTTCCCTTATCAATGTAATCAAACCATCACGTTCATGTGCAGGCAAATATGCCCCTACGAACGTTGTTTTGTGCTCCTCATCTCCAATATGGGCCTCCATCAGTTTCTCGACCGTTGGGGGTTCAGCTGCGTCCTCTCCCCTATATGATTCTGGAGGGAAAGGATTCTTTAATTTCTATTTATGCTTGACTAGCATGATCTGACTCCTGCTGACTTCTTGTACTCATCCATTGTACTCTCGTGACACTTATGGGAGGCCATCTGGTCACTCATAACTTTCACGACTCCTTCTGGTTAAATGAACTTCAAACACTGGTGATATGATGATGTGATTGCACCGATCTCATGCATCCAATCTCGACCTACAATCTCATTGTAGGGAGCTCGACAATCAAGAAATAAGAAATTAGCCAAAACCGACTAATCCTTTCTAAGTCTGGCTGAAGACGTTAAACTTAGCACTTCTTGGGAGGTAACCCATGCTCATGCAACACGGTAATATCTTTCCTTAACTATTTTACTTCAAATGGTAACAGTTTCTCCTTGTTCATGTTTTTAATTTTATCTTTAGAACATTGAGGACAATGTTAGATTTAAGTTTGGGGGTGTGGGAGGAACTCTTTAGTTGCATTAATTGAACTCCAGAGCCTAGAAATTTATGTTTATTAAGGATAGCACTAACTAATCTAAGTGGATGGAAGCATCTTGGTTGTAGGAGTTAAGGAACCAATATGATTAGATGGAAACATCTAAAGAGTATATTCATTAAAGCACAAAGCTTAGGTGTTAGAAATAACATGATAGTTTCAACGTATCTCAGAATCATCTTATTACTTTTGTTTTTATTTTTGAAATTTTTATGTTGATGTCTGCTGGGTTGAATTAGGGAGATTGAGAACTAAAAAAAAAAAAAAACCAGGCCATCAGACCAATCGGAATAAATACTAACGCTTGGATGGAAATATGTGTGTGTTCTCCCTGTCTCCGTCGCCTAAACAAGTGTGGAACGCAAGATCCACGGGAATTACCATGTAATCTGCTGATAAGAAGCATGCGCCTAGATCCAAAAGATCTAATCATGTTGTTATTAATTTTAAAAAAATGTCGACGGAGACAAGGAGAAGTGGTAAATAAGATGTCGTTCACTCGGACTCGTTGAGATTTTATTTTAGACTTAAAACTAGAAAATACATACAAAATAGTGTCACAATATCGAGAGGTACTGAGACTCGTGATTCTACCAATTCTCACACTCATGTGGTTCAACTAATAATTCTAGACGTTCATAACTCAAATAATAATAATTTATTGACTCTAATTCATTGCCAAAAGTAGATTTTGAAAGTACTGACTGTAAATCTAGAGCATGAGACATCAAAACATTTAAGCAAGCGTGACCCATCAATTGAAATAACAATCACTCAATAAAAATCATATATCAATTAAAAATCGATGCAATAAGTCATAAAAGAAATAATAGAATTACCACACGCGTGAAGAATGGCTTCCTCCGTCGTCCCAGTGTTGGGTTTAGCTCCTTATATCAAAAACACGCTCAAAAATATAATGCATGGCTGAATAGGTGTTTTATTGACGAAAAATCGAGTTTGTAACAAATATAATTGTTACAAAACCCGCTGTTACAGAGACGATAGTTATTGAGAAATTTTAACAGAAATAATTGTTGGAAAATTGCTACAAATACATTGAATTTTGAAAGTATAGCCAACGGTTTTTTCTTTCTTCTTCCTCATGCAGTAGCAGATATGATGATTCTCTGCACTTCTTCTTCTCATCTCTGCAGCATTCTATTCGTCCCAAAACTCCTGATTCTCTCTTTTATGTCTCAGAAGCCTATATATACACCACGGCACCGATTAAATCCAAGAATATCTCAGATGTCTTATTTCTTCTCCCCACGGCCAAGTTACGTAAAACTCTCCTCTTCTTTCGACATTTACGTCTTTGATGCTTATTCGGACCCTCCATCTCGATAGAATAGAATCCTGATACAATATATTCTCCAAACCTGTACGTAACTTCCAAAATTGACTAACTCTCGAGACTCTCTCATGCCCTGTTTACGTGAGATAAGTATGGAAACTTGATTTTCCTTCGATCACAACCCACGTACCATCCCTGTATGATCGTAACAGGCCGAAACCAACCCAGTTTCGCAAATAAATCTGATAAAAAACACGTCCAAATTTGTTTCCATAAAGTTACGGAGGTGGCTGCACTTTTCTTTCCATGTTTTGCTTCCAACCAAATATCCAGCCAATTTCAACCCAACTGATCATCCATACCAGCATTGTATTTCCAAAACAAGCTTATACCATGAAAATCAGCGATTGAATCTCTTTGAAACTGGTCCAAATCATCATCCCTAAATCTGGCGCTTAAACCCAATTTTCCCGCCAAATTTCAAATTTGAATTTGGAAGATGACCTCCCCCTAACCAGTTCAGGTCTGCTAATAGTAGTTTCCCTGAATGGGATGCCCCTTACCATATGATGGGTGTAAATAGAAATTGGGATACCCCTTAGCAAATGAGATGCCCCTTATCCAGATCTTGGGTCCATTTAGCACTTTTCTCCGGTAAGCGCAAATATCACTTTTCGAGAAAATTTTTCCACACAGGTTTATTTCTCAAAAAAATGCTTACAAAGACACAAAAAGCCATAATAAATACAAAATCGAGCACTAAAAATATATACAATTGAGATTATATCAGACACAAAAATGTGTCTATCATGACGATTGAGCACGTTTTCCCATTCAAGGAAACATTTCTCATCATCTTTAAACTTTTGATTTTGAACAAACTTTGAGTTTGATGAATAACTATGTACTCATTAACCTTTCCCCTTGACTTAGAGTTGGATTTCTAAGAAGAAGATTATGGATTATTTTGAGTTACTTAAAAGATGGAGAACATCATGAATAACTCTTTTATTCAACTTTCATAGGATAATGTTTTCTCTTATGAAGTTTACTGACTTAGACTTCTTCCATCCCTTTCACGGAGGAGATAGTTTGAGTGCTGTTTTGAAGTGTTTTAAGCTTTATTTTCACTCTGATCTTCAACTCTCCTGAGCATCTTGAGAAAGTTATAAGAAATCATAAAAGAATGAAATCTTAAAGAAGATTAACTCAAAAGATGTAGATCTGATGATTCTGAGGCTCTTCAGGACTTCACTAATCATATAGATCATGTTGCATCCGAGATCTACTCACGAAATTAACAGAATTCTACACAGTGGTGTGAAAACCACTTCTCTTAGAGAGATTATGGAAAAACTATAGAGTTGTTACTAAGGAGGTAGATTAGATCTTCATACCTCCCTATTTCTAGCGTCAAAATATAGTTGCATCTTTTCTTATGGCTACACCCAAGTAGATCTAAAGGCTATAAAACTACTAACATTCAAGATTCAAAGATAAACAATAAGTACAGAACATGAAAAGTAAAGATTGACACAAGCATATACGTTGTTCGTCCATGAAGAAATACATCCACGAGAAAGAATATGTTTTCTTTATTTATTATTAAGGTCTTACCCTTGAAAGATCTATAAATATCACTTAAATTTCTCACTCTCTCTTTCTCTAAATCTCTCTCAGGAGTTCTCTGTAGAAAGACCATCAAAAATTACATGTCAATTTCCTTCTACATGGATTGGTATTTATAGGCAAATTAAACTCGTGAAGGCATGATCTCTTCGAGTTGGTGGAGCTATTGTACATCTTCTCATTACTTCGGACGAGATCTATGCTATCCCTCGTGATACTTTGCTTGGTTCACCTTGCGAGTCATATCGTCCCGTGCTCATCGCGTTGCTCTTCCTTGGGGAACCTCGTACTGTATTATCCTTGGGTTACAATATAGATCGTCCGAGTCTTCTGATACGATATAGATTCGTTCACGCTTCTTCTGATCCTTCATTAATGCATTCCTTCTTTTTAGACTTGACCATCTGAGTCGAATAGTCCACTCCTCACATGCATCATTCATGTAACGTTGTAATAGGCATCTTGATTCAGACGAAATCACCTTTTAAAGTATGATTCGGTTCTTATATCTCATCATGAAACCGTCCCTTGAGATGTTGACACATGGCCTTCGGGTAATTTACCCTCACAAGCTCAATTAAAAAGGTCATCATATTTCTCTTTCCATAAATTAAGGTTGAAAAGGAGAGGGTACCCAAATATACCTCAATCTATTACTTTTCCTTCCTATAAGTCCTTTCTCCTAAAGTGATTGTCTATAGACTGAGTCGAGACAATACAATAAACCGGTTCACACTTCGTGTGATCGTCTATGTATACAAGGTTGAGACAATACAATGACGAAGTATGTTTACTCGATACAAAGGTTTGGACTTAACCAAACTCAATAGGATTACGTATCAAGTAAATAAGAATTAACATTTGTGCAGTTTACTTTAATTATAATAAAACAATTATAATACGGAAATATAAAGTAAATGACACAACAAGATTTTGTTAACAAGGAAACCGCAAATGCAGAAAAACCTCGGGACCTAGTCCAGAATTGAATACTCTCAGGATTAAGCCGCTATACAAAATAATACCAACTTCGTATAGTTGAGACCAATCAACTAAACCTATAGTTCACCTAGTTCCGTCTGTATTCCCATGCCTTCAACCTGTAAACAAGTCACGTACTTGGACCAATTCCTTTGGTTCATATTCCAAACAGTAAAGGAACAACAAATCTGTTTGGTATCAACTCTCTTCTACCAAGTGATATGAGTTGCGCAAAGGCTCTCTTGTTTATTTTAACATAAACTCCTTTACCAGTTTCCAAGATCTATCTTATGTTCAATCACCAAAAGTTAATCGTTAATATTAAGCCAACAACACTCTTAATCCAAAGAATTGTGTTGATGCCGATCTTCTCAATTAATCAATCCAATCTACCACAAATATAAACCGATTATTAATTGGATCCTCTTTTACCAAAGTAAGTATTGTGCACACCAAAGATTATAAAACCAAGTCAGAAATCTTCTATCTCTTCTTTGTCTTCAAATCTTCTTAGATCTTCAATAAACACCTGCACACAACTACTTGAATCTCTTGTGATCACTCACACACAGAACGGAGTTTGTTAACAATGAATTATCACAAGATCGTCTTTAGATCTAACAACAGTCTAAAGATCCCTGTTGAAACCTTGAACTAGTTTGAGTGAATCATATATCAGAAGAGAAAATTCTCAAGCATAAACAAACTAGGTACAATCAAAGTTCAACCACCGTTAGTCAATCAAATCAATAAGAAAACTAAAGATAAACCGTAATATCTAGTTTCCTACCAACGTTACGCACTAGAGCTTCTTAATCCCAAAGAAGAATTTAAACTGAGCGTCCATAAGAGATTTCTCCTAATTAGTTTACTCTCATCTCCGAATAGGCGGCTTCACCAGTAACAGAAGAACAGAGGAAGTTTAGTGTCACAAAAGATTAGTTTGCTAGAAATGTAAACTCAAAGTATTTATAGACAAGGAAGTTTGGACACCAAGGAATTTCCAAAACTGAAAATATTCTCAAGATATTTTTCATTACTACTCCTAATTCGGTTTTCATAATTTCTGTGAATGCACTGTCCAAAATTATGATCGAAATCTCCTTGGAAAATCTTTAACTAGTAAATGCACATTACTAATTCTTATTTTCCATATATAATTAAAATCCCTTAATTAAAAAGATTCTTAACTTATTTAAATTCGATCTTGGGATTTACTTCCTTCTTAGTAGTTAAGGAATATCTTTGAATAATAAAAGAATACGCATTAGTGCACGTGTTCAAAGTGTGTCGACATCTTCCTCTTGTAAGTCCTTTTTCATACTTACTCACTTGAAACTGATTTACCACACTTCCAAAAAAGTTTAGAATTGGTTCATATGACTTTCAAGAACTATGTGATTGATCAAGTAACACTCAATCACAAGTCATGGGTTTAACGGTTCTACCAAAACAAGTTTCGGTTGTACCTCCATCTGAGTATTGTGCATAGTCACACTAGCTTACCAAAATTCGGATGACTAGGTACTAGGATCGGTTCCTTACATATATTTGGTATCTAACTTGTATGCATTGTACATGTCCATAAGATCGGTCCCCCCTTGCCTAAAAATGTGTTGCACATGTTCACAGGATCGGTTCCCCTTTCTTATATAAACCTTGTTGCACCTCATACAAGGATCGGTTCCCCTTGTGATGTACAACACCTCTTACTAGGATTGGTTCCCCCTCTCCCAACATTTTTCAGACACTCACAAACCCGATCATACCCAAGGTGATTACTTAAGATCGGTTTCACTAATAAAAGTCATACCAATACATAAGTCATGCCTCATGTGAATAGTTTTTTCCAAAAAACACAAACAAGTCATGAGCGGTTATACTAATCACACATATTGGTCGTTCATAAGATATGCAATGAAGAACAACCCCAATAATGCCTGGAGATTTCCTTTTCGGTCACAACATATATCATGAACTTACTACCTTAAAAAAAATGTAAAAACATTGTTTCCTAGGATAAAATCCTCACCTCATACCCATACATAATCACAATAGCATTCATATGATTATGTTGATGTCTTATATACAAATTTTAATTTAATGGTTCATCAATAAACCTCATATTATATTCCTTAATGCTATGTATATCTAGAGTGTTCATGCTTCGTAGTTTTATGTTTCCAATATGCATGACTTGAAAGATATGTTAGGGAATGAAACATTTCAAGTCAAATATCACTACCCTCAAGTGGAAGGATGATGTTGTGGTTGTATCTCCGTACTTATTCACTTCTTCAATTCTTCACAATATTTGTAATGTCTCATCCTAATACTTTCAAGATAACCTATATGAATTTGACTCCAGTACATTTAAATCAAGCGACTCTTAAATGAGTTTTGGTTCACTCAAATATGACAACCAAACTTGACATACCAACGCTTGGTGGGTTTAATCGAGCCATGCTCTAACAGAGGTGTTGAGTGATGACATGTGGTGGCATTCTAGGTGGTGGTGGTCAATGACGGTGGTCAGTGGTGGTTGTTGTTATTTATGGTGGTGTTGTTGGAGCTGGTTGGTGGGGGAAAAATATAACATGTTGTGACAAAAAAAATATATTTATTCACGACAATCCAAAAAAACTTATGGTATGCATTGAGAATAATATGAGAGAATTGTTAGAGAACTGCTCGGTCGAACTTGCATACGTTGCTATCTCAAGCATATTTCTCAATGTTAGTGAGCAAAACTATAAGTCTTGTTTTATAGTCTACTTATAGATGTCTCGGACTAGGACATAAATTGTGTAGTTGAGCCTTAGACTTCACTTCATTCATCATTTGAAGACGAATGACTACTAAGGATAGATTGTATAACTTCATCAACAAAAGCTATGTGGAGACTGAAACTCATCTATCACTTGGGAAGTCTATTTCTACTCTATCTCCTATATATATGGAGACATAAATCGTTTCCTGATATAGTTTTATATTATACACATTTGAGATTTCGAGTTGAGTTTAACTCTCTTACACATTTCTTGGAATATGTGTTGGAAATCTTTCGCTTCGACCAAGTTCATCTTATATTCTTGACGCAAGTCAAAAGATGATCATGTGAAAATTTCCAAGTAACATCTTACATGGTTTGTGTGATACAATCATTTGGTGTAGACTTGGAATGTTTAGTATTGATTATTTCAATAACTTGAAAATTGCTTTGATTTTAATAGTGTGTGAAAACGACTATTGTCATCCTTTAAGAAAGTTTCAATGATTGAAATAAGAGTTTAGAACACTTAACCATTATTGGATATGACATGTTGTGTACTCTTGCACAAATGTAATCCATGCACGAGAACCATAGTATGCATACCCGTACGTGTACCTGATGGCTTGAGAAATCCGGGAACCTAAGTATGCGCACCCGTTCGCATACTGGCGTAAGATTCATGTCTGAATATTTCTGCTGGGATTGGAAGTACGCATACCCGTTTGCGTACTGGCGAAACCTAATCTTGGTCCGGGTATTTCAAGTATGCGTACCCGTTTGCATACTTGAAGGTTAAAGTTTTAAAGTCGGTTGTGTACAGGCACTTAAATATATATATAATATGGAATGCAATCTTTACAAACTGTGGATATAATGTTCATGAATTGATTCGAGTGAATCAAAGTTATTTTGCTTCAATTGTGTTCTTGTATACTTATATGAGAAAATAGCAACTGAACAACTCCTTAACTAGTTTCATTTGAGTCATTTGAACTAGGTATGGTTAAGATGAACAAGTTTGATATGGCTAACTTCGGTTGACTATTGTTGAGCCAACATGGTGTACACGTTTAAGTACGTTTACATAAACCTAAATGAGGGTACATTTCATTTGTGTGTACATGCTAAGTTTGATCTAACGATTAAAAGATATTAGCTTGGTTGAATCAGGTTTTTCATCTAACGGTGAATATTGAATGCTTTGTTACCAAGGTAACTTAGATTGCAAACCCTGATTTGAAAACTATATAAAGGAGAACTCTAGCAACTAAGGAAACCTGATCCCCACAACTCCTGTGTGATACTAGTTGTATAAACTAGAGTCGATTCTCCTTTAACCTTAGGTTTTTCACGAAACTCAGTAGGTTAACGACTTAAAGACTTTATTAGGATTGTGAAGC
>JAJJWX010004440.1:0-40448 GCA_023529315.1 Papaver bracteatum | reverse complement strand
ATATTTAGATCTAGGAATTGTTATCAAGATTTGATAAGGGGTGTGTTGTAGGAATTCCTGCAACTACAAGAAATATTCAATCAAATTAACCGTAAGCGAACCATGATTAATTTGACTAAATATGCTCAACACAAGTAAACTTATGGAGACTTAATAACTCGATTATATTAATCACAAGAGAACCCATAATTAATCTAACCGGAATACACAATTAAACTAATCACAAAATTAATCAATTTAATCGCTTATACTCACATAAGAAAATCTATGGAGCGATGACTAAGTTAATCATAAAAACAACCAACCCAGTCAAAAATGCTCAAACATAAGACAAACTTACGAAGTCATAACTAAATAATCACACAAGATGATTAATTTAGTTCAATATGCTCGACATAAAGTACCTTACGGAACACAACTAAGCTAATCACAAAAATAATCAACTTGGTTGTCTAGTGCTCCACATAAGACACAATACAGAGCCTCACAGTAATACAGAAAATATGGATCAGGGAAGATCAATTACTGCTGAATACAAGGATTCATTCTATATTCCATCACTATTTGCACAATGACATACAATAGACATAATCAAGGTACATGGATCATTATAAGTACTCAAACAAGTAATAAAAACATAAAACTTGCTCAAGTTTATAGACATACAATAAAACCTCTCTAAAAGAATACTCTATAACGGAATAAACTCCATAAATGAATAAAAATTCTAGTCCCAATTTGGCTTAATCCTTAGAAAATTTACCTCTATATAAGAATAATTTTTTATGGTCCCAATAATATTCTGAAATAGAGGTTTTACTGTACCTTTTTAGAAGAATCCAATCGGCTTACCGAAGATAATATGTGCGCCCCAATTCTCATGCTTCCCTCACCATATACATAGCAGGGCATTCCTTGGTAAGGATGCACTTACAACACAATCAAGTTGCGTTGGGGTAAACAATGTCTTGCTCACCACAAGTGACCTTTGGATTATCATGAAAGAGATCGCTTTTAGAACCTTTCATATCCAATTCCATTTTTCCAAAAAACTTGTTAAGTTCCAACATCATGGATATCGCCTTCTCCATAGTCATGGAATTTTCTGGAAGATCATTCCTTTTCACACTCAAAGCATTATTGGCTTTCTTTGGTACCCATTTCTGAGTGTATTTAGGAACAACCGGAACATTCTTCCCATTACTCTCTTCAAGATTTCTCGGAAGAGAATTGGATTGACTATTCTTTTATAAGTTATTCTTTCGCCAATTGGGAGCATCGGATCTTGTCTTCGTCTTTACGAAGTTATCCTTTTGATAACCATTACAAATGTGAAAAGACTTCATATGACGTTTATAGGTAAAAATAGGTTTATCACAACATTGATTCCTTTTCCTAAAGGTTGGAAAGTTACAACTTGTAGCATTAAGGGGATTAGCCTTAACATATGATCTTGGTTTCACAAATTCTTGTGATGCCCGAACAAGAACATCATGAAGTTTCTCATTCCTTATACGGAAACGACATCTCCTTTCCAGGTGACCTTTATTTCCGCAATAATGGCAAACATAAGGAATGTTCTTACCTCGATATGTATGTGCTGACTTTGGAGGTTGATATACTTTGCTCTTTCGAACCTTCACTATCGGTGAAGGTATTTCACCTTTGCCATCAGTGGAAACCTTTTGTTGAGAAGAATCACTAGCCTTGACAAATTTTACCTCTTTGCTAATACTTGGAGCATCTATTCCCTTATAGCCCAATCCTTGTGTATCACGATGATTTTTACTTGATCCTAGCATAGTAGTTAATTTGCTGGAACTAGTATTGAACTTTTTCAAGTCATCTTCCAACATCTTGATTTTATCAAGAACAGCAGCTAAATCAGCCTCAAGGCATTTTTTTCTAGCGAGACAAGCACTTTTTCTGTCATCAAAACTAACTTGTTGAGAGTTAAACCTTGCTTAAGATTATGCAAGTTTTTCTTCCAACAAAAAATACTTTTGATAAAGATTATCACAATCAAGTGACTTTATACGCAGGTTTTCCTCAGAATCCTTGAGGATCGATTCGTTAGAACGATTCGAAACATAAACACCTGCGTAACATCTTCTCAATTTCTTGTTTTCTCGATAGAGGGGATTCAGAAGAGGTGTGACATGAGAATTTGTCATCTTCTTATTTTCTAATGAATTCAAAACCTTAACATACTCCGAGACTTCCTCATCAACATCTCTATCAATATCTGTATCACCTTCATCAGAAAGTTCATCCAACTGTTCTTCTAGGCGTATTTCCCAGACTTCAACATGTTTAACATTAAGAGAGTGTTTAAATACTGACCTAGATGTGTCAGTCCTCTCAGGTGAATCCAATCTTTGAATATCATTTGGTGATTTATGAACTGGTACGTTATTAGAGATAGACTCGTCCATAAAGTCGGATTGCTACAATAGGTGTGATAAACACCTAATTTTATATCTAGTATTTATGCTTTCTTTGCGAGTTTTCTTGTAAATTATGTATCTTATGTTTTTTTTTTTTGAGTATTTAGGTACTTTGGAGTCACTTAGAACAAAAGAAGAAGAAACAGGGCAAAAACATCATCTCAAGTGCAACTGCGGTTGGAGGCGGACTATTTCTCATTATTTTCTTTTATTTCTTCATCTCTATCTGAAAAGTATGTCGGCTTTAGTGATGAAAATTTTGTCCGAAAAGTATGACAACTTTAGTGATGAAAAGAAATTAAAGAGAAGAAGTGGACTTGAGAAGTAAAATACGGTTGATGTGGTGGAGAATTCGAAGAAAAGGAAAGGGTTTATTTGGAGCGAAAAGGAGCACAAATGACCAATTCATAGGCGAGCGAAGCTAGCCACGGTTGATCAAGAAATAGGATGGGCGTGTCAGTTTTCTGGAACCAACAAACAATCTTTCAATTGGTCACCCCTTATCTACCCTCATTGGGTAGATATATCCAAACCTATTCCTACAAGTATACAACCCTAGAATTCAGAGTCTCAATCAGTTTTCCCAAATTAAATTCAGAGATTAAAAGAGAGGAGTGTGGTTGTTGTCTGAGAAATTGGTGGCAGTGGTAAGCATTTGGATCGAATGGAAGAAGAAATTTTGAGTTTGAGAAGAACAAATTTAGGGTTTGATTAGAAACCAGAATTGGGTTATGGGTTCTTAAAACAACAGAGATAGTGGAGTTGGTTTTGGTTGGATTAATTACACAGAGAATATTAGATTTGATAAGGATTTGCTATGAGATCTCAGAGAAGAATTACAGGGCAGAATTTGGGAAGAAGAATGATGAAAAATGGGTTGAATTCCTGGTGGTTTGTGTACGATTTGGTCATAAGCTCCCAGGTGAGAGAAGCTCTTGAACTGGATTTGTATAACAACAACATGGCTTGCTATCATGAGGAGATTATATCTGAAGACTGCAGGCAAGATTGGGTTCAAAATACTGAGCTATTGATGGAGTACAAGACTAATCAAGTCAGGGAAGATGATAATGGTGTTGAGTTGGATTTGAATGAAGCAGGGGACTGAACTGAGTGGTGATTTTGAGCTATGAGATGATTTGAATGTATGGGTCTATCGTGTTTGAAATTAGGTTTTTATGGAATGAGCCGTGGAAGGTTACAAATTCAACAAAGCTTTACTTGTCTCCACTTCGCAGGGCGCATACCAGCTGTTCGACGAAATACCTAAGCCACCTGAGTACATAAATTCAAGTTATGTTGCCTGCACCAGTGAAGGCCTGACTGAAATGGAGGTTGCAGCAGCAGTGAATGGTTCAGTGAGCTGTAGGTGCTGGTGCTTGCGGAGGTTGCTTTGGCCTGGCAGGGTGTTGATGCCCAGATGGCAACTGATGGTAGTACATGATGTTGAAGGCAATGGGATATGGAACTGGTAGTGTGTGCTGGTTCACAAGAATTATAGGGAAGTTTGGTTGGGAGCTGTAGCTGTGTTTGAACTGCAGGTGATCTCACAGGTGAATTGTACTAAGATTACATGTGGTGATTAGAAAGTTGCAGGTGATGATGAATCTGTGGTGGAGCTGTGACAGGTGGTTTTGCTGTTAATTATGGCTTGGATGAATGGAAGTTCACAGGGAAGAGCATTGCAAGATGTTTATGCTTGTAGGATTGAGACTATGGTGCAGTGCAGCTGAACTGGAGAAGCTGGTGCACATGGATTTGCAGTGGCTGTCACAATGGGTATTACAAAGTGGTGGTTTCTTGCAGTTGGATTGCAGTGGTCCTGGTTGTGACCTATATGGAGTGGCAGTTGCGGGTGCAAGACTTGTTGTTGATGACTGAAATGTTGTGATGTTAAGAGACCTGAAATGGTTGATAGTTGGTGGCTGAGTTCAGTTATTCTGCAGGTTTAGATGTATGTTAGGATTTGCAGGGTGGTGCTGTGACAATGAGTATTGCAGTTCTGAATGAGAATGGTTGCAGTCTTAGGTGGTGATGTGTATGCTGGGATTACAAGGATTATTACACTGGAAGAATGAAGTTCTGTAGACAATTGCTATTACAGGTTATGGATATTATGGAGCTATTCAGATGCAAATTGCAGTCAGGTTCAGAATGAGTAGATGCCATCGGTGCTCGTGCTGGGTATGCAGAGATGTGAAATGGCAGGTTACAACTGGTGTTGATGCAAGCTCTATATCTGCGGTTGGAGCTGCTACTGTGACAGATTCAGGAGATGGTTGGAATTTGTGGAAGAGCCAAGATGGTTGCAAAATTATGCACAACCAAGATGGCTGGCCAAGGAGCTGCGATGGAGAATGATTATGCAACATAATTATGGCCAGTTCAAATGGGCTAGGCCAAGACCATTCAGCCCAGTGAGACAAGTCAGTTAGTTAATTATGAATCTGACTCGGTATGACTCGGGGTTGAACCGAGTTCACTCAGTTGACTACCCGAGTTGACCCGTTTGACCGGTGACCGGGCAAACTTTGCCGGTATGCAGAGATGTACAATGGCAGGTTACAGCTGGTGTTGATGCAAGCTCTGTATCTGCGGTTGGAGCTGCTACTATGACAGATTCAGGAGATGGTTGGAATTTGTGGAAGAGCCAAGATGGTTGCAAAATTATGCACATCCAAGATGGCTGGCCAAGGAGCTGCGATGGAGAATGATTATGCAACAGAATTATGGCCAGTGCAAATGGGCTAGGCCAAGACCATTCAGCCCAGTGAGACAAGTCAGTTAGCTAATTATGAATCTGACTCGGTATGACTCGGGGTTGACCCGAGTTCACTCAGTTGACTACCCGAGTTGACCCGTTTGACCGGTGACCGGGGGGACTTTGCCGGTCACCTGAGCTACTTTCCGGTGCCGAATTCCGGTCAAATTCCGGCGAAAACTCCAGTTTTCCGGTGAGCGCTTTTGGGACATATTTTCTACATACGTTTCTCTCACTTGTGGGCTCGGTGGATTTCTACCTAATGGACTTTGAAGACTAAACCTAATTTTGGAACAAGAAGGGAGAAGAAGCTACAAAAAGAAAAAGACTTATACAACTTTGATATCACGTTTCATTCTATTCTTGGAGCTTTTGCAGAGAACTACTTCTAGGGTTTGCTTTCTTTTATGTTTCATCTTCTTTCTTTGAATATTATAATGACGAACTCCATTAATATGAGTAACTAAATACAATTATTGGTTATGGGATAAAGTTGATTTCATCAAGCATGCTATTTGATTCTATGAATTAGTTTTGTCTCAATTATATCGTTTATGATTCATTATTTTTATTATCGTATGATTTGAATGCTAGTTTGGTTGAGTCCGGAATCAATTGGATTGGTTTTCATCTCTATAGCTATATTAGGGTTTTCAATACGTAAAAGTTGTTTATCCCTGATTTTTAGTAGCATCTTGTGGTTATTACTTGTAGTGATACATCTTTTTAACCGCATATGAATCATAACCTTTGTTAAAACGAATTAGTGCTTTTACACGTTTGTTTGCATTGATTAGTCTTATTTCATAGAACTTATTGCTCTTAGGGAGTTAAACTTAATTATGCTTTTACACTTTAGGTTGATTTTTAAGCAGATTTATCATCTTTTAATGTTGTTTGTGATAAAATCAGGAAATAAACGGGATACTCTTGCGATCAAGATATCCTAGGACTTTTGATAATTGCGAGATTAAATTACCAATTCTAATCATTGATGAAAATGCATGTTTGTGAATGATACTATCCAGTGACCAATATCTTCTCTTTATTGATTATTCAAACTATTTTCTTTGCTTTATTTTATTACTTTGATAAAAACAAAACACACTCTTGGGTTATTTTGGGTACTTAAGAATCTGAAACTGCATAACAACAATCGTCTCTCTGTGGATACGAACTCTTTCTTATCACGTACTTCATTCATATTTAGTAGAGTGAGAAAGTGAAATTATTTTTGATCGGCTGACAACCGACCAAATTTTGGCGCCGTTGTCGGGGAGGCATTCGGCTTGTTATATAGTTTTTAGTTTCTTTTTATTATTTCTGCTTGCATACTTGTGTTTCGTTTCTTGTCTTGTTTCTCACTTTTTTGCGAGAATTTTTTTTCAGGTACCTAATCCCTGGCTTCTAAAGATTGGAATTATCCAAGGTGCGGGATAGCTACTCGAAAAGGCACAATACTCCAACCAAGGCAAGGCACAACGGAAGAACACAACTTGGAAGTAGAACACGAATCTCTTCAGCAAGAAGGATAAGGAATAGAACACGAGATTCCTTTTGAAGGAGAAGAAGAAGAATCAATGGGTGACTCTGCAAATCGTACACTCAAGGACTTGGCTTCGCACAAGTTGGATACACATCGAGGTTATATTCAAACCGACTCTACTTTTGAGATAAAGCCAGGATTGCTTATAGAATTACCAAAGTTCCATGGCATGGTGAATGAAGATCCAAACAAGCATCTTATGGACTTCCACACCATTGTCACGGCTATGCTTCCAGCAAATATGGAGGCCGATGGTGCTATGTTGAAAGTTTTTCGATTCTCTTTGGCGGATAGTGCTAAGGATTGGTTATATTATTTGCCTCTCGGAAGTGTCACAACTTGGAATGGGTTGAAGAAACTATTTTTAGAGAGATATTTTCCTGCATCTAAGGCCACTCAAATTCGCAAGGAGATTTTCGGAATGAAGCAAAATGTGGGAGAATCCTTATATGA
This sequence comes from Papaver bracteatum, assembly GCA_023529315.1. Taxonomy (NCBI): domain Eukaryota; kingdom Viridiplantae; phylum Streptophyta; class Magnoliopsida; order Ranunculales; family Papaveraceae; genus Papaver; species Papaver bracteatum. The sequence goes on along the minus strand of JAJJWX010004440.1, from coordinate 33,241 downwards.
TTGTTGGGAATGATACAAGAGATTGGTGGCAAGCTGTCCTCATCACCAATTTAGTAATGCTAAGATCATCCAATACTTCTATGAAGGAATCCAATCAAGTGATAGGAATCTTATTGATGCAGTGGGTGGTGGTGCACTAGTGATCAAGATGGTGGCACAAGCTAGAGAGTTGATTGAAAACATGGCAGTAAACTCCCAACAATTCTTGAGTCGTGGTTCAGATGTGCTTCTTAGGAGAGTCAATGAAGTGAACGAGGTGGAAGAACTTCGTCAACAAATGGGTAACATGTTATCAATGATGCAACAAGTTGCAGCCACGGTGATACCAAGTTCTCATGGGTATGAAGACATCAATGAGCAAGCTAATGCAGTCTTTCAAAATCAGCAAAGATTGTATGATCCTTATTCCAACACTTACAATCCGGGATGGAGAGATCACCCCAATTTTAGATATGCAAACAAACAAGGAGCGGTTCAACAACCTAATTTCTACAATTCGAGTGGATTTCAACCTCAACAACAACAATTCCAGCCGAGACAACAATTTCAACAATAACAACAACCTCAAAATCAGGGGTCAAGTATGGAAGAGTTGATGAAATCTTTTATGCAAAGAACGAAGAGCATGGATAAGGAGTTGCAGACCCAAGTTAGTTTTATGGCTCTTAAGTTGAACCAATTGAAGGCACAAAATAGTGGGAAACTCCCTTCTCAACCTATCAACCCAAAAGGAGATATGAATGCAATTACGTTGAGAAGTGGTACACAACTTATGCAACCCGAAGTTGCTGATTCGGGCAAGGTGGAAACACCAAAGGAACCTGTTTTGGAGGAGAAAAATGAGTATTCTCCCCAAACTTCTGAGGTACCTATTCCTAACTTTAAAACTCCTATTCCTACTTATGTTCCTCCTTTACCTTTTCCTCGCATATTTGCAAATTCTAAGAAGGAGGCACTAGAAAAGGATATTTTAGACGTTCTTAAGAAGATTCATGTGAACATACCACTCATTGATGCTATTAAGCAAGTTCCAAAGTATGCAAAAGTGTTGAAGGACTTGTGTACCAATAAGCAAAGGCTCAAAGGTAATAAAGTGCTTAGTGTGGGGGAGAATGCTTCGGAAATCTTACAACACAAACTCCCACTGAAATGCAAAGACCCGGGTAGCTTTGACATTCCCATCAAAATTGGTAACACTATATTTAACAAAGCAATGTTAGACTTAGGTGCATCCGTTAATGTTATGTAGTTGCAGAATAACCTATAACTACCCCCTCAGTAGAATTAGTAAAACCTGAGAAGTTCTTGATGTTGAATGACAATTTTCTTATTAATTCTCTCAATTGATTACAAAGAAGTATCTAAATGGAACTAGAATAGTTACAACTTTCTCTATTCTCTTTCCTAAGATAATTTCTCATACTCACTAAAATAACCTCCTAAATTTTACATTTGAACTCCTATTTATAGTGAAATTTATACAGCTGTATATGAATTGCGAAGTATCGCAATTCATCTTCGCAAGATTATTCTATCTTCGCAAATCTTCATACTTCCCCGTGCTTCCTCTATCATCGCATCATTTTGTAATTCTTTCCTCTTATATTTGTCACAATGTTCGTAAGTTAATGCCTTGTGATATTCGGTACCTACATCTTGCCTCTTCTCATGTCAATTCTGCGAAGAAGAAATGATCGTGAGAACATAACCGTTACTTAGTCTTTTAGAATTTGGACACGTCTTTTGTAACCGTTCTTTTCTAGTTATTCCCTTATATAAACTCTTTTATATTCTCTTCCTTTTCTTCTTCTTATTTTCTCTTTTTACTTCTGCAATTTTGTCTTCTTATCACACTCTCCATTACCATTTTTTCCTCCTGTTCATATCATCATGAGTTCTCCAAGGTAATTTTCTTCTATCTTCACTTTTTCACTTGTTTTCCTCTTTGATTTCTGTATAATTTATTGTTTGATTTTGGTTTATTTCAGCAAAACTATTCCTTAGGTGAAATCTCCACCCAGAAATTCAAACCCTAATCTTCGAAGAAGAAAATCCGAGAATCAAAAGGTAGTTAAAATACTCTGTCTTCTTTCTTGAACAATATATTGTTGCCTCAGTTTTTAATCTACATTTTGATTCGTAGGCTGGTGAAAAATCCAATCCCAACAAGAGATCTCGAGTGATTAAACCCACACCAATAATTTCAATTGATGACTTCCTTCCTGAGATGGATAAGGAATTTCCTTCTCCTTCTCGTGAAAATACTTCTTCGCAAACTCCTGCTTCTACTCCATTACCCAGTTTTCAATCTCCCACCAATGTCAATTTATCAACACTTCTTCAAGATCAACCCTCACAAAATACTTCTTCAACATCTTCTCTTGAAAAGCCTATCTTGACTCCTAATCCTTTGAGTGCTATTGCTCCAGACAATTTACAACTTGCTCTTATTCCTTCAAATTCTTCTCCTCTTCCTCAAGAAATTCGAGATGGAATTTACTCAACTTTTCGAATGTTATCCGAGGTTTTGAATAATACTGCGAAGTCTACTAATGTTCGTTCGTAATATGAGTTTTTCGAAGCACTAAATAGTTTCATCAATCCTGATATTTCTACTTCACACCAATCCTTGGAAAAAGAAGTTGAATTGCTTCGCCAATCTCTGAAGTCTTCAAGAGCAGAATGTGAGAATCTCCGCAAAGATAATTATCAGCTTCAGAATGATTCTCTTGATTGTGCGATCCTTCGCAAAAGGAATGATGAATTGAAAGGTATGATTACTATCTTCATATTTTCCCCTTTTGTTTAATTTTGTTCTTCATATGTTTGAGACACCCATTAAAACCCATTCCCCTTTATAGAATCCATCCAGAAATGTAGAAGATTGGTACTTCGCCATGAATCAGATGCAACAGAATATCAAGCCAAGCATGAAAGCCTCTTGAACCAATTCTCCCATTTATCTAATCTTTATTCGTGTGCTCTTGATAATTTTGATGCCCTTTTTCAAGAGAATACCCAACTGATTTACGACCGAAATTTTTTGAATGATGACATATCTCAACTTACTTCTTCTTTAACTAAAGCCGGCTTGAGAGTAGAAACCTTATTAGAAGAGAACAAAACCTTATCAGAAGATAAATGCTCGTATTTGAATACAATGATCGTTTCTTCGCAAAAATTAGATACTCTTCAGAATAAATGTTGCGATCAAGAAAATCTTCTTTCTTTGTTAAAAGGTGAACTTGAGGAATTAAAGAAGTCTTCAGATGCAGAGAGAAGCTCTTTTGCCGTTGAGAAGAAGTCTCTTATTAATAAGAATATAATCTTAAGTACAACTTGAAGAATATTATTCTGAACTAAAAAGTCTTAATACCAAACTTGCGAAGGATAAAAAATTTCTTCTTTCTAAAGATCATAAGCTTCAATCTAGACTTAAAGGATTAGTTGGTGATGGTTTTGATAATGCGATGGATCGAATGAAGAATTGTTGTCTATCTTTAGCTCAATCTCTTATTTCTCAAAGAGAAGGTAGTCATTAAAATTTGACTGCCTCTGATGTATCTTTAAATTTTGTTATATTCGCAATTTTGACCCTTTAAATTTTGTTTTACTCGCAGAATCTGAGAACAACCTTCTCAATGCTAAGGCTAGATTAGAAGCCTCCTGTTCTGAGCTTCGTAAGAAAAATGCTTTGCTTTCTACTCGCTTAATCAACTCTCGTGATCGTGTTACTCGGAGATTCAACTATCTTGCTTATTCCAAAGATATCGAAGATACCAACCATCAGAAAGCTATACTTCGTGAAAGTCATCTGAAAGCTCAAGTCCTTATGAATAACATTCTCTTATCAATATCCTTGCCTCCTGTGAATATTACTCCTCTGGAAATATATGATGATGAAGTTGTTCGTGATCCTGATAGTGATTTTGATTATGAGAGTGATGATGAAGGATTTGATGGTGAAAAGGAATCTGCTCCTCAAAGAGATGTTCCTGTTGCAGACTCTACAAAGGATGATATTTCGCAAAAGTCGAATGCTGCTAATGACCCTGCTCATCTTAAAGACCCAGCACAGAGTGTTGATGAAGCATAATAATATTCTTTCTCAAATTATCATTCATTCTCTTGTTCTCCTTTCCTTTGAACTCCTTTTCTCAGCTACTGTTGGTTTTCTTTTTGCAAACAATTATGCCTACTATTTTTGTTCTTTTAAGAAGTACATTTGATATTTTGCGAAGGTGATTTGACCTTTCTTAAATTGAATGCTTTCCTTGTTTGCGTAATTTGATCATATGAAGAGAAATAATATAACTCAAAGGATGTAGTTTAGTATCTCATTTCCCCCTATTATTGCTCTTCAGATGATTAAACATTGTTGGAAGTATTAGAATATCTTCCCTAATTCAACTTACGAAGCTTCAGCTTGTTGCGATTGTGAACAAGAAATCCTCCCTTTGAAGTATAAGAAATACGAGGTATGAAATATCCTTAAGAAGTATAAGAAGTATAAAATATCTTTAAAGAATTATTAGAAGTATTCAATCCGTAAAGAATTATCCAATATATGAAGAAGTATAAGAATTATTCAATCTATGAAGAATTATTCAATCTATGAAGAAGTATAATAAGTACTTAACCTTCGTAAAATAAAGTATACGTTGAAAAAGTATAATAAATATGAGACGTTCTTGAAGAATTAAGAAGTATTCAAGTTGTGGAGAAATATTCAGTATATGAAAAAGTATAAGAAGTATGTAATTCTCGTAAAATTTAATGAATACGAACTATCTGTTTTTGATTGAGAGCAAAATCGCATCTTTTGTTATATCTTCATGAAAATTCTTCAATAGGGTTGTCTTCTTTTTGAGGACTTCATGATTTATATTCTTGTAAAAATTCTTCAATGATATTGACGGAGCTGTCTTCTTTGTCAGAACTTCATGATATATATACTCTTGTAAAAATTCTCCAATGATATTGATGGAATAATTTTCATTAATTGATGTGGTCTTATCATGCCTTCCTAAGTAAAGGTCTTATTTTTCCACCTCTTTTGTGATAATATTTTTGTATTTGCGATAATATGACAAGTTTGAACATTCTTGCGAATATACAACCTCGTGACATTATCATCTTGCGATGAAATCACATGACGTTTTTACACTTTCATGTGATAACCCATTGATCTCATCTTAACTTTTTTGTTATGTTCTGCGAGTTCTCTTTGTATATATATATTATTTTCTTAGAATGCTCGCAGAAATTCAGTTGTTGCACAAATATGACAATCCTTTATGTTTTTGCAAACAAAAAGCCTCGTGACATTTGCGTCTTATAGCACGTATCAGCTCCCTAATGGAGGGTGCTACCCTTTATCTTCCCCTTGGTTGCCCCTTCAAGGAAGCGTACATCGACCATACAAGGTTAGCTCTTCCCATCTGGTTCTGCAAACAACCAACTTTTGATCGCAACCTCTTATCCTTTTTGCCTATAGGGCTTATAGTTACGAGGTTGCACCCTATGGGGTATCTTTGGTCCAAATGCATCATTTGCCAAGACTAGTTTTATGCCATGTTGATCCGATTACTCCTTCGTGAATGTGAATGTCACAATAGCTCTATGCCTTGGTGCGGTCTTCTTACTGGTACCACATGTCATAGTGTTCAATTAGCTTCCATACTAGTTGACACGTCACTGTTATTGACGCATCAATATTATATTGGAGGGAGGAACTATAAAAAATATCGCCTCGAACTCCTCCACAATTTTATCTTGTACGGCAGTAAATCTTGCCTTAAAAAAGTTGTGCTCCATTCATCGTATTCTTCATAAACGACGATCATCATCTTTATTCTTCTTCTCAAGTAAATATTATGTCTTCAATATTTTTATTACTGAAGTTTTGTTTCCTGGGAAAAAAACTAACTTTTGTTTTTCTATATCTTGAATCACACAAATCAAAACTCAAAGCTTACCGTAACTTTGGTACGAGGTGCTTTTATTAATGCCAAATACCTCTTTTGCAGTATGTCATCTTGCGCCTCCAATTCCAACGACATTACGAAGAAACAAACTGCTAGATAAGGACTAGGGGTTACCCATATGGTACATGTTGCCAGTTTGCTTTGTGCAGCTTCCCGTCTTCCTTTCCTAGACGTGAGGGTATTCACACACAGGTGTCACTCGCCTTTGTTTTCTTTATTCGCTTTCCCATGTAAGAACATGTTCGGAGAAAAACATTTCCCCCAACGCGAGTATGCGGTCACGTGAAACAAGTCTGTGATTTATTCCCTAACTGATCAACTTGGAATCATAGCAGCCAAAAACTTCACCAGCTTGAAGTCGTGTATTCGTTCCTTGTACAACACTCACTTCCCATATAAATGGCGTGCACCAATTGTCACCATCTTTGTAGGTGTGAAGGTAAACAACTGTCGTTTTTCTTATCTTGAGGTTAATGAAGATCTGAATGTCGTGCAAGGAAAACTCCATCTTTCTCTTATCCGTATTTATTGGCCATATCGCTTAGTAGGCATACATACCCACTGATCATCTCTCTTAGTAGGCATACATCCCCACTGCTCGTATCCGTCTTTCTCCAGACTCATCGTCGCTTATAACGATGGGAAGATGATTTCCCATCTCATCTGATGTATTACCAACGGAAGGATGCGCACTATTGTTTTACTTTCTTAACCATGATGGTTTTGGTTGCATGCTATGGGTCACTTTAGCCGCCCCCAATATCTATAGAGATATTCCCAAGTAGAAAAGACGCCCCCACATAAAGCAGGAACTAGATCTATTATATCCGTTCCTCACTTGCTAGATGGCTTTGGGCTTATGACCAGGTATCCTTTCCATTGCCATCTTATTTCTGATTCATCGTGATTTTTCCTTTTGGAATCGCTCAAGCGTGACATTATAAAGACACCCTCAACTGTAATAACATGCAATAAATTATGCTTACGTGCTAGATGAGACTTTTTTCCACGTGGTGTACTTGTGATACTCAAGAGCTAGTCGAGTCTTGAAAGGAATACAGTGTGTGCTTGCGGCTGGGGAAAGGCTTTTTTCTCGCAACGTAACAAGGCTGAAGCGCTCGCTACTCGGGCAGGCTGGCAGTTGCTTGTGTTGAGTATGATTCTTTGGACCAATATCGGGCATTGGGCTCGTGGTTCGACGAGAATTTGTGCTTTCCAATGTGAAAGTATTTCATACTCGCGTGCGAGACGAGATTTTATGCTTACGATAAGAGCAAGACTTATGTGCTCACATGCAAGGTTAGGCTTCATGTGCTTGTGAAGTGATGCAAGGCTAAATATTGAAGGGTCTAAGCAATCCTTATCTTGAGCTTGATCTTGTCGCTATCCACGAACCTCGAACTTTATCATGTCGCTATCCACGAACCTCGAACTAGATCATGTTTCTGTCCCAAGTGCATACAAAAGTTTCTTGAACACTGGATTTTTTTTTCTCTATGTTGTAGGGGATTAAAAGACGATTCCAACGAGCTAAAAATCACTCAATTCGGACTTAAAACAAAGAAGTTATTGACGAAACAAGGTTTGAAAGAAGCGCGCGTTTCTGTTGCATACGTGGCAATGATAAATGTGCAGAATCGTTGATGTGTCACTGCTGACTGGGATGACATTTCTGATTTGGCACCACCAGATGCTGATGTGGCAACACCAGACGTTGGCGTGGCATTGACGACTTTCGCTGACGTGGAAGTGCATGACGATGACGTGGAAACTGAGTCATCGATGATATGGCAGCCGATTCATTGATGATGTGGCAGTCGATGTTGATGTGGCATTGCTGACTGGACCATTCTGATGACATGTCACTGCTAACTATGCAGTCAGTGTTGACTTGGCTGCTGATTGGGCAAAAATATCCGCACGTGTTAAGAATCGGGGGTGTAAACATCCAACTTTCATAGCGGCTTGGCTTGTTAAGACGGCTCGAACAGCTCAACTCGCTCATGTACGGCTTGAACATATCAGCTTGGCTTTGTGAGTTGAGTCAGCTTGTTAAGACGGCTCGAACAACTTTAGGGTTTTGATAGTTATCCTAATAACTTCCCTCATCTGTATAAATCTCAAATAACATCCAGATTCATGATAAACCTTAATATTTATCATAATCCTCATCTATCTTGAATAATAATTATAAATATTTAAGATAATTATCCTATTTTATTTATGATCCTGCATTTATCTTAAATAATATTAATAATAATAAATTAATAATTATTCAAGACTCTTGGGCTTCAATAATAAGCCTAGTGGGTTTCCATAGTAAACCCACTGGTTTCCCTAACAACCCAAATCCTGGCTTCCATAATAAACCCACCGGTTTCCACAATAAACCGTATTAGGCTTCCATAATAAACCATGTGGGTTTCCACAATAAACCGTATTAGGCTTCCATAATAAGTTGTATGGGTTTCCACAATAAACCCACCGGTTTCCCCAATAAACTGGATTAGGCTTCCATAATAAGCCATGTGGGTTTCCACAATAAACCCACCGATTTCCCCAATAAACCGGATTAGGCTTCAATAATAAGCCATGTGGGTTTCTACAATAAACCCACCGGTTTCCCCATAAACCGGATTAGGCTTCCATAATAAGCCATGTGGGTTTCTACAATAAACCCACCGGTTTCCACAATAAACCGTATTGGGCTTCCATAATAAGCCATGTGGGTTTCTACAATAAACCCACCAATTTCCACAATAAACCGTATTAGGCTTCCATAATAATCCATGTGGGTTTCTACAATAAACCCACCGGTTTCCACAATAAACCGTATTGGGCTTCCATAATAAGCCATGTGGGTTTCCTTAATAAACCCACCGGTTTCCACAATAAACCGTATTGTACCGACATCAAATAGCTTGTGCGGTACGTACATACACTATCTTAATAGGGTACAAACACCTGCATTCATTCCTACACATTCACTGAGACAAACCCATGTTTCTAATTCTGCATCTGAGCTTGAACCTTCCTGCTCAATCTTGTTCATCTTTTCTTCATCTGTTGTAGCTTAATCACCAGATCTCTTCCCTGTATCTTCTCAAAGCTCAGAACCCCAAATCAATTGATTCTTCTCTGGAACCTTAACTCTCAGATAACAGCCTCTTTTAAGTTCAGGTAAAAATGAACTGAATGAGAGAATGTTTCTCTCAAGTTTAGGGATGGTTAATCATTGGACCGGATATTGGCACCCTATGGTTTATGATAAGGGTTACCTTCATAATTCTTCTTGTACTATCAGTTTTAGAAAATTGACAAGCTTAATCATCGATTTTGATCATAACTTTGTCATATGACGTTGGAGTGTCCTCATTCTTCCGCCGTTGGCTTTGTCTTTTCGTACTTTTCAAGATGTTGAGAAGAAATCCTGGATTTGAGCAAGTTCCACTTCTTTTTGCTCCAATGATTCCAAAACACCTATAAAACTCAAAAGCAATCATAAGATACATAATTTACAAGAAAACTCGCAAAGAAAGCATAAAAATAGATATAAATGAAGGTGTTTATGACACCTATCAAATTCCCCCACGCTTAGACTTTGCTAGTCCTCGAGCAAATCAAACAAAATAATTCTAAAACATACATACAACTCCGTGTCGTCGAGGCTATGGTTACTCTTAGCATAAATAACAAGCCTTTGAACCCCTGGGTGTCCCTAGTGGACGAGTTATAGTCTCTTGAAGGTTTACAAGAGGTCTACCTACAAAACCTATATTTCCAACTCCAGCTACCTGTGACAAATCTATGAACGAATCCAAAATGGCTATTGTAGGAGGTACCCTGATGTGAATCCAAATTAATATATATGTAAATTAAGCTTTACTCAGAAAGTTGAACAAACCACAATACTCGGAATCTAACTAACCACAATCACAATGAAAAGATTAAGAAGATGGATATAGAGATAGATGTTTGCGAATGTTGACTAAGTGAATGGTGTTTCCCATATCTGTCTGAAGGTCACCGCCAAAATGAACATATGAATCCTATAGGATTGAGATACTGGTCTGAATTCTAATATCAACACAGCTGGCATATACAATGGAACCAACGGTCGACAATCTTAATTCTAGATCAACTCAACTGGCATATACAAGGGAACCATGAGTCGATTTTATTAAACAATAAAAAAAAATTCTTTTTTTTTCTTTTTACTTGACAACATGATTAGATCTTTCGGATCCAAGCGCATGCTTCTTGTCAGTAGATTACATGATAGTTCCCATGGATCCTGCGTTCCACTCTTGTTTAGGCGACGGAGACAGGGAGAACACACACATATTGCTATCCAAGTGTCAAGTTTTTTTGTTTTTTTTAATGTATACACTGGTTGGTCTAATTGGTCTGTTTTTTTTTTTTTAGTAACTCAATCACTCTATTTCATCCCAGCAGTAATAACAATTCAATGTTAGTGACCCACCAAATCACTCAAGAGAAACAAAAAGTTTGCAAAAATAAAAACAGAAAGTGATATGGTGACATTCCGAGGTATGGTAACAACTATCATATTATTTATAACATTTAATAATTCTGTCCTTTTAGTTAATGGGTTCCTCAACTCCCGCATCCAAGATAGTTCCATCCACTTAGATTGATAGTGTCATCATAAATGCACATGTTTTTAGGTTTCGGAGTGTATAAAGCAAAAGAAAAACTATTTTTTTTTATTAAAGGCATAAAACAAACATATAAATGCCCCCCAACACTTAAACTTTACATTGTACTCAATGTAAAATCTAGTCATTCAAAGTAAAGTTCAAGATGGGAAATTCATACCATGATATATACACAATAAGAAAATAAAACGCATAAAAAAAATTGATACTCCAACTCATAGCTATTGCTAAAGAATAGAGGATAAACACTAAACAAGCTATTTAGTTGGCATCTAATCCCAACTCATCCAAAATATACTTCATCGTCAAGAAAAAAATCCATCTACTTAGAAAGGCTAGTGTTTATTCTAAATTATTCAAAAATCTCTAAAAGTTGGAGTTTTGATATGCAAATATCCAAAATAAGAAAATAAAGATAAAAGACTTGAGAAATAAAAAGATAGAGATAGATACACAAAACCAGTGGGTTTCCTCCCATTTAGCGCTTGGTTTAAAGTCGTTAGCCCAACTTGCAAGACGAATTCTCCATACACCAATAATCTGAAAAGTTGGAGATCCACCCATGGCACCTGTTTTGTAAACACTCGCTTCGCACAAATATTAGTACAAGAAAACAGAATTGAAGCTATAGCCCCATAGAAGTTCCCCCCACACTTATTCTTTTCTACACTTGGAAGTGTATAAAGAAAATAAAACAAGAACTTTTATGGTTTCTTCTTTGCAAACATCCATAGTATGAGAATCAAATGTTTATAATGGTGGATATCGAGAAACAAAGTCATTTAACAATATTCTCGAAGCACATGTATTCAAGCCAATAAGAGGTAAAGGAGAAGAAACAATAGGCAAAGGGTTATACAAACCTTGCACAATCTCTTGTATCACGGAATCCTCTTCATCCTTGAAAAACTCAAGTGAATTACTCACCTCTTTAATATCATGGTCTTTATCAAACCTTGCTACCGTTCTTCGCCTGTTTCTGCCTTAACCAAAGTCTTGACATTAACATATTCATTACAATCATATGCAAGCTCAATTGGGTCTTCCACAATATTGTTCATAATGGTCACATTCTCAACACACTCCTCTTTGTTGTAAGGAACATACTCCACTGCGGATTCAAGTCTCACCATAAGGAACTTTTTTAGAACACTCATTGCATCATCCTCAAGCTCTACATGTTGAATAGGTTCTTGATCGTTATAAAGATCAATGCTCGAGTAAGATACACTAGTGTTATCATATTCCTTTTCAACTTCACGTTGATCGCAAAAAGACTCCATTGTACACTCTTCGGGGATGTCACCATAAATTGGTTCAAGCAAGGTATTTTCATAGTTATGGTCACTATCATAGTCAACATAAGATTGGATACCACTTCCCAAAGATTGATCTTTCGCAAAATTTTGCATGTCCTCTTTGTATTCTTTAATGCCTTGTATTAAATTGGAAATACCCTTTTGAAGCTCTTGGAGTGATCCATCCAAATTTTGAAAATAGCTTACCATTTGTTGGTAAAGCTCGTTCGACAAGGAAAAAGTAGAATTACTTACTTCAGTATTGCTAAGCCAATTATCTTCCCTTTGAATGGGTGAATGATCATAACTACGATCAGAAATCGGGCCAAACATACTATTAGCATATTCGATCAATGAAACTGGATCCATGCTTGGTTGTCTACAAACTAACTCAATGCTAACCATAAATTGTTGCATCTCATCTACTAAACTCGAAGAAATATGAATAGGAGTATAACTATTCTCCCCTCCTTCTGGTTGCTCACTTACATACCTACCGTAAGAAGGTTGATATGTATGACAATAACCCAAAGGGTACGTGGAATATTTACCATAACTAAAGGATTGGTTTTGATTGTATTCCCCGCAAGGGTGATAGTTGTCATGTTGTTGAGGTTGAAAGCCATATTGATTGCTCCAATATGCCCGTCCATAGAAATTGGTACATGAAACAAGAGTTCTCAAACCAAGGTTAAAAACCAGAAAATAAGAAAAACAAAAATAAAAAACAAAAATAAGAAACCAAAAACAAGTGACAGTCGCTGCCTCCCCGGCAGCGGCGCCAAAATTTGATCGATGTCTTAGGCGTCAAAAATAAATTACACTTTCTTACTACACAAAATATATAATGAAGCAAGGGCAAGAAAGGATCATTCCCACAGAGAGGACTAAGTTGTCAATATGTTTCGGTTTCTTATGTAAAGCAAGGGAGATTTTTCTGATTTTTAATAAACTAGACAAATATAAAAGCAAAGAAATAAATAAAGCAAGCAGTTCAAATATGTAAAAATATTGGTCAAGGATTTTGTTTTCATTCACTAACATGTTGTTGTCTTAATAACTAGAATTGATATTTAATCTCTCATTATCAAAGGCCTTAGGATACCTTGATTGCAAGAATATCCCGCTAATTCCCTCTTATCATCAACAAACACATTAAAAGATGCGAGTATGAGTTCTATCTAAGAGAACAACCTAACGTGTAAAAGCAGTAATCAAGTTTAATTCCCTAGATGCATTAACTTCTATGAAATCAAGCCAATCAAAGCAATCGAACATGGAAAGTGCACTAATTTAATTTAACAAAGGTCATGGTTCACATATGGTTACTAGGATATATCACTACAAGAAATAACCATATTTGTGCTACTTGTATTCAAGATGCATCACTTTTACGTATGAAATACCCTAAACTAGCATTAGATGTAAATACGAGTTCAATCAATTGGACACTCTGAAAAAGCGTGGGTCTAACAACCACACCTAATATTTCGATTAGCAATCTGTATGGACAACTCCAAGTTACTTTCTAGAGAATCAACTAAACTCAATCAAATAGAAAGTATCTCAAGGAGTTATTATCTCAATCTCTCGATATGATTTACTCAAGCAAATAAAATCTGCGTGTCTTAATCAAAGAGAGATAACTTGGATGGTACCAAAGACCAATATCCATGTGTAAATCAATTTAAATCAATAACCAATAAGGTCAGATATTCTAATTGATTGAACAACGCACAACATGTATTACTTCAATTATATAACAAAATATAATTACGAAAAAAAAATAACACAGACACCATCATTTTGTTAACGAGGAAACCTCAAATGCAGAAAAACCCCGAGACCTAGTCCAGATTAAACATACACTGTATTAAGCCGCTACAGACACTAGCTTACTCCAAATTAACTTCGGTCTGGACTGTAGTTGAACCCCAATCAATCTTACACTGATCCAAGGTACGGTTATGCTCCTACGCCTCTGATCCTAGCAGGATACTGCGCACTTGATTCCCTTAGATGATCTCACCCACAACCAAGAGTTACTACGACCCAAAGTCGAAGACTTTAATAAACAAATCTGTCTCACACAGAAAAGTCTACAAGATAGATAAATTCGTCTCCCACGAATAAACCTATGAGTTTTGTTTTGTATTTTGATAAATCAAGGTGAACATGAACCAATCAATAAAACTAGACTTATATTCCCTAAGAACAACTCAGTTTTATCAATCACCTCACAATAGTCTTAATCGACGTAGCTAAAAAAGATATTGTGGAATCACAAAGACGAAGATGTTTGTGATTACTTTTATATCTTGCCTATCGGATATAGAAATATCAAGCCAATTATTACAATTGTACTCGTACGATAGAAATAGCAAGATCAGATCACACAACTACGATAAAAGTAGTATCGATCTGGCTTCAAAATCTCAATGAAGTCTTTAAGTCGTTAACCTGGTTTTAGAAGAAGAAAACCAATGGTTAAAGGAGAATCGACTCTAGCTTAGCAAACTAGTATCACACAGAATGTGTGGGGATTAGGTTTCCCAGTTACTAGAGTTCTCTCTTATATAGTCCTTCAAATCAGGGTTTGCAATCAATGTTAGCTTGGTAACAAAGCATTCAATATTCACCGTTAGATGAAAAACTGATTAGATACAAGCTAATATTTATCAACCGTTAGATCGAAAACATAGCTTGTTATACACATATGTACTAGACGATTTTGGGTTTGTGTAACCGTACCCAAACTTGTACATTAGTTGGTTCAACACTAGTTAACCAAATGGTTAGCCAAATGATAACTTTCATATCAACCATATTCTTCTTCACCATAACTAGTCCAAATGACTCAAATGAACTAGTTAGAGAGTTATTCAATTGCTTTGAGATCCCATGTACTACATAAGACACAATTGAAGCAAAAACAATGTGATTCACTCGAATCGATTCATGAACTATAAAGCCACAGTTTGCAATAGCATTCCTTATATTATTATGATAAGTTCACAAATATCGTTTTTAGACATAACCAACACAAGTTCGCGGACTCAAGTCAACCGTTTGGAGTTTACAAACTCTAGTAGAAATTATCGGGTTGAGAACTTCCATCAGTTCATGTACCGAGTTCGCGAACTGAAACTGAGCCACAACTCCAGCAGAAATTCTCGGGTTCGAGAACTATGCCAATTCGCGGACTGAGTTGACGGCTCACGTTCCGGTTTCACTTGGTCAACAAAGTTCGCAAACTTCAGTTCAAGCAATAAGGATTTATACATATATGTGTTACCACAATAATGTTTATATCCTCCAATGGTTATATTGTCTAAACTCTCATTTCAATCATTGAAACATTCTCAGAGCGCGTTATATGGTTGTTATTCACAAACTATTTTTCGTCAGAGCGATTTCCAAAATGATTGAAACATAACATAACATAACTTTCGTCACTAGGTAAAGATGAAATTGGATAAAGAGAAAGCTTTACCAACACACATTTTGAGAAATAGATAAGCGAGATATACTCTGCTCGAAATGCCATATATGTATATTCTTAGTATATATAGTAATACGACTTTTGTCTCAAGATAGGAGATAGAATATATAGAATTTTGAGTGATAGATAAGTTCAAGTCTCCACATACCTTTTAGTCGATGAATATCCACTGGTTCCTTGAGTAGTCCTTCGTCTTGTATGATGATTTCCATGGAGTTCTTGAGCTCAACTACACTTTCTATCCTAGTCCGAGACCTTAGATATAGTATAATAGAAATCAATACTTTAAAGTTTTGATCACTAATATTGACAAACATGCTTGAGATAGCAACGCATGCGAGTTCGACCGAGCAATGCTCTAACAATCTCCCCCTTTGTCAATTTTAGTGGCAAAACTATTGATACATATGGAATACAAAAAATATATAAATAAACTTTGTAGCTCCTATTCCACATGTCTAATCTTCAACAATACTCGAAATCTTCGTCACTTCCAAGTAGTCCATTGATCCCAAAGGTTGTAAGTTTAGTATCATCGTTGTTGAAAATCCCTATCTATAACAATGAGAAAACAAGAGTTCTCAATCATTGTTATACAGTGTCATAGTATCATTACACAGCGTCAATGTCCAATTGCATCACAACTTTAACAACAATACTATGGTGATACTTCACTCCCCCTTAGTCAATACTCCATCTCACATGGATACCAATCCCCCTTACATAATGATCTGAAAACCATATGTATTTGTAGTATGAACTACATATTAATTCTCCCCCTTTTTGTCAATAAAATTGGCAAAGGTACAAGAACGGGATCCTAATGAAATTTCCGTAAGAGATATTTCATGACCAAAGGTAAATTATATCATCTCGTTTAGATGCAATCATAAAGTCGAAGCTAAATGCATTCATCAAGTAGTTTATAAAGATACAAGATAACCCCTATAATATTCCACAGCCGCACTCCCCACAAAGATTTGGCAATTAAGCACAAGTTCAAAAGAACTCTCCCCCATAAAATGTCATTCCCAAGGGAACAACAAGAGCGACCTTAATTTCAAGAGAAATGAAGGATTTCTTTAGACTCAACAAATTACATACAAGTATGAATTTGGAATCCAACAAGAAATATTCAATCATATTAACCAAAGTGAAACAAGATTAATTTGACTAAATATGCTCAACACAAGTAAACTTATGGAAACTTAATAACTCGATTAGATTATTCACAAGATAACTCATAATTAATCTTACCGGGATACACAATTAAACTAATCACAAAAGTAATCAATTCAATCGTTTATACTCACATAAGAAAATCTATGGAGCGGTGACTAAGTTAATCATATAAATAACCAACCCAGTCAATCATGCTCAACATGAGAAAAAATTATGGAGTCATAACTAAATAATCACACAGGATGATTGATTTAGTTCAACATGTTCCACATAAAGTACCTTATGGAACAACAACTAAGTTAATAACCAAGCAATCAACTTTTGTTGTTTTAGTGATCAACATAAGACACTTCATGGAACAACACAGTATTTACACAAAAATTTGTGGATCGGAAAATCGACCTTATACCTTGGAATAAGCAAGGATTCATTTTATGTTTCCATCACTATTTGCACAATGACACACAATAGACATAATCCTTGAATCACAAAATATTTTAACCTATCTTACATCAATATTTGACAATATAGGCTTAACTTTTGTGTTTTTGTCAAAAGTCTATTCATTCTTTTATCAATATTTGCATATCAATTCACGAACGACTTTACTTTTGACAAAATATGGGACAATTAAGTTCACGGACGTAAACACACATATCCCATCAAAATATTGCAATATATAAAACCATAAAGATTAATACTGCAACCATCATCTTCCAAACAAGTTTATAATTTAAACCAATAAATCTAAAAACAAGAAGATGAAAAACTTTGGACATAGCTATGTGTAATCACAATAATGGCTATTCCAAACACTAGTTATTCTTCTAAACAAAAGAGAAAAATAGAAGATTTACTAGACAATAAGAAATCAGAGTTCATTAAGAACCTCGTATCTTTCAATGAAGCCATCAAAGAATGTATCGCTGATTTCCTTTATTTTCTTGAATTGACACACCATGTTCATGAGTTAGAACTAAGGGTGCACAGGAACCGAGCCGGACCGTACCGGAACCGTACCTATTTTTGTACTGAAAAGAGGAAGGGGGTACATGTATCGGTCCAAAAAATAAGAACCGAGGCTAAGAAGGTACAGGTACATGGTCTTGCCCTAGTCTCGTACCGTCCCGGACCGAATGTACCGAAAATAGGTCTTTAGATGTTTGCGATAAGACTGGAAACTAGATACTAAGGATAAGAAGGGAACTGAGTGAAACTCATGTTACAAGACACAGTTTACCCGTCTCAATTAGTCTCACCATTCTCTTCTGGCCACTTCATAACCGTTACATTGAACATACAAAAAGCAGAGGGACTTTGTCATAAACTACAAATACATAACACCACATAGTTTAACATATGCAATTGTACCTGGTATATGCTGAAATTCATCTTTCGTAAAATTATCTTATTGGGTGACAACTTCATGCAATTACTGGCAATCGGGATTATTACAAGGCTGGAAACGAATAGAAACATCCAGTTAGTGCTCTGCTGCGTAAAGTATTTTTACGCTACCAAGAAAAGAAGCACAATAAAATCTCAATTTATAGAAGACTTTCCCCTTACCGTATTTCTCAACCATACATGACAATATTTTGTGGTTCCAAAGCACGCTCTGCAAAGAAAAACAAAAACAGGTATCAAGATGATATATCATGCTATGTTATGCATAATACATGACAAATAGTGCATGAGCTTACTTTTAACGGTGTATATTCTAGGATTTGGCCATGCACTGATTATATACAGCGGAATGCCTCATCTTCTTTTGAGTAAGTAATATATCTGCAAGCACCAATAACAGAGATGATGTAATTCAATGGTAATTGGAGTTTCTGTGTTGCAAAATATACCAGGTGAAAATGAGTTGCATGAATTGGTGGGAAGTCAGATATCCTCTATATAGAAAATCGATGGTGATTAAATTAAAGATGAATTTCAAGTACATTACGGATTGATTAGATCTTTGCAAGATATTGAGGATTTTTTTGGTCTGGAACCGAGACTAGTACCGAAACCGTACCTGGTGCCACACGTGTACCGAATGGTACCGAAACCGAGGTACAAGGTATAGGTACCGGTCAAAAAAATTGGAACCGAGGTTAGGGAGGTACAAGTACTCGGCCTCGTCAAGAACCGAGCCGAACCGTACCGTGTGCACCCTTAGTTAGAACACTAACTTTGCGATCAACAACCCGAGCAAGTTGTCTAGCTTTGGCACTGTCCATGATAAGCTTCTTTTGAATCCGAATCAGAATGTTCTGATTATCAAGAATTCTGGTCTGACCATCTAGAAGTTGGTTTATTCATAATTAAAGATTTGCAAACCCGACCCTTGAATTGTTCTGAAAAAGAGTTAATTCCTTGACAGAATTATCAATCCAGGAGTTGTGATCCTTTCTTTCAAGCATCTTCTTTAGAACCAGCTCCTGAATTGATTTACGTTCCTGATTGTATTCCTCCATATCAAGACGCACAATCTCTTGAGATTTTGCAGAATTCTCCATAGATTTCTAGGTCAGGGAGAACACAATATAGAACAAGTATATATGCGTTCATCAACTAGAGTATAAAACTCTGGTTTTGAAAACCCTAGATACTCACAAGAGGAGGACGCGGACGTTTGTGGACTACCAACAAAAGGACTCAAACAGAAATAATATACAACATAGTTGAGTATTCCCCAATTATTTTCCTTGCACCTCTCAAGTTAGAAACAAGGAAATAAATACTTGGAATCAGGTAGTAGATTGGAAGTTAGTTCCACTATGATCATCGGTAAAGGAGTTGTATATATCATCTGACTATTTCATCTTTGTTTTCTTCGCCTTTCTTCGGTTGATTTTCATCCCTGAAGGATAAGACATGGCGTACTTAACAAAACCATCAGATTGCTTTCTCTGAGGACTAAGTCTATGACCTCTTGCAATTGGTTCAAGAGGATCAGAATAGATAGGAATCCATTTTCTAGGCTCATATTTATCAGAAACATTCTTATAAGTACATGGAATGCTTTCCTTAGCAACACAAAAACTTATGCTATAATGCATTTGAGCCCTATGATGATTTCTAGAGTAAAGATCATTCTTATAAGGTTTCTGGTTTTCTGTGTACATGCGAATCACTGTAGTAGTCGTCCGACTATTTGTTCCATTGACAGTGAAGATAAGCAAATTATAAAGCTTAGAAATGTATTTCCTTCTTGCAAAACAATGGATAGCATGGTGATTCTTTTTCCCACAAAAAGTACAAGTTCGTGGAGAAGAAGCAATAATTGGCACCTGTTCTAACTTCATAGCCATATGAGAAGACTGCAAGTTATGTAAGCCTTTCTTGACACAATCTTCTTCTGGAGAACATTTCTTCATGTGTTGTACAGAAGATTCTCTCCTTAAGTCATAGTTTTCCTTTTCCAAGGATTTACATTGTTCATGGGCTAGAGTAAGAGATGCACTTAGTTTCTATTTTTCATCACGAAGTCTGTTGAGATCTGATGAGTCTCGAGCAAACGTTTTTCTCTAATTGAGTCCTCCTTAATAATATCCTCAAGAGTACTAATCTTTTCACATTGAAGATTAGTTTCTTAGAGAAGTTTATCAATGTTTTTAGAGAAGGACACAACAATGTTATAGAGATCACGTTCTCAATCAAGAGACTTTTCAAATTTATCAATAAGCTGATCATGATCATTAAAATCAGCAGTCTCAGCTGTATTTTTTGAAATTCTGGTGAGCTCCTTTTCATCTTTTTCCAGGGTGTCACATGCCTCATGAGAGGAAGAAATGTCATTTGAACATTCTTTCCACCCCGGGATTCGGAAGAATCTACTAAGGAATAATCCTTTGAGGTTTTTCTAAGACACTTGACATAATCAAAAGCTTTAGGAGACATTTTGGTATGCACAAAGGAGATCTTGTCCTCAGACTCAGATTGCCACAAACACAAACTTGTAAGGTCTTGAACGTGTTTGCCTGCTCTGATACCAATTAAAAAAGTAGGGGCCTAACAACCACACCCAATATTTTGATTTGAAATCTGTATGGATAACTCCGAGTTACTTTCTAGAGAATCAACTAAACTTAATCAATAGAAAATATCTCAAGGAGTTATTATCTCAATCTCTCAATTTGATTTACTCAAGCAAATATAATCTGCGAGTCTTAATCAAAGAGAGAAAACTTGGATGGTACGAAAGACCAATATCCAAGTATCAATCAATTTAAATCAACAATCAATAAGGTCGGATATTCTAATTGATTCATCAACGCACAACCTGTATTATTTCAATTATATAAAAATATAAAGAAATAACACAGACACCAGAATTTTGTTAACGAGGAAACCACAAATGCAGAAAAAACCCGGGACCTAGTCCAGATTAAACATACACTGTATTAAGCCGCTACAGGCACTAGCCTACTCCAAATTAACTTCGGTCTGGACTGTAGTTGAACCCCAACCAATCTCACATTGATCCAAGGTATAGTTATCCTCCTACGCCTCTGATCCCATCAGGATACTGCGCACTTGATTCCCTTAGCTGGCCTCACCCACAACCAAAAGTTCCTACGACCCAAAGTCGAAGACTTTAATAAATAAATCTGTTTCACACAGAAAAGTCTACAATATAGATAAATTTGTCTCCCATGAATAAACCTATGAGTTTTGTTCTGTCTTTTGATAAATCAAGGTAAACAGGAACCAATCAATAAAACCAGACTTATATTCCCGAAGAACAGCTCAGTTTTATCAATCACCTCATAATAGTCTTAATTGACGCAGCGAAAAAAGATATTGTGGAATCACAAACGATGAGACGAAGATGTTTGTGATTACTTTTATATCTTGCCTATCGGAGATAGAAATCTCAAGCCAATTATTACAATTGTACTCGTATGATAGAAATAGCAAGATCAGATCACACAACTAAAAGAAAAGTAGTATCGGTCTGGCTTCAGAATCCCAATGAATCCTTTAAGTCGTTAACCTGGTTTTAGAAGAATAAAATCAAAGGTTAAAGGAGAATCGACTCTAGCTTAGCAAACTAGTATCACACAGAATGTGTGGGGATTAGGTTTCCCAGTTTCTAGAGTTCTCCCTTATATGGTCTTTCAAATCAGGGTTTGCAATCAATGTTAGGTTAGTAACAAAGCATTCAATATTCACCGTTAGATAAAAACTTTATTAGATACAAGCTAATATTTATCAACCGTTAGATCGAAAACATAGATTGTTATACACACATGTACTAGACGATTTTTGGTTTGTGTAACTGTACCCAAACTTGTACATTAGTTGGTTCAACACTAGTTAACCAAATGGTTATCCAAATGATAACTTTCATATCAACCATATTCTTCTTCACCATAACTAGTCCAAATGACTCAAATGAACTAGTTAGAGAGTTTTTCAATTTCTATGAGATCTCTTGTACTACACAAGACACAATTAAAGCAAAAATGATGTGATTCACTCGAATGGATTCATGAACTATACATCCATGGTTTGCAATAGCATTCCTTAGTTTATTATGGTAAGTTCACAAACATCGTTTTTAGACATAACCTACTCAAGTTCGCGAACTTAACTTCTCGGACGGAGTTCACAAACTCCAGCAGAAATTCTCGGATTCGTGAACTACGCCAGTTTGCGAACTAGGTTCGCGGACTGAGCTTGTATACTGAGTTCGCAAACTGAGCTCACACACGACTCCGGTTTCACTTGATCAACAAAGTTCGTAAACTTCGGTTCAAGCAATAAGGACTTATACATATATGTGTTACCACAACAATGCTTATATCCTCTAATGGTTATATTGTCTAAACTCTCATTTCAATCATTGAAACATTCTCAGAGGGCGTTATATAGTTGTTATTCACAAACTATTTTTCGTCAGAGCGATTTCCAAAATGATTGATACATAACATGACTTTCGTCACTAGGTAAAGATGAACTTGGCTAAAGCGAAAGCTTTACCAATACATATTTTGAGAAATAGATAAGCGAGATATACTCAGCTCGAAGTGAAATATGTGTATAAATTACTCTATATAGTAATACGACTTTTGTCTCAAGATATGAGATAACGTAGATATACTTTTGAGTGATAGATAAGTTTAAGTCTCCACATACCTTTTAGTCGATGAATATCCACTAGTTCCTTGAGTATTCCTTCGTCTTGTATGATGATCGCCATGGAATTCTTGAGCTCAACTACACTTTCTATCCTAGTCCGAGACCTTAGCTATAGTATACTAGTAATCAAGACTTTATAGTTTGGTCACTAATATTGACAATCATGCTTGAGATAGCAACGCATGCGAGTTCGACCGAGCAATGCTCTAACACCTCTGATGGTCATGCTTGCGCTTCCTTAACTGTTCGTAGGAGGATCCAAGCCGCACAATCAGGCTGGCAAAGTTGGACGTTCGTGATGCTTCTAAGACCGTTTTGAATTGTCTAGCTCATTTAAGCTTTCTTTAGATAGTGTGATCATTCCCACTCGGGGTTGGCGTTTGACAACGCTGAGATGCGTTTAGGCATGGTCTGATCGGTTGGAGAGTTGATGGGACCGCCAACGGTCATCACGATAGTTGCCTATTTCTGCTAGGGTTTGGTTAGGCTTGTTAATTTTGTGGCCAAATTGTGTAGTCGTGATCATTTCTTAGACTGACTTGGACAGTCTATATTTCCCTTAAGGAAATGAAACATGTTCGATTGTCTTTAATTAAAAGCGCGTCAATACGAGATTCTCTTTGTAAGAGAATGATGTAGCCTATGCGGGTATTTTGTGCAGATCTCAACACCGGCACTTCGGGAGATTCATGCTACTCTGCTGAGAGTGAACACTTAATCGTCATGTCGTGTCAATGATGAGAGTTCGGCTGAGTACATAGCATGAAAAATACTAGGCAAATCATGCATTAATTAATAAATAATGCTGGCATAAAATAGAATTCACATAATATTTGGGATTGCTACTATGCGCACCATTCTGAATGAATTTCATATATACATATACTGAGTTGTTCAACACATGCGTAAAGAAAGAGGTTTGAGCACTCGTTACTTTCAAGTGGCCTTCATTCATTTGCAAGATCAGAGTGCTAAATATAGGGTTTTACGATTTTGACCCTAAACTAAAAACCACCATCAACACTTAGCTCAATAAATTTTATATTCTCACATGGGGAAAATTTAGAGCACAAGAGTAACACACTAAGTATTTGTAACAACTTAATTTTACAAAACTCAAAAAAGTAGATACTTTAGAGAAAACCTTAAAAATGAAAATACTTATGCATCGTTGTCTGTGGGCAATAGTTTAGCTATCAATCGATAAGAGAATAGCTTAACTAAACAGAGAACATTTTTTCCATCAAGTATACCTGGTCATTAGTACATCTTACTTAGCAGGATTTTTCACGAGTAAGATTTCAAACCTTGTGATTAATTAACACAAGTATGGGCATTATGCTCATCAAATGAATAACGTTCTTGGTTAAACCTCTTTTTTATTCTAATTTTTGGAGGAAACCCTTTTTGATGTGAAAAAGCATCATAAAACTTACTATCATCAAAGTATGAAACCAAGTTTGAATCCTTACCTGAAGAAGTTTGTCTGGAGGAATTTGACAGCCTATTTATAAGATCTTTATACCCTTCAATTATCAGATTTTGGTTGTCCTTCACATCTCCATTGTTGTTTACACCTTATTTTACCTTTTTCACACCTTGAAAAATCGGGGGTCTAACAACCACACCCAATATTTCGATTAGCAATCTGTATGGACAAACTCCAATATAATTTTATGAAAATCAACTAGACAGTTAGACTCAATCAATAAAAGATATATCAAAGAGTTTATATCTCTATCTCTCGATTTAAATCTTACTCAAGCAAACTGTGATTCTCAATTTAAATACAAGAGAGATAAACTTGGATGGTACCAAAGACCAATATTCAAGTGTCAATCAATTTAAATCAACAACCAAAAGGTAGGATATTCTAATTGATTGAACAACGCACAACCTGTATTATTTCAATTATGTAACGAAATATAATGCGGAAAAGAAATAACACAGACACCAGAATTTTGTTAACAAGGAAACCGCAAATGCAAAAAAAATCCGGGACCTAGCCCAGATTAAACATACACTGTATTAAGCTACTACAGACACTAGCATACTCCAAGCTAACTTCGATCTGGACTGTAGTTGAACCCCAATCAATCTCACACTGATCCAAGATACAGTTATGCTCCCCCGTCTCTGATCCCAGTAGTATACTGCACACTTGATTCCCTTAGCTTATCTCACCCATAACCAAGAGTTGCTACGACCCAAAGTCGAAGACTTTAATAAACAAATCTGTATCACACAAAAAAGCCTACAACATTAGATAAATTCGTCTCCCACGAATAAACCTACAAGTTTTTGTTCCGTCTTTTGATAAATCAAGGTGAATAGGAACCAATTGATAAAACCAGACTTATATTCCCGAAGAATAGCTCAGCTTTATCAATCACCTCACAATAATCTTAATCGACGCAGCGAAAAAAGATATTTTGGAATCACAAACGATGAGACGAAGTGTTTGTGACTACTTTTATATCTTTCCTATCGGAGATAAAAATCTCAAGCCAATTATTACAATTGTACTAGTATGATGGAAACAGCAAGATCAGATCACACAACTGCGATAAAAGTAGTATCGGTTTGGCTTCACAATCCCAATGAAGTATTTAAGTCGTTAACCTGGTTTTAGAATAAGAAAACCAAAGGTTAAAGGATAATCGACTCTATCTTAGCAAAATAATATCACATAGAATGTGTGTGGATTTGGTTTCCCGGTTGATAGAGTTCTCCTTCATATAGTCTCTCAAATTAGGGTTTGCAATCAATGTTAGCTTAGTAACAAAGAATTTAATACTCACTGTTAGATGAAAACCTGATTAGATTCAAGCTAATATTTATAAACCATTAGATCGAAAACATAGCTTGTTACACACACATGAAATGCACATTTGTAGGCTTGTGAAAACCGTACCCAAACTTGTACATCAGTTGGTTCAACAATAGTTAACCAAATGGTTATCCATATGATAACTTTCATATCAACCATATTCTTCTTCACCATAACTAGTCCAAATGACTCAAATGAACTAGTTAGAGAGTTGTTCAATTGCTTAGATTTTTATGTACTACACAAGACACAATTGAAGCAAAAACGATGTGATTCAATCGAATCGATTCATGAACTATAAAGCCACGGTTTGCAATATCATTTATTAGTTTATTAAGATAAGTTCACAAACATCATTTTTAGACATAACCTACTCAAGTTCTCGGACTGGGTTTGAGGACTTAAGTTCCCGGATGGAGTTCACAAACTCCAGCAGAAATTCTCGGGTTCGAGAACTTCGTCAGTTCACGGACTAAGTTTGTATGTTGAGTTCGCGGAATGAGCTCACGTACTACACCGGTTTCACTTGATCAACAAAGTTTGTTTGGTTCAAGCACTAAGGACTTATACATATATGTGTTTCCACAACAAAGCTTATATCCTCCAATGGTTATATTGTCTAAACTCTCATTTCAATCATTGAAACATTCTCAGAGGGCATTATATAGTTGTTTTTCACAAAATATTTTTCGTCAGAGCGATTTCCAAAATAATTGAAACATAACATGACTTTTGTCACTAGGTAAAGATGAACTTGGCTAAATCGAAAGCTTTACCAACAAATATTTCGAGAAATAGATAAGCGATATATACTCAACTAGAAATATCACATGTGTATAATCTTAGTCTATATAGTAATACGACTTTTGTCTCAAGATAGGAGATAGAGTAGATAGATTTTTGAGTGATAGATAAGTTTAAGTCTCTACATACCTTTTAGTCAATGAAGATCCACTGGTTCCTTGAGTATTCCTTCGTCTTGTATGATGATTTCCATGGAGTTCTTGAGCTCAACTACACTTTCTATCCTAGTCCGAGACCTTAGCTATAATAGACTAGAAATCAAGACTTTATAGTTTTTATCACTAACATTGACAAACATGCTCGAGATAGCAACGCATGTGATTTCGACCGAGCAGTGCTCTAACAATTTCCCCCTTGGTCAATTTTAGTGGAAAAACTATTAATACATATGGAATACAAAAAATATATAAATAAACTTTGTATCTCCTATTTCACATGTCTAATCTTCATCAGTACTCGAAATCTTCGTCACTTCCAAGTACTCCAATGATCCCAAAGGTTGTAAGTTTAGCATCATCGTTGTTGAAAATCCATAGCTATAACAACGAGAAAACAAGAGTTCTCAATCATTGTTATACGGTGTCATAGTATCATTACATAGTGTCAAAGTCCAATTGCATCACAACTTTAACAACAATACTATGGTGATACTTCACCCCCCCTTAGTCAATACTCCATCTCACATGGAAACCACTCCCCCTTACATAATGATCCGAAAACCATATGTATTTGTAGTGTGAACTACATATTAATTCTCCCCTTTTTTGTCAATAAAATTGGCTAAGGCACAAGAACGGGATCCTAATGAAATTTACGTAAGAGACGGTTTATGACCAAAGGTATATATATATATATATTATCTTGTTTAGATACAATCAAAAAGCCGAAGCTAAATGCTTTCATCAAGGAGTTCATAAAGATACAAGATAACCCATATAATATTCCACATCCGCACTCCCCACAAAGATTTGGCAATTAGGTACAAGTTCAAAAGAACTCTCCCCCATAAAATGTCATTCCCAAGGGAACAACAAGAGCGTCCTTAATTTCAAAAGAAAAGAAGGATTTCTCTGGACTCAAAAAATATCATACAAGTATGAATTTGGAATCCAAAAAGAAATGTAGGAGCAGAATCTCGCAACAACAACGCTCTTGTAAGGATTTATGCCACACATGGCAAGTGTCGCAGATTGATTACCAAAACGACGCAATAAAGGACGGAAGACAAAACATGAAGAAAGACGTGAAGATTTTATAGAGAAAGCTCGCAAGAAATGTAGCAAGAGAAATCCTGCGAGGTATTATAGAAACCTGCGGGAAATGACAATGATGTTGCTGCAATATTACCGCAAGAGTTCAGATCCAAAATTAGGGGAAATGTGAGATGTCATCCACAATGTAAATACCTATATAAAGAAGAGAGAAGGAGAGAGAGAGAGGGGGAGATAATTTTAGGAAGAGAGAGAAAGTTATTTTGCAGAGAGAGATTTCTGGAGAGAGAAAATATAATTTCTTTATCACCTTCTTCCCCAAAACTATATCTATAATTCTTCCAAGAACTCCATTAATGGAGATTGAAAATGTAAATTGATGTAGCTACAAATTATTATAGTGAAGATCCGTGGACGTAGATCACATTGATCGAACCACGTAAAAATCTTGGTGTTTATTTATAATTTTAGTACTTTTATCACCATTTTTATATTTAGATCTAGGAATTGTTATCAAGATTTGATAAGGGGTGTGTTGTAGGAATTCCTGCAACTACATTTTGGCGCTAGAAACAGGGACTACTATTTGATAGATTGAAGAAGATTCAAAGAAATTGTCTATGAGGAGTTAGAATTCGTGAGATCTAAATTTTTTGAGAGGAAATTATCTATCGGAAATATTGTGTCTTCAAGCAAACACCGACAACACATTGAAAGAGCATAAAAGAAAATGACGAAGATGAAAAACTATGTAAAAAGGATTATTTTTCAAGAAAATTCCAAGAAAGATTAGCTACTGTTCATGTATATTTTTAGATCTAAAAAAAATAAAAAAATAAAAATTAGGGTTAAAATGGAAATTTCATGGAAGAAATTACATTTTCAGAGAGTAATCATCATCAACAATTTAAAGACATGAGAAGACTAAGAGAAAAAAAAATTGTTGTGGTGAATTTAAGAAAGAAAACCAAGGTTTCAGTGGAAGATCTATTGATCATGAGAGAAAACAAGAGGCAAATTGTGAAAGAAATTAAGGGAGGACGAAAAGAAGATAAGAGGTAGACGCTGCAATTTTAATCACAAGCACAAGTTTGCACAAATGGTTCAAGTCTGCGAGAATAACAAAGAGGTCAAGGGTTCAAATATCGCAAAAACACATATTTTTCATTTTCTTCTCATTTTCAGCGGAGAATAAAAGAATAAGTAAAAAAGTTCTGCGTTAAATGTCGCAAAGAGATTCTTGAACAGTTGGTCCAGAGATCAGTATGTGAGTTTGTGGTCACAGGTTCGAATTTTCCTGCGAGCATAATTTTCTTCTTTTTACAAAGGGTGAAAAAATAGATAATTTCGCAGCATTGTTTCATTATCTCGCAAACAAGAGCTAGTACAGTTGATAATCTGCGAAGTTAATGAGTTTATGGTCGCAAGTTCAAGTCCCAACACATACATATTTTTTCACGCAATATTTGATAATTTCGCAAGTGTATTTCACGCAGAAGATAGTAAATGATAATCTCGCAGAGAAATTTCGCAGAGAAGGGTTAGCACATATGGTTCAGCGTGATATGTCGCAAGCAATAGGTCGCGGGATCAATTCTTACTTCACGCAAGTTTATTTTGGTTATTTCGCAAGTTAGCCTTTGATTATTTCGCAGATAAATTTCGCAAGCAAGAGAGCTAGCACAGTTGGTTGAGAGGCATGAATGTAAGCAATAGGTCGCAGGATCAATTCTCATCTCACGCATGTTTATTTTTGTTTTGCGAGAATTGTCTCTAGAACAGTTAGACTTTGATTACTTCGCAAGATCTTTCATTATTTCGCAAGAGAAGGTTAGCACAGTTGGTATGGTGTGAGAAAATGCAGGAAGTAGATCAAGGGTTCAAGTCTCACTCTTCACAATTATTTTTGCTGCAAGATGTTCAGACAATTCACATAAGAGCTAAGTACCTTTTCTTAGAATATTTTACTTACAACAAACAAAATATTTTTTATTTAATTTCCAAAATGCGATATAATCGCAAGATTTCTAAAATTCTTAAGATTTCAAAACATTTTAAAGATTTTGATTTCAAAAGATCATAAAAATGTCTGCGAATTATCGCAATAAGTTACAAATTTCAAAGACTACAAAAAGTTAAATTATCGCAAAGATTTCTAAGATTTCAAATATTTTGATTTGATTTACAAAGAGCGATACAATCGCAGAATTACAAAGATTTTACAATTACAAAAATTTCAGAATTACAATATGTTAGAATTTTTCTTGAATATTTACTTCAGATGATATGATATTATGAGAATGAAAACAGATATGAAAGCATAAAGAAACGTGAATAAAGAAACGAGAGATTATTTCGCAGACATATTTCGCAAAAAATAGTTAGAACAGTTGATATGGCGCAACATTATACAAGAGGCAGATCAAGAGTTAATTTTGCAAGACTTCGTTTCTCATTTCTTCTCAATCTTCAAGCAAATCATATACTTCCCAAAAGACAAAAACAAGCCGCAAAAGATAAGTACCATTTCCTTGAATATTTTATCTATGACTTTTGCGAGAAAGATTTTTGATTATATTTAACAAAAGCGATACAATTGCAAGATTTCTAAGATTTTTAAGATTTCAAAACATTCCAGAGATTTTTTATTAAATTGGCAAAAAGCGATACAATCGCAAGATTCAAAAATTTTCAAAATATTACAATAAAGAATTCATCGCAAAAATTTAAATATCTCAAAAAATTTCAAAGATTTCAACGTTACAAAAAACAGAGAAAATTAAATTTATATATTTCTATAGAACATTTTTGATTTAAAGACGCGATATAATCGCAAGGTTTCAAAGAGGATTTCTAAGATTTCAAAATATTTTACATAGAATTTACTTCAAAAATGATATTATGAGAATGAAAGAAAGAAATGCGAAATTATCGCAAGAAACGCGAATAAAATTTCGCAAGAGAGAAATGCAATTGCATAAGATGGCGGAATGATCGCAAGAAATGAAAGAATAAAGAAATGCGAAATTATCGCAAAAGACGCGAATAAAATTTCGCAAGAGAGAAATGAAAATGCATAAGACGGGCGCAAATCGCCTAAAAACATATAAGAATGGGACGAACCTTTATGGCATACATCCTAGTTCGCGGATTCTATTCCGTAAGAGGCAATGTCCTTAAAGTGCGTCATAAGGGGGGTATCTATTTGCATGACTATGGGAAAGGCTATACCGCTGCTGGAACCTAGTCATGGAGATTTGGGATTATAGAAAATCCATCCGGGAGAGATAACTTGGATTCCCAACTATATAAGGTTATACCCTGGTTGGGCGCCCGAGAGTTTCTCCTAAGGAATGCAACGTATGATCAAGGCGCCGAGGTACACGGTTGAGCTGTGGGTGCCCGGGATGGATGAACCTACCCTGGCCATCCACGGCAAGTCTTGGCTTACGATGTGTTCGGCCCGAAGAAAACCCCACTTAGGGTGCAGTCTTGTAACTATAAGCCATATAAGGCATAAAGGACAAGGCTGCGAAAACAACTGGTTGTTGGCAGAACCGGATGGGAAAGTGCTAGTCTTGTATGGCCGATGTATAATCCTTGAAGGGGCAACCGGGGGGGGGAGATAAGGGCGATACCCTCCATTAGGGAGATGTGTATCAAAAAATACGGCAATGTCATGGGAATTTATATTCGCAAGAATATTTAGGCCCGTCATATTGTCGCGTGACAGAGACAGCAATGTCATGGGACTTTATATTCGCAAGAATATTTAGGCCCGTCATATTGCCGCGTGACTGGCCAAAAAGCCTAAAGAGAAATGTTAAGATGAGATCAATGGGTTTTTTCGATAAGATCAAAAGATGAGATAAATGAAATCAATAATAACAGGATATAAATCGTAAAGACGTCCTGCGATTTCATCGAAAAGACGGTAATGTCATAAGTCTTAAAAAGCAAAGAGAGGTTAATCTCACAAGAAGGCTTAGATTTATCATATTGTCGCAGAGATTAAAATTAAATGATAAGACAAGATCAATGGATTATTACATATAAAAGTAAGAATGTCCTGCGATCTTGTCGCATAATAAGACCTTTAACTAGGAAGGCAAAATAAGACCACAAGAGAGGTTATACCTACAAGCGTATAACAGATTGCTAACGACTTTATATTAGTCTTATTTCATTTATCATATTGCAGATCAATAACAAGAGGCAAGTATGGGAATGCATAGAATGGAAATTACTATTCATAATTCGCAGTACTATTCATAGCACTATTTGCGATACTATTCTCAGGACTATTCATAATTTGCAGCACTATTTGCGATACTATTCGCAGTACTATTTGAATACTATTCATAATTCGCAGAAATGTTCAAAAATTCACAGAAATATTCAGAAATTAGCAGGGTTATTCATAACCACGCAGGATCATTTACAAATTTGTATGTTCACCCAGAATTTCGAAGGAATTGTGATTATTTCGCAGAATGTGATTATTTTCTTAAAGTGATTATCATTGGAGGTAGAGGCAAGATAAGAATAAATAAGCAATTTAATCATTCAACAATTTCTCATGGATTCTCCTTCATAGATAAAGAACAGAGGCAACTATGGATTACCAAGGAAATATTTTATGTTCTTTATCTTCTCAGCAAGAATCATTTCCAAAATGGGCAAGAATTCTCACCAAAAATGAAGAAATAATTTCGCATGAATAGAGGCAATATTTCTTATTCAAGGACATATACTTTTTATATTTCGAGGATTGAGTACTTCTTCTATTTCTTCTGAGATACTTCATACTTCATACTTCGCAAGATGATACTTTTAATTACTTCGCAAAACTACAGAACTTCGCAAAAGAATAGAGGCAAGTATATACTTTTTAAGTTTGGTATTCTTTCGCTAGTTCCTTCGTCAACAAAAATCAAAGACTACTACAACAACGAATTTTTTCTTAAAGATTGCTTTTTAAGCAATATTCAAGAAAAAAGAGGCAAAATGTAGGAGCAGAATCTCGCAACAACAACGCTCTTGTAAGGATTTATGCCACACATGGCAAGTGTCGCAGATTGATTACCAAAATGACGCAATAAAGGACGGAAGACAAAATATGAAGAAAGACGTGAAGATTTTATAGAGAAAGCTTGCAAGAAATGTAGCAAGAGAAATCCTGCGAGGTATTATAGAAACCTGCGGGAAATGACAATGATGTTGCTGCAATATTACCGCAAGAGTTCAGATCTGAAATTAGGGGAAATGTGAGCTGTTAATGAGCTGTCTATGAGCTGTCATCCACAATGTAAATACCTATATAAAGAAGAGAGCATGAGAGAGAGAGAGGGGGGAGATAATTTTAGGAAGAGAGAGAAAGTTATTTTGCAGAGAGAGAGATTTCTGGAGAGAGAAAATGTAATTTCTTTATCACCTTCTTCCCCAAAACTAGATCTAGAATTCTTCCAAGAACTCCATTAATAGAGATTGAAAATGTAAATTGATGTAGCTACAAATTATTATAGTGAAGATCCGTGGACGTAGATCACATTGATCGAACCACGTAAAAATCTTGGTGTTTATTTATAATTTTAGTACTTTTATCACCAT
>JAJJWX010004439.1:0-10172 GCA_023529315.1 Papaver bracteatum | reverse complement strand
GTAGCGTACTCATTTTACTGAACAATTTTTTTTTTCTTGCTTGTTTTAAGATGAGTTTTTGAGTTTGAGATTTTAGAATTCATTTTTTTTAATTATTATTATTATTGGTTAAAGCATCGTGCTGAAGTTTTGATTATTAAATTAAATCATCATGTTTGAACTTAATGTAATGGGTAACCCGCCCCGTGCGGAAATTTCCCATACTCGCCCTGTCCTAGATCATGCGGGTAATGGGGAGGGTAAGTTTTTTTTTTTTTTTTTTTTTTGAACGAGACAGTGACTAGGATATAAGGTCCCCGCTCCATACCCGTCCCATGACCATCTCTATGTTTGGGGCTGTTTGCGAATTTCATAAATTGTTACTTTTTTTTTTTTTTTTCTTTTTTTCCCGAAGGACATAAATTATTACCGGCTTTGATTTGTCATTAGCAAACTCTGATAATCATAAATATATTTGGGCATCCTTGAAAAGATATGTTCTTATTAGGGCGTGAAAAGCATTTTTGCTTTTGGATCTACTTTTTTAGGTTTGTGCAATGCGGCTTTAATTTCGGTGTCTTTCGAACTGTTTTAGATCTTCGTGTTCAACTATGTGTTAAGCACTAAATCGTCACAAGAGCTGACTGGTGATTAATGGTCATCCAGATAATAACACACCTTTCTTATATAAATTGTATATCTTATTTGACCTTTATTTATTTTTTGTTTATCCACATGAAGTACATCCTTTCCAAATATGAGGTCATGGTCCTCATGGATGCTAGTTGATCTTCTTAATTCGGATAATGGAGTCGATGTACAAAAAAGCTTCACGTCTTGACATGATGAGCAAGGCGGAACTGATTCCAATAGTCTAAAGCCTCGTTTGGGATGGTTTTTTTTGTTTTCAACCAAAACCATTTTGTAACAAACTTTTACTAAAAATTGTGTTTGGTGAATTTTTTTTAAAGTGATTTTGGAGAGAATCACTTTTATTTTAGGCCTGCTTTTAAAAGCTATTCAGCAATATCTTTTAAAAGATAGAAAAGTAGACGTTGTGGACTCATGTTATTTTGTTTAATTCATAGTCAATTTTGACCTTGTTATTTTATTATAAAGACAAGATTTACATGAAACATTATACATTTATCATTATATTTCTAACATTTATTTTATTTCTCTATTTTTTCATTTAATATTTTGAAATAATAAATAATAATTACAATTATAATAAATTTTTAATCAAACCATAATCATAAAATTCTTGATTAAATAATAAGAATAGTTATAAAATAAATAAATATTACTTATAATTTTATTAAATATATTAGATTAAAAATTGACATTGCCCTGCATCCCATGACATTAATAACATTGCTCCGTGTCCCATGCATTCTTTGGTAATCACATACTTTGATGTTGTTAAGAAGGAGATCCCTACAAAGTTCACCTTGTCTGCCCGTGATGTTAATTTATGGCAATGTAACAAGTTGGCTCATGATCAAGATTATTTAAAGGCAATTCCCATCCATGGGCTTAACCAATGCTTAGGGCCAAGACAGTTCAATGCTATCCTCTACTATAGGCTTGGTATTCCCTTATTCGTGGAGAAAAGTACGTGTACTAGCTATAACCGTGAAATGGATGTTTTTGGTGATCATGCTTTGCATTGTGTTAATGAAGTTGGGTTAAAATTGAGACACGACCTGGTAAGAGATGTTTTGGCCGACATTTTTTACAAATCAGGCGTGGCTGCTAGGAAAGAGGTGGCATTAGGTTTCTTGTCTGATGATATCACTGGCCTGTAGATTTAATGGTGTATAACTGGGAGAATGGGAGCAATGTGTGTTTTGATGTCACGGGGGTCTCACCTTTTGCGAGTGGTAGCAGGAATAACTTCACACCCGGTCATGCCATCACTCGCAAATGCAAGAAGTACTTGGAGAAATGCCCTGAGCACGGTTACAGTTTTGAGGTTAATTTATTTGGAGTGAGGTTTAAAGTCAGGAAATTGTGTAAATTAATTAAAAAAAAATTTCTTAGGGTAAAGATGGATTCACATACTCTGCAACATTTACTTTGACTCTGTAATGAAATTCGATTTCTATGTTTTAATTCGGTTTGTGGTTGAAACTCTTTTATAGAAACAGTTTTTCAGCGTACATGATTACTATGTTCCATAATTTGAATTCTTGCCACATGCAAGATGTTTTCTTACTAAACTTACAAGGTATTGCAAAATAATATTTACAGAAAATGAAATTGAAAAAAAAAAATCAGTGAAAGAATAGATTTTTTCCGCACCTTTATTGCCTCACCAGTCGGTGTGGAAAAATACTTTTCAAATAAAATAAAATTATAAATAAAAATAATACATTAAATATGAAAATACCATTTTGCCTCACTTTATTGCCTCACCTTCGGGTGTGGCAAAAACCCATACTATAGTTGCATGGTACAAAAGGTGTGGCAATAACTTCTTGTCACACATATTGTTGCCACATGGTGTGGCAAAAGGTTTTGATGTGGCAAAAGGTTGTTGCCACATGAACATGGGTTCTTGCCACATGGATGAGGTGTTGCAACACACCAATTTTCTTGTGGATGAATGCAAAGAAAACTAGAAAGACGCAACAGATTTATTATGCAAAATATGTACTGAAGTCAAAGTGGTGGTTAAACGATCTTAAGAAACAGGTGTTGCTATGACTGCATGAATTAATGGAATAAACGACTTTTCCTAATAACAAATCCGCATGTCCTGTATATGTACATCAATTGATGAAATGGTAATCAACGAAAAATTAATTTTCTTCCAGTTTTGGTTAATTACATATAACATGAATCATCAACTTTTGACATAAAAATTAATCATAAAAATAGACGCCTTCAACTAGTCTAAAGGTATGGACTATTTTAAGGGGATAAATACAACTAATGTAATTGTAGGATGGTCTATTTTTTCTTCTCTAAATCCTCACTAATGTGGGGTGTTTGGGTGGTTTTTATTTTTGAGTTCTTTCACTTTCTGGTGGGGTTTCTGTTTGTCTAGTGGGTTTCAGTTTGTAGGATGGTCTTCCTAGCTTTCTTGTCTAGTGAGTTTTGTATTCTTTCATTAGTTTAATATATTTCCTTCTTTACCGAGCAAAAAAATAAAAAATAAAAATGAATCATCAACTTTTGACAGACAAATCAATACATAGAATACTTTCAAAATATTACTTGCAGATCCATGGCCATAGGGACGGAGCCAGAACTTTGTTGTTGGGAGGAAAAATACAACCAATGACTAATAACAACATTGTATACTATGGCGGCCGTAGGGCGACCAAAATTTTTTAGTACTTTTTTCAAATGTTCGCTGCTGTTTATAGGTGAAAATAGTTTCTGCTGATTTTGGTAATTGCGGGTGTGAAGGTGAGAAACTGTTTAAACCATAAACAATGTACTGCAAGGGAGTACTTTAGATTCGAGAGATCAATCTGTACAAGTCCGGCCTAAATCAAGAAAATGGCCGTTCCGGACTTTTTGATCACAAAGAGGAGGAGAATGGGTTGGTTTTGGGGAGGGAAGCAAGGAGAGTGGTCAGACCAGAATAGTTGATTCTGGAAGAGCAATTGGGTTTCTACGACTTGTTTTCAAAAAAGGTATGAGAGCTCACGAGGAGAGCTAAGTAAGTATTTATGAGTATTCACTAGTGGAAAATGGAAGTTAAACCACTGCCAAGACAAGAGGTATTATCATCAAAAACGACTGTTTTTCTCAGTTGGAATCTGGGAGTGGTTTTTTCCAAAACGACTGTGTCTCACAGAAGTTGAAATCTTTAAAAATACGACTTTCTCTGACAGTCAATTGATAACACTGACATTCACAGTGGTTTCTAAAATTTTAAATTAGAAAATATAAAAGTTAATCGCCTGTTTTGAGAAGTGGTTTTATATGGGCTAAATACTTTTTAAAAATCTGATTCATCTAAATCCCAGTCTAACTAATTTTCATCTGACTGGTCTGAAATTTGAAATTCATTATAATTTAGAAAATCTGATTCACAACTTATTTCTGACTGTCATAAAATTTACATAACTATTTATAGCCTCCAAACCGACCAAACCCTTCCATCATTCCACAAAACCCGTAAATCCTAGCCGCCTCTCTATTCCTTCGCGTGCAAACTTGACAAGTAAAGAAAACAGACGGCCCAATGGAAATGAGCCACGTACTACAAAAATCATCTTGTGGGACTAAAAAAGAGCTACTATAATGTTGCACGAAGTAACTTAACAGACACAACACTATTTACGATTGGCTCAACCTTCAACAGGACCCATGTATGGCAACGTGTCCTCTCCTGGTACTGATTATACATCCAATTCGATAATCCTTACTACACCAAATCGTCACTTTCAACAGCTGTAAACTGAGACAAGTCAGAACTTGTCTCTTCCAGTCGGCTGCACCACATTTCTTCCACTCTTTCCCTTTTGTTGCGTGCAAAACTGAAATTGACTGGGCCCCGCAAATGATGTCGGCATTTCTCACCGACAGAACGAAAAAGCCCTTGCTGTCAACCAATCCCAAAGCATCATCCTTGGTCTTTGTGAATCATCCCAATTATGGTCGAAACTTGGAAGGTCATTCATCATACTAAATAAGCGTTTCCTGCATCAACAGTATCAGGATTATTAGATCGTATGGGTTGCCAATAGTCAAGCCAAGGTGCATTTTTGAATGCTATATGCAAATGGAATGGGGGCAGAGAGTGGGATACCTGAGAATCAAAAGGCCTTTGAGTCTTTGACATTGCCAGGCAAGAAATAAATTGACTTTCAAATTCAACCCGCTCAACTCCAAGACAGACTAATGTGGCTCCAACTCGCAGTACCACGGCTATGACACCTCCCTGAAAACTCACCCATGCACACACATAAAGATCAGTAAATTCAAGCTGAAATCTTTGCAACAGTGTCAGCACAAATTAAGGTACATGTAAATCTTCCTTGGACGTGTTTCTACTGCAATGTTGTGTGTTTAGGATGCCCAACTTCATCCAGGTAAAAGCATCACAATAGGTGTTAACGTAAGTACACTATTATAACCCTTCCATGTAACTAAGAGCGACATATTTTAAATCCCAGGTGTAGAATGTAACCATTTAAGAAACTTCTTAGGAAGTCGGTAAAACTTTCAGTTGCTCTATGAATAAGAAAATTTACCACTCTCATTCATGTGTATTTTCACTTCTGTCGGTCACAAATGAGAGATAACTGGTCGATGACAGCTGCAATGTAACCATATAAAGGCTCAGGGATGAATTTATATGCACATGGACATCCCACTGGTCACTGATGTAACAAGCAAAAGTGATGCCAAGGCAATTTCTACTTATCCAACAGGTGACCGGAATCTGGATGGTCCTCGATGATACAACAAAATGAAAGCTTATATGCAATGTATTAATCTCCAATATGAACCCACTACCAAGTTGTGGCATTCATATACATCATCAGTGTTTGTGTAATCCTAACCGCATGCAAATTCTTACATCTAGTACACACAATAATATCACCCTTAAAAAAAATCATTTAACAGGAGGATCCTGCATACATGACCCATCCAGATCACAGAAAGGGATAATGACATTCCTTCATTTTGTAGTTTCCCCGAAAATCCTAAGCGTTCCTTTCATTCCAAATTACACAACTCACATAATAAGAATTAAGTATAGTTCAGATAAATTACCTTCCAAAGGAGAAGATGACTGAATATGCGCTCCCTTTAGAGACCATGCCACTCTTTGAGTGAACAAGTGAAACACCCAAAGAGTTGGAGTTCTGAACTAATATCATAAAAGCACCATCTATGAGTGTGTTGTGCACCAACTGGATGGGCACTCGTTGAGGTGCAGGGCAAATATCATGTAGGGCAAAGTTGGTGAACTCCTGAGCAGAGTATGCAAAGAGCTTTGTATCATCACCAGCAGAGATTAGCATGGGGACTCCCAAATGCAACCACTTCCGATAACTGAAATCATAGGGATCCCGACGACGACGTTCTCTTTTTAGCTTTTTATCAGGTATTAGCTCTGTCAAAAAACAAGTTCTTTAATAAATCAAAACTGAAGTCTCTTAAAGAATTAAAGAGGTCTAAGTTTGACTCTTTGCAACACAATATACGAGAAAACGAAGCAGTAACAAACCTTCTCTGTCAATAGGAACTGCTACCGTCAAGGCTCTATCAATCCTGTTAACTGAACTTTCATCCACAACCACAACCACCTAACAAGAAGCATCACCACGACAAAAACAACAGGATACAAATAAAATGGCAGGAGATCCCCATTCAAGCACAACTTTCATCCATTCAAGAAAACCCATTACTGAAAAAATGGAAAAAACTTAAAACCAATACCAAAATTGAATGTCTACTAACTACATCTGTTTTCTTTCGACTATCAGTTTAAGTTCAGGAAGACCTAATGTACTTACCAAAAAAATCAGGAAGACCTAATGACATCCCAAACTTACTTCCTGCTGTTCCTCCACGACGTGTTGTTGCAGAAATTTCAGTGCAACCTACTTTTGTAGAACCTGCTACTTACTACTACAAAATTAGAACTTAAACTTTGGCTGTGTTCAACCTATGTAGTCAACCAACATGAGTAGTTAAAAGTTTACAAAAACACTGTCACAACCTATGTAGTCAATTTCAGTTCACTACATGAACTCCATCTTTAATGACCTCACCAGCAAATCAACAAGAACCCATGACAAATCAACAAGAACCCATGAAACACAAATTCAGTAATTAAACAAAGAAGACTTCAATTGAAATTCATGACCAGAAATTTACAGGATGAACAAAAAGTGCAACCCACTAAGGTAAAACAATTGCTTCCTATAAATTAAACAAACAATAAATCCTCACCTGGATGTAAAATTTGTTCAATTTATCATCATTAATCAAATCCAATAAAAATCGAACACTAAAACCTTGATGCTGATCCATACAATACAAAACATTCTTACACAGGTAACAAATTTCAAATTAAATATGGAATGTACAACAGAATTTATCAATAATTACGTTGATGGAAAACTTACAATTCCTTACGGTGAGAATCTCTCTCAAAGACTATGAATCAGTTGCAGAACAGGTTTCGCCATGACTTGTTAGGACATAACAAACCCAATATTGTTAATTTCAGTTGAAATCAAATGAACCCATATTGTCAAAATTAAATATAACCAAGATAAAATTCGATGTTCGGAGTTCAAATCTAATAGAAGATTCATAGTTAATCTTACCGTCTTCACTATTTCACAAGACCTTCATACTTGTGGTCCTCATCTTTTCTTACTGAAAACCCTAAAAATGAAGTAAAAAGGGGATCTCAAAATTCTAACTATTCTAAGAAAAGTTTAAATAAAAAAGGAACCCTAACCAGAATATACAAAAATCATTCCTTGACGATTTCTCCGTCTTCATAGAAATCCTCAACTTAATTTTCTGCTACTTCTTCGGTGCCATCGTTGTTGTTTAATTTGAGAGAGAGGCGGGATGGAGAGTGATTGATTTGGTTTACTGGGTTTTGGTTGATGGCTATGGTTTGTCTATTCTCTTCTCATATTTGATGCTCTTTTCAGATCTAATGACTCAAGAAATGTTTGGTGAAAGTAGAGGATAAAAAGATGAAGTGGATTTGAAATCGAGGAATTTTGGGTTTTTATGAGAGATTGAAAGAGATTGAAGTTGAGTGAATGGATAAGAAGAAGACGATGGCGTGTGGGTATTAATAGAGGAATTTTGGGTTTTCGGTTTCTCTAGAAACTAGTTTCTCCCACAGTCATTCTTTTGCTCGATAAAATAGCCATAGTTTATTATGAAAATACACCTTTATAAAACAACTGTGAATGCAAAAGGTTCAATTTTTTTCATTAAAACAACTGTGTCTCACAACACCTATAGTTACCACCAGCCCAAGGAAGTCGTTTTATTAAAGCCCAGGAAGTTGTTTAAAACCCATTATCCACTAGTGATTGTCTTGTCCGAATGAACTTGTTTTCCAAATGGAAATAGGTAAGACCTATTTATACAAGTCGAGGTAGAATCGTACCCCGGTCTCATTAAGGAGTGGGAAGTAAATGGGAGGAGGTGGTATCCGTATGCATGGACTTGATGTTCCATAAAGTGGTTAACGTATGAAACTAGTTTTCATGAAACTGTTAACGTTATGGAAGTGATGTTCCATAAGGTTGTTAACTCACGGATTTATGTCCCATGAACGTTTCCCACATAACTCCCGTATTTACTAGGCGCCTCACCCTTATGACATTTCCTTATGAAGGGCATAGTGTACGTCGCACGCTGTAGACCACCAAACCAATACCAAAAAAGATCCCCCAGTTTGTGTTGATGTCTCGAATGCTTTGGAGAACATGTAATACGTTGTTGTGGCTTGGGAAAGTCGAGCTCGGGGAACTTGCTATCCTAGTAACCTTCGACCGTCGAGATGTTCCATCTTGAGAGGAGGAGCAATCGTTGATCGTTGCACGCCTTCGTTTTGGTATCCGCGTAGTGAGGTCGAACAGGGTGGTACGGCTAGGGTGTGTATAGACTTGGCATGAGGGGCCAAGGGTTCGCCATGGGCGTATGGCATGGCTAGGGCAAAGGCGAGGGTGCTTGGCTTGGCATGACGTGACTAGCATGGATAGGGCCAAGGCAAAGTGATTTTGGCATGGCGCGACTATCTTGGCTAGGTTTGGTTTGGCTTGGCATGTGGGGCCAAGGGGTATCCATAGGCGTATGTCATGGATAGAGCCAAGGCGAGGGCGCTTGGCTTGGCATGACGTGACTAGCATGGCTAGGGAAAAGCCAAAGTGCGTTTGGCATGGCGCGGCTAGCTTGGATAGGTTTGGTTTGGCTTGGCATGTGGGGCCAAGGGGTAGCCATGGGCGCATGGCTAGGGCCAAGGAGCTTGGCTTGGAATGACGTGACTAGCATGGCTTGGGCCAAGGCAAAGTACGTTTGGCATGGCGCGGCTAGCTTGGCAAGGTTTGGTTTGGCTTGGCATGTGGGGCCAAGGGGTATCCATGGACTATGGCGTGGCTAGGGACAAGGCGCTTGGCTTGGCATGACGTGACTAGCATGGATAAGGCCAAGGCAAAGTGCGTTTGGCATGGCGAGACTAGCTTGGCTAGGTTTGGTTTGGCTTGGCATGTGGGGCCAAGGGGTAGCCATGGGCGCATGGCGTGGCTAGGGCCAAGGCACTTGGATTGGCATGACGTGACTAGCATGGCTAGGGCCAAGGCAAAGTGCGTTTGGCATGGCGCAGCTAGCTTGGCTAGGTTTGGTTTGGATTGGCATGTGAGGCCAAGGGGTAGCCATGGGCGCATGGCATGACTAGCCTGGGGCGCGTGACCAAGCTAGTGTTTTGGGACAAAGGTCGTGAGGAGACTTTGGATGGCCAAGATTTGCTCCTGGGATTGAAGGGCAACCGTAGATTGTTGCACGCCTTCACTTTGGTAGCCGCATGGGGAAGGCCAGCATGGTGGCGCGACATGAAGGGCCATGGAGAGACGTGTTTGGCATGGCGTGGTTGGTGTGGCTGACATGATTTTCCATTGTCACAGAGGTGCGGCTAGCATGGTTGGCATGCCTTGGCGCGGTCGGTGTGGATGGCATGATTTTCCATTGGCATAGAGGTGCGGCTAGCATTATTGGCATGCCTTGGCGCGATTGGTGTGGCTGGCATGATTTTCCATTGGCACAGAGGTGCGGCTAGCATGGTTGGTATTCCTTGGCGCGGTTGGTGTGGCTGACATGATTTTCCATTGGCACAGAGGTGCGTCTAGCATGGTTGGCATGCCATGGCGCGGTTGGTGTGGCCGACATGATTTTCCATTGGCATAGAGGTGCGGCTAGCATGGTTGGCATTCCTTGGCGCGGTTGGTGTGGCTGGCATGATTTTCCATTGGCACACGTGGGAATTAGGGTTTGGTTCGTCATAACCCTAATTTTAAAAATATACCCGATTAATTATTTTAGAGACACATTAAAGATTTCAGTAAATATGTCTAGTAAATGCTTGTTGCTTTAAATGTTGTGACATTACTGTCTGCTAGGGTTTGGTGTTTTACGATTTTAACCCTAAGCTAAAAACCACCATCAACAGCTGCATAACATCCATTTAATAT
>JAJJWX010004438.1:0-73901 GCA_023529315.1 Papaver bracteatum | reverse complement strand
TACTCATCTTTGGGATTTGGCTCCATAAATGAATCATCTTGATCTTGAGAAAAATGTTGAGTTTGGTTAAAATCATTTTCATAATCCAACAAATCAGCCATTTCCGGATCTCCATCATAATTGATATGTATTTTACTAGCTTTGCGTGATGAAGATTCACCTTTCTCACTCGAATTTGTATCACACATTTCTCAATATTCACAAAGATCACAAACAAAGAAAAACA
This sequence comes from Papaver bracteatum, assembly GCA_023529315.1. NCBI lineage: Eukaryota > Viridiplantae > Streptophyta > Magnoliopsida > Ranunculales > Papaveraceae > Papaver > Papaver bracteatum. Next base: position 73,675 of record JAJJWX010004438.1, on the reverse strand, counting down.
AACTTTTTTTTTCCGTCCTTTCCTTCTTCTTTTTCTAAACTCACTCACTAATTTAAACAAAAAAATATTATCATTAATTAACACTAAACTAATTTAAATCATTAACAATTAATTAATTAGTATTATCACTAATTAAACACTAATCTCATTAGGGGTATTTTAGCATTTTTGAAAAATGCAGGATAAGGGTCACCCTTGATATACTATTGGCACCCATGTTTTTGTCCTATATGTATGCCCCCAAATTTTTGGGTCTTCCCCAAATTAGGGTTCATATTTTACACCAAAGATGGGCTTACTTACGCTTAAAAAGCTCATCTTTTTAGCTAAGTATGGTTCATTGGGCCTAATTTACTCCTCTTATTAGCCCAATTAGGCTAACTTGGCCTCACAAACATTATCAAAGAATCCCATGTGCAATATCCAAATCAAGACATGGAGGGTCCACAACTTTAATACCACGTCAGCGCAGGGTGATCCAAATCGATGTCACGTCGGTATGATGTGACGTCCCACCGCCACGCCGGTGAGTACGCATCAGTGCCATGTCAAGACTTTTACCACGTCATTTTTTTTGCCATGTCAGCATACAACCATGTCAGCACCGGAGCCATGTCAGCAGATCGTGCGAGTTGCCACCTCAGCACAGTGCCACGTCAGCATAGCACCATGTCAGCAGGTAACACAGTCAGCATGCCATGTCAGCAGATAAAATGCAGTCAACATATAACATGCTGACGTCATCATAGCATCGTCCGATGACGTCATCGTCGCGTCACTTGATGACGTCATCATAGCGTCACCTGCCGGCGTCACTTTCCGGCATCCATTACCGGCGTCCGTCCTCGAAGCAATAATTCGGTGCTTCTCGATTCGTCAAGATAAGATACTTCTCGGATATTTCATGGCCACAAACATTTGTATTGGAGGATGTTTGCACCCCCCTGATGGAGCGAGGACTTGGCTAGGGCAGCGACAATGGCATACATGGGAGGCTAGGCACGGTGGGTCCGCGGTGATAGAGCGAGGACTTGGCTAGGCGCGGTGGGGTCGTGGTATGGAGTGATGGGGCCGTGGCATGGCGTGAGTGGTCTTGGACGTGAAAATTGGTCTTTGCGGGACCGGTTTCCTCTTTTCACTTCTTGACTCAAAATAGGAAATCATTTATTTGTTCAAACTCCCACATACCATGTATATATAAAAGGATGGCCGGCCTCTCCCTTTGATTCACGCCTTCATTATTTCTTCTTTTGTTGCTTGGTAGTGGTGAAGCGGACGAGCGGATTAGGTATGTCTCCCAGTACTTCCCTTTGACTTTTTTTTTTTTTTTTTTTTTTTTTGTGTGTGTTGGTAAAAACCCTAGTTGCATGCGTACCTTTCCACGTCCGTAGTAATGTTGACCACTCCAACTCGCTGTGCAAAGTAAGCATGCGATAGTAATTTCCATCCCTTTTCCCATGAAAACCTAGTTTTTAGGGTTTACTCCTTGTCTTGGTGTAGCCTTGTGCATGATCCCTTTTTTGTTTGTTGGGCGCGTCTATCTAGCCGGGCGCGAGTTTTCGGGCTGCGTGCAGTGGTGATGTAGAGTCTGCCAGTCCCTATTTTTTCTTTTCCGCAAAGAGACTTTGAAACCAATTGGTTTGTGCCCATGGCGGCTCCCTTGTGTCTGACAAATGCTCCTCTTGTTCCTTTGTAGTTATCACAGCGGTGAAAAAAAACGTAAGAGAATTTTTGTTAAGATGTCAACAGTTTTTGTGGTACCGAAAGATGTGAGTAATTCCACGCCAAGCATAGATGACGAGTTCTTCACGGCATCGGCCACGGTTAGGAAAAACCATCCCCAATACATGTCGATCATACTGACAGGTTCGGAGAGTGAAGGAGAGGATCGGTCGGTTCGGCCAGGAGGCGTAATAAGGTTTTTCCTTAAGAGGAAATAATATCATGCCTCTCCTATCGACTTTAAAATCCTTGAAAGTCCGTTGAGTTCCTTTGAGAAGTGGGTACAATTCATGATGGAGAAGGAGCTTGTAAAGACCAACTTGACTAGGGCGCAGATTGTTGATGCTGTTGCGGCTTCTGCAGTGCTTCAAATTAGGAAAGACATTCCAAGCTTGGTCTCTTTAATTTGTTTCCAGATGGTGTCCAGACACCCATACGGATGTATGCAGGAGGGGCGAAATGACTATTTCTTTGGAGAGCGTGGCTGTGTTGCTAAATCTTTCTGTAATTGGAAACCTCGACGCCAAGCCGTCTGCAGATGAAGAAGAAATGCGCGAACCATGGTTGCGAAGTCAAATAGATTCGTTCGGAAGGAAAACGAGACGAAGTGCTTTTATGACATATGGGTTTTGACCAAGCGATCTCTAACAATGTTGATAGGGCTGCTCGACATATGGGTTTTGACCAAGGGGTCCCACTTGTTCGTCAGTGGGTTGTTCAAGAAATCCCGTTATCAACTTTTCTCGATGCTAGTGCTCTTGAGTCGGGTAAAAGTCTGCCTTTCCTTGTTGAACGGAATCCATCAACGACCTCCCAATACAACATATTTTGGCAGGATGAGTTCCTCGCTATTCATGGATTTGTGAATGATGTGGTAGAGAATCGTCGGGATAATCCATCTCCTGCGGTTTTAGCATAACATCCACTGCTTAGGGATCCCAATCGGAAATCCGTTAGTCCAAATGCAGATAGTCCCCAGGTGAGGGAATGAAGATCTAAAGATCGTGCGGGCGGCTTTCAATCAGACACCACGATTCTGCCAACTTTTAGTTCATCCAATATTCGGGTACGTACGTCTCTCCTCTTGGCCTTGGCATGTATCATTTATTTCCTTGTTCCTTTTCCGAGAATACTCCCTTGCATTGTGTCCAGGGTTTCAGTAGTACGAACGCTTTTTCCAAACTTGTGAGCAGTCAGAAAATATCATTTTTTGAGACAGAGAGTGGAGTTGCAAAACCTACCCATGATGACGCGGAACTCCAAAAGGATGATAGTTCAGGGTCTAGCGATGGCGAGAGAAATTCTTCCGATAGCAGTGTTGAATCTTCGTCTAGCCAGTCTGAAACTGAATGGGTGAGTCCCCTCCATGTTTTTCTTCTTTCTCTTTTCCTTTTTTTTTGCAGTAAAACTAAATTTTGATTTTTAGGAGGAAACCGTTCCTGGGGACGATCTTGAAGTGGAAGACCACCAGAGTAAAGACGTAGCCGTACTTTCCACTGCGGAAACAGTGCCATCTAGCGACTTGGACATGGAGATTCATCATCCCGAGGGGCTGTCGTGACTCAGGTGGAGGAGATCACTTCGAGGGGCAAAATCGTAGTTAGGGATCTCCTGCCGGTTGTTGGTTCGGTTGCAGGTGCCACCTTCAATCCTCCGTATCAGGACCCTTTCCCAGGTCATGTGTTGATTGGTGGATTTAGCGTGGCAGCTAAACATGCGACATTGTACACCAAGATTTTGGAAATCTACGGTCACATTGCCACGACTAAGAAGATTACTAGTCGACATGCGTTGGTCAAGCGTGTGGAGGAAGCCTTGTATTCGATTGATGAGATGTGCAACGTGACTGGTCATACAGTTTATGTGGATGTAATCTCGAGCTTGAAGTTCCATCGTGATGTGTGCGTGGACTTCGAATTCAATGTCCCATGGTTCTTTAAAGGCCTCCCTGATGTCGAAAAATTGTTGGCCGAAGCAGTTGAAGGTCCTTCCGCAGACATGGTGAAGAAGAAGGAGGCGAAATTCAAAAAGTTGTGCAGGCAGCTGAAACTGAAGAGGGCGGCTCTCCAAAGCACGGGGGAGGCCTTTCCCAAAAGGAGCAAGCCGTTGTTGGAAAATTTCCCTTGAATATATATATCTATCTTTTGGACCTCTTATTTTTAGGGTTTTTTTTTTGAAAGGCAAATGAGACGCCTGGTTTTTGGTTTTTGATTTTCTGGTTTTCTCGGGTTAATATATAAGTGCTACCTTGACGGTTTTGGATTATATATATATATTTCAATGAAGTTCTTAGAACAGAATTGTCATTGGCTATGAATGAAGTGACGCAGAAATCACAGGAAAACCATGGAACCGTGTGTTGGTAAATGACAAGGGATGAAATATGGCTAAAAGTTTTACCAGAACTTGAAAAAGCAAACCACGTATTTTTGTCTAGATAAGACTTATTCGGTTTCTTAGGTTTTGTGATGAAAAGCAGACCTTCCGGGTATAGGACCAAGCTTTATGAGAAACACGGTCGTGGGAAGTCCCCAACCATTACTGAGTTGTCTGATAACCGAGCCGTTGATCTCTGGGCGGATCGTTTTGCTTTTATCCTCTGGGAAGTCCCCAGTCATTACTCGGTTTTTAGGTCTCCTGATGAAAAGTGAACCTTCCGGGTGTAAGACCGAGTTTTATGGGAAACACCGCCATGGAACGTCTCCAGTCGTAACTGACCCGTCTGATAACCGATCCGTGGATCCTTGGACGGATCGTCTGCTTCTATCCTCTGGGAAGTCCCCAGTCATCCGTTGTCGTGTCATGACTGATAATCGAGCCATCGAGTAACTGAGTCGGAGTGGATCGCCTTCCTCTACCATCTTGACGTCTGGGTCGAAGAATGAGATCGCTGGTTGAAAATTGGCATTGTAACCGAAAGATCGATCCTCCCGCTGTGGTCGCCAAATGTTTATAGGTGAAAACAGTTTCTGCTGATTTCGGTAATTGCAGGTGTGAATGTGAGAAACAGTTTAAACCCTAAACAATGTACTGCAAGGGAGTACTTTAGATGCAACACCGAGTGGAAGAATATTAGATAAAGTAACTCTATCAAAATAAAAAATAAAAAACTTAATTTCTTCTTTTTCCTGTATAATCTGTTTGAAACCATTATATTGTGGTTATTCATGCAGTGTCTCTTTTCTTGTTCCCAGGCATCTGAAGATCAGGAGGAAGTAGATTGCTACACTTTGGTGATGTTTGGGGCATTTGTAACGAACACAACAAGACTTGTGGCTATCATTGGAATAAATTTATGTTGGTCCATACCTTATTGATTTCTTTGTTCAATACCTTAATGACGACCACCCTGCTGCTCAACTAGGATTTAATGGTAGAAAAGGAGGGTATGTTTTAGTTTCTGCATTTATTTTGTCTAAGATTGTTGAGTCACTCTCGACGAGGCATTTGTGTTTTAAGTTGGAATTGATTGGCATTAGAGTTAAGAATGCATTAGTTGCAATCATTTACGGTAAACTTCTGACATTTTCGAACCAATCAAGGCGGGATGGTTCTAGTGGGGAGATTGTGAATCTCATGTCCGTTGATGCAGATGATGTAAGTCACTTTAGTGAGTATATCCTTGATTGTTGGAAAGTCCCGCTTCAAGTCATACCTATAAAATCAAAGATTTTGAAGAGAAGTGGAACACCATGATAGAAGAGTTTGGCTTAAGTAACAATGATTGACTAAAAACTTTATATGAGATTCGTGAGTCATGGGTGCCTGTATACCATCGTGGAACCTTTTATGCTGGGATGAATACAACCGGTCGTAGTGAAGGGGTGAATGCATTTTTTAACGAATTTGTCTCATCAAAGACCAATATTAAAGAATTTGCGATTAGGTACGATCAAGCACTAAAAAAAATTGTTAACCAAAAAAGAAAGTGTTCAGTTTGCCAAGGCACAACGCACGACAAAAGAAATTGCCCCAAAAAGGCAGATATGGAACAATTAAAAATCAGTGAACCAAGTAAGTGTTACAGAGTCTTATCTTTTCTGTGCATCATTAATTTCATATTCTAATTTTTTTTATATTCCTGTAGGTACAAACTCCAGCAATGAGGATACCATTTCACTAGTGATACAATAGTTATTACCAAACTCAGGTAACAATATACCTGTGAACTAATTTGTAAACTAAAAAATACATTATACTTACATTCCTGCTAGCTAATAAATTTGGACACAATGCTCCGTAACTAATAAAATCTACATCGTTTTTTGCAGAAATCTTTCCAAAACCGAGTTAAATGCAGAAGTGAGAAGAGCTCAAAGTATGGACAAATAACTGCGAAGGAAGTCCTAAAATCTTGTAATGACTTGGTGTAAGCCTAACTGCTGATTAGTTCGAAAGCTTAACCATTCAGTGGAAACTCACTGATGGGTCAAATGAGAGTTTAGTTTATGTGACTATATAGGACATGCTTTTTCTTAAAACGTTTTTCAGTTTGACAATACTTTGGTATTTCAGTTTGACTACATTTTGGTAACAGTTGTGATTATTTTGCTATGATTTGGGTATTCCAAAAGTGATTCTACTTATGGTACGTCTTAGTAGATAAAACATTACTTAAATAAGAGGAACAAGGGTGTTGTATAAACTAGAGGAGATCTGACGTGAATCGAACACGCAACCTTCTGACTTTGAGCCAGACGCGCTACCATTGCGCCACAGATTTATATTGTAAGAGAAGCCAATTACTAGTTGTTTAGACGCCTACTTGTAGGTTTGGTACAATCAAATAACCAACGGCAAAGAACAAAATAATAACTCTATTGCTTACCCCCTCAAAGTGCAGCGTAGTCTTTGAAGCCTGTCAACAGTATATGGTGTCCTAATAGCACGACAAGGTTGAGGACGGACAACTTCCCTTTGACCCGGTACTAGTTGGTATGTTACAGCATGTTCTCTTTTCTTCAAGTCAAAATCACAAGCTTTTGTACTTCTCACTTGACACCTGATTAAAGTAAATGGACCTCCTAGAACACATCTCCAACTTTATTAGTTCGTACACAGAAGAAAAATACAAAAACAACAACCTTCTCTTGCTAATGAATGTATACCTAGCCATAGAAATTCAAATTTTAAACATCAATTTAGAAACATTTAATCATTCTTGGAAGAAAAAAAAAAACAGAAATGCAACGAAACAAAACAGTACCACATCACCTCCCCTAAGTGTACTAGAAACCACAAAAATGAGAGTCTGAGACATCTTCTGTACCATCCAATTCTAAGTTATTCATTTTATTCCCCTTCTTGATTCATGGTATGGATTCACTAAATTTGGAGTGTTTTTTTTTTTTTTTTTGACACCATACTTCAATTTGAGTTATCCCTTGCTATTTCTTTCATTTCTAGTTAGCCCAATTAACGAAAACATTGATATAAAAATGTGATGAAAAGAACAATAATTCTTCACTTCTCGACATACCACATGCACAAGTGATAAAATGAATCAAATCAATAATTATTTGGAATTTGGAAGAACAATTTTTCTAGTTCAGATCATAATTAGGGATTAAATTGTTTTTTATAAGAAAGAAACAACGCGGCATCATAGTTCTAGGCTCAAACCCAATCATGAATACTTACTCAAATCAAAACCAATATTAGGTCTCAAATTATTTCAAATAAATTAAAAAAATCTAAGAAACAATACGCCAATTAAAGTACATAGGATTAGCAAAGATCATACCTTGAGAATTTTCTAGTACTAATTCAGAAGAACTGAATGAATCACTAAATTGGTTACAATTTTGGGGACAGAGGCGATGATAAAGAGAGAAGAAGTCGAATATGGGAGTAGAGTAGATAGAGTTCTGCAATGAATGTATTTCCTTTGTTAGGTTATAATTTCTTTTTGGCTCGGCTTGGTTAGCCGTATAGTTTATCTAGACTAAAAAAGATGCCACCTCATCAATATCGACTGACGTTGGATGAACTGCAATGGACGGTTTGAAAATTGTGTCTAACCTATGCGTCAAAAGTATGAGTCCCATGATCCGGAACCAAGAAGTAATAGTGGGTTTGGAAGTGCACTAACTAATATGAAGTGGAAAATACTAGAGCATTTTTTTGAACTAGCACGTGTTGTGGATGTTAGATACTATAGATGTGATGTCAGCAGAAGAGAAGAAACATGTCATGACATCACATCTATAGTATCCAACGGCCACAAAACTGCTAGTTCAAACGCTGTTAGAGAAAAATCGCTTCCGAGTAATAGTGGGTTTGGAAGTAGAAGTTTAAAAGCGGGATTTATAGGTCCATGGGATTTGGTGAAATTACGTTTTTTTCGGTATGTTTTTTTTCTTTATCGGCAAAGAAAAAGATGTATTGATAAGAAAATAAAAAGGTATAAAAGATTTATACCACCTTAAGCCAAAAACACGAAGAAAAGGAAAACAAAAGCCGATCCCACAAACCGGCTAAGCCTTAAGAAAAGGGAAAAAGCAGCTTCCTACAACAAACCAAAAACAAAAGCTGGGCACTAATGTGAATCAAACAAAGATGTATGCCAGTTTTCCATGACATTTGTAGAGGAGTTATGATCAAAATATTCGATTACTAAATCCCAAGAATAGAGACACTAAATTTCTTTGTTGGTGACAGCCACACCATTGCAAACTTTTTCAGTGAAGACTCTTGTGTTTCTTTCTTGCCAAATGCACCAAAGAACTGTTGCAGGAATTAAGTTCCATAAAGAAGTTAAGGAAGCTGAAGATTGTTTCAAATGGCACGAGTGAACAACAGTACAAGGATGCTCAGGCATTGCAAAATACCAATTCAACTTCTCCAAAAATTTGCTCCACATCTTCTTTGCAAAAGTGCAGTGCAACAACAAATGAGAAGTAGTTTCATGTTAACTACAAAAGAGGCACTCAGCTGGAACATTGATTCATTTCCTTCTTAAATAGTCTCTTGTTAGTAATCTTCCATGTGCAATTGTCCATAAGAAAAAGCCAATCTTTGGTGGATACTTCTGACTCCAGATAAAAGAGAAGACAGTTTTATTTGTTGTGTCTGCATCAATCATACTAAGAAAATCATAAAAAGATTTAACATAGAAAACTTTACTTGTGCATAGAGTACAGTCATCCTCAATAACAGGGGTGAAGGAAAAGAATCCAAATTAGAAACAAGGATAATATGTTCCATTGCATCAGCACCAAACAATCTTCTTGGAGATCTCAGATTCCTCAAAATACCGTTTTCATCTACCACACCAACTTCAGCCACTTTGATATTTTTAAACCTTGAGACATCATACAGGTGAGGAAAACAATCTTTAATAGGGAGTCATACAACCAGTTGTATTCCCAAAATATTTCCAAAGAACTAGACAGAACTTTAATTCTGACATGTTTGACAGTGAAAGAATTATAGTTCATAATAGCGCTCCAAACTGATCTACCATAAGAGCAATTAGGCACCTTTGCCATCCAGTGCACATTTCGAACACTATATTTTTCAGCTACAATTTTACTCCACACAAAATTCTCTTCAATAGCAAACCTCAAAGACCATTTACAAAGAAGTGCTTGATTCATTTTTCTCAAATTCTTAATACCTAAACCCCATGCTTCTTTTTTATGCAAACAACAACCCATTTCATAAGATGCAACTTCTTTATTGCCACATTATCATGCCACAAAAAGTTTCTCACGATCTTTTCTAGTTTCTTACACACTGAGCTAGGAATTTCAAACAAGCTCATATAATAAACAGGTAAACTAGCTAAAGCACTGTTAATTTGAGTGAGCTTACGTGCTCTTTTATTTAGAATTTTGTGTTATCGAAAACTGGGATAGTTGTAAATTTTAATAATTTTGTATTAAAGACTTTCAATTTAATATTTTCGAGGTTTCGCAGTTTTAATTAGTAAGATTTAATGACATATTCTCTTTGTAATCATCGGTCGGGGTTATGTAGAAAGTATGATTGTTATACATTTCAAAATTTCATCATTAGGAAATAATCTAATTGTGAAATAAGCTAGACTAGGCTTCCAAAACAAGCCAGACTGGTTTCTACAATAAACAGAACAAGTACCTATAATAAAACATATAATAGCTTCTTCAATTAAATAATTTGGCTTTTATAATAAGCCAGACCGGGCTTCCAAAATACGCCAAATGAGTCTCTTTAATAAACCGGGACAAGTTTCTAAAATAAGGCATATACCTTCTTCAATAGACTAATTTGGCTTTTATGATAAGCCAGACCGGGCTTCCAAAATAGGTCAAATGAGTTTCTTTAGTAAACCGGGACAAGTTTCTATAATAAGGCATATACCTTCTTCAATAGACTAATTTGGCTTCTATGATAAGCCAGATCAGACTTCCAAATAAGTCATGTGAATTTTTTTTAATAAACAGGGACGAATTTCTATGATAAACTAAAGGGCTTCTTTATTTATAAGCAAAATGAATTCTTATGATTATCATATTTCACACTGAAAAAACAACTCGTGCAGCCTGCACCGCACCATTTTAAGACGGTACAAACATCGGGATTTCACACTTGCCTTCTTCTATTACTAACACTAACAGTATTTCCACCAGATACCACACTATCTACATTTCGAGAGATTTAGGTATCTTGGATAGGTTGATTTGGTTCAAAAATGGTCCAAGTTTATTCTCTGCCAAATCCTTCTACAAACTGTTAGTGACGAAATCTCAAATTTCGAAAGTAAGGTGCATATATCTCCAGAAATTCACTACTTCAAGTGGAAGGTATTTCAATAATAATAATTACAAAAATAAAAAATAAACTTCAAAATGGTATTGCAGTAAAAATAGAAAATCACAGACAGAGAACGTGATCAGAGATGTCGTTGCTTGGAACTTATACTGAATCTAATGACAAACAGGAACAGATAAAGTTAAGCAGACAGTTTAGTCATGGCTGCATAATCACGAAACGTTCACGTGGAGTTGTTGCATACTGTGGAAGATTTGGAAATGAAGTAATTCTGTAAACATCATTGCGAAGAAGGCAATACATCACTGGAAAACTCCGAAATTCCTGCAAGTGAAGAAGATAATTCAAACTACACTTCAGAATACCATACATGCAAGGTAAAGATGAAGATCTCCAAGTCATACATGTTAAAATATAATAATAATAAACTTGATTTGTAATAGTACTAATTTAGAACAATCCAGACATGTCTAGCATGTCCTAGGTAAATGATATATCTAGATTAGACTAGACTACCGAGTCGAGAGACTTCTGTCAAAAGAGAGTGGGGATGCTACTAGCTAGAGAAATGTAGAGTAATCTAGAAATATCTTTAGTTGATGTCGGTTGTACAAAAGTAAGAATGGTCAAAAGATAACAAGAATGTTCCAGAGGAACCTAGTGCATGGTGGAGTCGGCTAAAATGTGCCTATAAATAGTCATCAGTTGGCAGTGTTGGAGAGTTGTAATAATTGAGTGGAAGCAAAAGTGGTTAGTAAAGGTTAGAGAGAGTGAAAACTAAAGTAAACAAAGTGAGTGTTTGTAAAAGAGTACGAACAAAGTTTTCTTTTGAGAATAATAAATTTGTTTTCTCCCAATCAGTTGAGTGTTCGTGAGGCCTTTTTCAAACCATTAAAAATACCCATTATCCCCAAAACCATTTCCAACAAAGTGGTATCAGAACCATAGATCCTAATGGCTACTGAAATGTTTCCCTTCCAAATTCCTAAACTCACTAAAGAAAACTATGACAACTGGAGCATTCAAATGAAGGCGTTACTAGGCTCGCAAGATGCGTGGGAGATAATAGAAAAAGGTTATGTCGAACCGGAAAATGAAGCTACGCTACCACAAGATGAAAAGGATACGCTACGTATTTCTAGAAAGAGAGATAAAAGAGCTCTTTTCCTTCTTTATCAAGGCATGGATGAGTCGTCCTTCGAGAAGATATCAAGAGCCGCTAATGCAAAGCAAGCATGGGAGATTTTGCAAAATTCCATCAAAGGCGTAGACAAAGTGAAGAAGGTGCGGTTGCAAACTCTAAGAGGTGAGTTTGAATCTCTCTCCATGAAGGAGTCTGAATTAATATCGGATTATTTTTCAAGAGTTTTAGTTGTTGTCAATCAACTAAGAAGAAATGGTGAGCTCATGAGTGATAATCGTATGATCGAGAAAATATTACGGTCACTCGTTCCAAAATTCGATTACATCGTCGTCGCAATTGAGGAGTCCAAAGACGTCGAAACCATGACCGTGGATGAGCTCATGGGATCGTTACAAGACCATGAAGAAAGAATAAGAAAGAGAGGCAAAGAGGGAGCAGTAGAACAAGTTCTACAAGCAAAGCTCACTTTGAAAGACAAAGGAGAGAGCTCTAGTAGTAATGCTAGAGGAAGAGGACGCGGCTACTACGGCGGAAGAGGAAGAGGCATGCAAAATGATGATTATCAAAGGGGCCAGAGGTCAAGCTTCACAAGAGGTCGTGGAAGAGGAAACAATTCATGGCACAACAATAATAAGCCAAGGTATAACAAATCTCAAGTTGAATGTTATAATTGTCACAAGCGTGGTCATTATGCTCGAGATTGTTGGTTTTCATCGGATAATGTCGAAGAAAAAGCTAACTATGCTAATAAAGAAAAAGAAGGAGACCAGACCTTGTTGGTGGCATGCAAAGCAGGTGATTACAATGATAATTGTACATGGGTGCTTGATACTGGAGCAAGCAACCATATGTGCGGAACGAAGGAGAAGTTCGTGGAGCTTGATGAATCAGTTTCCGGCAACATGACGTTCGGAAATGGAGCGAAAACTCCGGTGAGTGGTCTTGGCAAAATTTTAATTAAGTTAAAAAATGGAAATCATGAGTTTATTTCTGATTTTATTATGTCCCTAACGTAAAAATGAGTATATTAAGTTTGGGACAACTCTTAGAAAAAGGCTATAGGATGAATATGGAGGACCTTAGTCTTTTTATAAGAGATAGGAAAGGAAAGTTGATTGCCAAAGTGCCGATGACGGGGAATAGGATGTTCTATATGAACATTCAAAACGACATAGCGAGATGTTTGACCGCTTGTGTGAAATACTCGTCATGGCTCTGGCATCTTAGGTATGGACATCTCAATTTTGGAGGATTAAAGTTATTGTCCAAACAAAAGATGGTTAGAGGTTTGCCAAGAATAGACCACCCGGATCAGTTGTGTGAAGGATGTTTACTTGGAAAACATTTCAGGAAAAGTTTTCCCAAGGAAACATTCTCAAGAGCCACAAAACCGCTGCAGTTGGTACACACAGATGTTTGTGGACCAATAAAGCCAAGCTCGTGTGGTGGAAATAATTATTTCCTCATATTTGTCGACGACTTTAGTCGAAAAACATGGGTTTATTTCTTGAAACAAAAATTGGAGGTTTTCTCCAATTTCAAGAAATTTAAATCCCTTGTGGAAAAAGAAAGTGGCTTTGAAATTGTGGCTATGAGATCAGACAGAGGAGGTGAATTTACTTCGAAGGAGTTCGAGGCTTACTGCGAATAAAATGGAATCCGTCGGCCTCTTACGGTTCCATACACACCTCAACAAAACGGAGTTTCCGAAAGAAGAAACAGAACTATTCTCAACATGGCCCGGAGTATGCTGAAGACAAAGAGAGTGCCCAGGGAGTTTTGGGCAGAATCAGTTGATTGTGCGGTTTACCTGATAAACCGTTGCCCCACAAAAAGCGTGCGGAACATGACTCCTTTAGAAGCATGGAGCGGAGTGAAACCCGTCGTCTCACACTTACGAGTATTCGGAAGAATCGCATATGCTCATGTGCCGAGTCAACTGAGAACAAAGCTAGATGACAGGAGTGCCAAGTACATATTTATCAGTTATGACTCTAGATCCAAGGGATACAAGTTGTACGATCCAATCAATAAAAAAAGTCATCACAAGCAGAGATGTGGAGTTCGATGAAGAAAGCTTCTGGGATTTCGGCGTTCAAAAAAAGGATTATAATTTTCTCCATATTCTAGAAGAAGAAGAAGAAGTACAACCACCTAAACCAGTTGCTCCAGCTACTTCACTACCACCATCACCTCCAGCAGTGCATCATGATGATCCATCATCAGCAGATGAAAGTTCTAGTGAAAGACCCTTACGGACGAGGAGTTTAACTGATATCTACGGAGATAATGTATCTCTTTTTTGTCTCTTTGCAGAAAGTGAACCAATAAATTTTGAAGAAGCCGTCAAAAGCGAGAAATGGAGAAAGGCTATGGATGAAGAAATCAAAGCTATCGAGAAGAATAGTACCTGGGAGCTTGTAACACTTCCGAAAGGACAAAAAGCAATTGGAGTAAAGTGGGTGTACAAAGCCAAGAAAAACGCTAAAGGGGAGATTGAAAGATACAAGGCAAGATTGGTTGTAAAAGGCTACATCCAAAAAGCAGGCATCGACTATGATGAGGTATTTGCTCCTGTCGCTCGTCTTGAAACTATAAGATTAATTATTTCTTTAGCTGCCCAAAATAAATGGAAAGTCCATCAAATGGACGTCAAGTCTGCCTTTCTAAACGGTCATCTTGAAGAGACGGTATACGTCGAGCAGCCGCCGGGGTACGAAGTAAAAAGACAAGAAAATAAAGTCCTTAAGTTGAAAAAGGCTTTATACGGCCTAAAACAAGCGCCAAGAGCTTGGTACAGCAGAATTGACAAGTACTTCCAAGAAAATAATTTCAGTAAGTGCCCACATGAACATGCTCTCTATGTGAAGGTGAATGAAAAAGGAGATATGTTGCTCGTCTGCCTATATGTGGATGATTTGATCTTCACCGGAAATAACCCAATAATGTTCGAAGAATTCAAGAAAGCGATGACTAGAGAATTTGAGATGACAGACATCGGCCTTATGTCATACTATCTCGGGCTCGAAGTAAAACAATGAGAAAATGGAATTTTTATATCTCAAGAAGGATATGCGAAAGAAATCCTTAAGAGATTTAAAATGGAGAAGTGTAATCCGGCAATTACTCCGGTGGAATGCGGAATCAAGCTATCAAAGATCGACGGAGGCGAGAAGGTCAATCCGACTCATTACAAGAGTCTTGTTGGAAGCTTGAGATACTTATCTTGTACAAGACCAGATATTCTCTATGCAGTGGGGCTAATTAGTCGCTACATGGAGGCACCTACGACTACACATATGAAGGCTGCCAAGAGAATTTTGCGCTACTTAAAAGGTACGATTGATTTCGGCTTATTTTACTCGTCGTCAGACAAGTACAAGCTTGTTGGATATAGTGATAGTGATTGGGCCGGAGATTTAGATGAAAGAAAAAGTACTACTGGATTTGTATTTTTCCTCGGAGATACGGGCTTTACTTGGAGTTCGAAGAAGCAACCGATCGTCACACTCTCCACTTGCGAAGCTGAGTACGTCGCAGCGGCATCGTGTGTTTGTCATGCCATATGGATAAGGATTCTAATGAAGGAGCTAAAAATGGAGCAGGAAGAACCAACTACAATATTTGTGGACAACAAGTCAGCAATGTCTTTAGCAAAGAATCCAGTGTTCCACAACCGCAGCAAGCACATTGACACACGATACCATTTTATCCGAGAGTGAATATCGGAGAATAAGGTACAACTAAAATACATAAAGTCTCAAAACCAAGTTGCGGATATATTTACGAAACCACTGAAACACGAGGTTTTCGTCAAATTACGAGAAATTCTTGGAGTTACTACAAATCAAGTTTAAGGGGGGCTGTTAAAATATAATAATAATAAACTTGATTTGTAATAGTACTAATTTAGAACAATCCAAGCATGTCTAGCATGTCCTAGGTAAATGATATATCTAGATTAGACTAGACTACCGAGTCGAGAGACTTCTGTCAAAAGAGAGTGGGGATGCTACTAGCTAGAGAAATGTAGAGTAATCTAGAAATATCTTTAGTTGATGTCGGTTGTACAAAAGTAAGAATGGTCAAAAGATAACAAGAATGTTCCAGAGGAACCTAGTGCATGGTGGAGTCGGCTAAAATGTGCCTATAAATAGTCATCAGTTGGCAGTGTTGGAGAGTTGTAATAATTGAGTGGAAGCAAAAGTGGTTAGTAAAGGTTAGAGAGAGTGAAAACTAAAGTAAACAAAGTGAGTGTTTGTAAAAGAGTACGAACAAAGTTTTCTTTTGAGAATAATAAATTTGTTTTCTCCCAATCAGTTGAGTGTTCGTGAGGCCTTTTTCAAACCATTAAAAATACCCATTTTCCCCAAAACCATTTCCAACAATACAATCAAAGTAAACGTATAGATGAAGCCTTGTCATCCCACACGATACATATGGAAGGTATCCTCCTTTTAATACAAATTCTCTATTGAAGCAGAAGCAATAGTGTATCCATTGGGCTTAGCAATTGGAGGTGTAGAAGTAATCGTTAAGGGAAATGCAAGGCCTGTTGTTCATGACTTGTGCAAACCCTCCTACTTTGTATTAGTACGAGGCATAATAAATAAATTAATGATCCTCTTTCCTATAAAGCATACCTGCATATCATCGTCTCTGCAAAACTTTGTATGCGAACAGAAAGCCAACTAGCTCTAAAAGCATGTTACTGGATTTTTTTTCTGTTGAACAAATCCAAGAAAATTATATAAGGATGTTTGACTTTTTATATGTTAATGATCGAAGAAAATCCAGATGGCAAGTATGGTATATTGAAGACAGAGCCGATACTGTGTATAGAAGGGCCCTGTGCGAAATTTTTCGTAGGGCCTTTTTACAATGTCGAAAATTTTGTAACAATAATAAATAAAAAAAAATCAATAATTTTTATTTAATTTGTAAGATTATCGACGATACCAAAGAAAAATTTACGACAAAATAATGATATTAATGCGTATTTTATACAGAAAAAATAAAAATATTAAATAAGAACTTGTTTTTCTCGATGTCAACAAGAATATGCAAGGATAACATAAATGATAGTAACTTTACTTTTGGGAGGTAATCAGTGGCGGAATTGGATAATGAAGTAGAGGGGGGCTAAAAAAAAAAAAAAAAAAGGGCACTCTGGTGCACTAAAACTAAAATAATAGGGGGGCTAAATACAAATTATAAAATAAATATAAGGGTGTTTCAGGGGTTATTATGATTTTAGGGGTAGAGCCTGGGTTAGTCAACCCTTGGCTCCGCCCCTAGAGTTAATGGTATTAGGTTAAATACGGTCAAATTTAAACTTAAATCAACAACAAATCGATTGTTTAGTGGATGGATTATTTAAGTATAGCCCCCATAGGTTGTGTGTTCCAGTTCTGCCTGGGTAAAGAAAAAAAAAATTATTTTTTATTTTTTGGGCTGGAAAAAAAAGGCCCTCGGCAGAGTTGGGCCCTGTGCGGTCGCACACCTTGCACACCCTCAGGGCCGGCTCTGATTGAAGAACTTTATGTTGAAGAACTTTGTATACATACCTGAATAGACCGTATCGATCAACAAAAGTACCGGTATCATGAGAGAGAATAATCCAAATTGGACTAGCAAAAACCAGTGGTACCAAGATGCTTTTCGAATTGGTGTCTGGTTTCTGATTCTGATATCAGAAAACGCCTGAACATCTACCAAAAATTGGTGATCATCAACATGGGCGCTGTGAGTCTGTCCAGCTTTGTCACCATCAATCTTCACTTCTAACTCATGAAATCTACCGGATAAAGCTTCCCTTCGAACTTCGAGACTACCAAGTTTTTGATCTGCCTCAATGGTACCCTTAACAGACATAAAAATGATAAACACGATTCCCACCAACATAATAGCACCTTGGATCATGATAACCAAAATCTCAGGATTCGGTTTGGACGTCTGCATGGTAATAAAGCTTCCCATGAGTAGTGAGAAGCCAGAAACTTTAGTTGTAATGCTGTCCAACGCATCTCCCAGATCCTTCAAAAGTTCCTTCTCCTCCTCGTTTATTTTATCCATTTTCTTCTCAAGGCTGTCCATCTGGATCTTATAGACTTTAATCCTGTTAGAATCTAAAAAAAGAAACATGAAAAACAACAATATTAACCATGAGATTTAATCATCACTATAGCCCATCTCAGCATACATTTGTGCCTCCTCTTTATTTTCCATTCCAACTCGAGAACAGAGGGAAATTAAAAAAACTGAAAAGGAAATGTAGTAATGTTACTTACTGCTCTTTTCCAAATTCCACGCAGTCCATAGACCAGCTAAGCTATTCTCCAAACTGAAATTAGTACAAGATAGAATATTATAAGCTCAATGCTTCAGTTATGAGATAATTTCACAACCAAAATATAACATGAATGATCAAGATGCGAGCCAAGGTGAATACAATTATTGTCATACCAGTCTGCCACCCAATGTCACTTCAGAATACAAAATAACAACTTCCAGATCCCAACCAATTTTGTTATTAAAGAAGATAGCAACTCCTGACTTCAAATACCTTTGAATTTTAGCAGCAGACGATTGTCTCTCTTTATCCAGCTCATCGATTTTCTGCTGGAAACTTGCACGGGTATTTGCAGTCGCGTTTTGTATGGCAGTGGTTAAAACATTGGCGACGCTGTCCATGTAATCCCTCGAGCTTGTTTCGGAAGCCTAAGGTTAGAAATCGAAGAACACGTATAAGGACTTTAGAGTACGTTGTAACACATTGTACTAGAAGGAAAATGGTACGAACTTAAAAGGAACAAGGAATCAAGAGAGTTTGATCAGCGTTACCGTGATCATTGCGCTACACGTTCCAGTTATGAGATTCTTAATATTCGGTTCGGTGAGCCTGACATCAGTGAGCCAAGTATAAAAACAGTTAAACGAACTTCCTTGAACAACTAAATCTTGTCAGATTCTTGTAAGAAATAAATAACAATATTTGTATGTAACTGAGAAAAATACTTAGCTCGCACTGCTGTGTTATTGTTGTACCGGAGATGCACTGATGATAGTATCAAAAAACTTAGTAGAGGCACGTATGAAATACGCTGAGTTAAAGGTAATATTGCCTACTACTCCTCTGAGATGCTATAGCAATTAGCAAATCACCTCCAGGATACAACTACTGTTAGTTCTCCTCTATGTGTAGCATACACAGAGAGAACCCTTAGAACTTGGCAGCAGAAATAAAACAAAAACACAAATCGAAACTACAACCAGTTTCATAGAAATGTAAAAACTAATTTATGTTTCTGTAAACTATGATGTTTCTGTAAACTATTTTCTGTAAATAAAAGTTTCTGTAAACTAATATTCTGTAAACAAAGAAGTAGTTATACAAAATTATGTTTCTGTAAACTACAACTTGTTTCAGATAAGAACTCGATTTTATGTTTCTGTAAACTTAAAAAATTGTTGTTTCTGAAAGTATAAGAGAAGAAGAAGAATTTCAGAAGAGAAGAGTTCTGAAGGTATGGTTTGAAATGAAATTCTTCTCTCGTATTTATAGGTGGAAAAACTGAACGTTCGGATAAGAATCCAATGCACGACACGATCCGTAAAACACGCGTCTCGAACGTTACAAAAGTTAAGGTAAAAGCAGAGGTGAAAAGCACAGTGTACACGCATTCAAAAATTCGAGATTCTCTTCGAGGCACAGGTGTCAAATGCACCGTGTGACACGCGTGAATGAAGATGCTTCTCGAGGCTGTCGGATATCCAAAACCGAGAAGGCAAAGAAAAAAAATTCTTTACATGTGTGGGAGAAACGTGTGGAAAATTTCAATAAAAAATAAAGGGTCGGATAAACCCACACCCTCGCCCGACCCGACTGACGGCGGCGGCGTGCGTGCTTCTGTGCGAAGCACTGCGCGAATGGGAAAGGCAATAAGAAATGCAATAAGGTTTAGGCAACCTTGCCATTGTCTAGGGCTTTCCCCATACACAAAGGTCTAAAGACCAAAAGGGCCATGCCCTTAAGGCTAAACCCATGGTATTTAAGTCTAAAACTCTAAGTGTTTTAGTCTATATAGGACTAATGTTTTATTCATTCACATGAAAAAACATCTAGGGAGCAATAGGTCTTGGGATCAAAACATGATCCATGCATTTTTTATTTTAATAAAACATTGTTTTTTCTAACAATTCTAAACCACGATGACAACTTATGTTAGAGGGTACCCTTGAATGGAATCATTAGTAGCCTTCAGCTGATCCTTCAGCTCTTTCAAGTCGTGGGTGTTCTTAGTTTCCGAGAACGCCAAGTTTAAGGAGCCCATAAGGGTTTCCGCAAAACCAACCATGTTCTTCTGGGACTCCTAAGGATACAGATAAAAACATTTTCAATATCATGGATTCCGTCCATTTAACATCACAGAAAAGCAAAGACACTGAAATATTACCTGAATCATTCCCTTACAAACCTCCTTCATCATATTCTCGAATTGAAGTTTGATAACTTGGTCATCCCCACCCTCAGCCTCACCCAATGTCAAATCTGCTGCTATCCACATAAACTGATTAGAATATCGAAAAATACAATCTGATTTACAAATTGACAAAAATCAAAATACCTAAAAATGCTTTTGTACCGAAGGCGGATGGCACAACAAAGTACCAATTGACCAAAATCCAAATAAACTTTTGGACAAGCTGCACAAGCAGAACAAC
Organism: Papaver bracteatum; assembly: GCA_023529315.1. Classification (NCBI taxonomy): domain Eukaryota; kingdom Viridiplantae; phylum Streptophyta; class Magnoliopsida; order Ranunculales; family Papaveraceae; genus Papaver; species Papaver bracteatum. The sequence goes on along the minus strand of JAJJWX010004438.1, from coordinate 53,331 downwards.
GAAGTAAATTAACATCCAAACTCAGATTCATTTATTCATGCAAAATCGAAGTTGGAAGTGAAGTAAATGTAGATTAAAATCACATAATTCAGATTCACAAACACACAGATGATGTTAAGTTACAAATTGATTCAACAACATGCAAAATCTGCTCAAATGAGTTAAAGCAGCTAAAATCGGTCAGGATCTAATTATTTTACTAAATTCAAGTAATTAAACCAGAGATATTACATGTTTAACTAAATGAAACTCTGAATTAAAGAAAATCCGACTTATCTAATTAGGGTTTTAGATTAACTTTCTACAACCAAAACTCAATTCCTAGCAACATACATACCTGATAAACTTTGAAGTAAATCAACACAGAAAATCCTCTCAATCTTCACCTTCAATAAGTGAATCTTTCGAAAAAATGAAGATGGGAGAAAAAGGAAGATATCGAGAGAGAAAACGGAGAGAGGGTTGGAGGGAAAAAAAAATTTTGGTGAGCGCGTTTTTCAGGTTGCAGCTCTAACTTTATTACAGTCGCACTGGCTCACACAACCCGTGTTTTAAGGCGGAGGCTTGCGCACCCCATGGTTTCAACCCCACAAACTTCATCTTAGCCGCCCTCACAAATCAATATAATATTACCGCCCCTATTACTTGAAGCCCGATTGAGTTAATTCTGTGCTGATTGTTGTTGAAACAATGATTTTTTTTCTTTTGTTTTTTTGATCGAAACAAAAGATATATTAAAAACTCGTAGAATGGATTTGAGTGGTTGGTTTGATTTCTACGGAACAAATGAAAGAAAATAAAACAATATTTTAAAGATTACATGAGGATGGCATCCCAAGTAGAAAGCACTGAACTCGAAAAGTTTAGGTGAACACGTAACCTGATTGTTGTTGAAAATGAGCTCACTGATATTGGACCATAACTTCCTCGGATTTCCATGATCTAGCAAAAATTCTCAGATTCCGGTTCATCCTCAGATAACTTCTCTTCTTGAGTAAACAAACTAGCATCACGGATTATTGGTTGAGCAATGTTTGAGAAGATGTGAACGTATATGAGAAAAAATTTAATTTAAGAACGTGTTGTAGAACGAAATTTCAAAAACAAATTGCAAGTCCAATTTATGTGGAATTATATCATATTGAAGGATTATTATCAGAATTTGATACTTTAGCCCAAATATTTTATTTAACCATTTTTTTTAAATAAATTAAAAAATTTGATAAAATTTAAAATTAATTTGATGCAATTCAGATGAAATTACAAACAAAATTAATTTCTGAGGATAGAGAACGCCAGATACTCACTTCTGCACTTTCTCATCTTACATAACAGTTTTTCTTTCGGTCGAACAAATAAATTTATAAAGAAATCAATAAATCCTATAGAGCATAGAGCAATCAGTAGGTATAAATATCATTCTGACTCCATATTTCTTTCCCGAAACAGTAAGCATTGGTGTTTAAATTAGTGACGAGTCGTCATATTTTCAAGATCATATGACAATGAAAGAATGTTGTTGGCTTCGATATTATCAGAAGTGGTGGATTATAGAATTCATATGTTTATTAATGTTTTGATCCCATCACACAACTTGTTACCGTACAAGTACGTCTTTCCTTAAGATTCTCTTTGGATTTTCCCGGATAGGTGCTAAAGGAAATGATACACCTTAATTAATTTTCCAAAAATAAATAAATATAATTCTACCACTAAACAAGGTGATAAGTCGCCTATAAATGGACAAGTTTATAGGAAGCTAAATCCACCACCTGATCAAAATATCTCAATGTGCGACACTCTGTAAAGTTCAGACTACATCCCTGTGATCCGCACTCCATTCCATATTTATCAAAATGAGACGTATCAACAATGTAAGATGGATTACTAAGTAAACGTCTCTCTTGCTATAGGCAAAATAAAGTCGTGTAAGTTCCCATTTTCCTTGCATGCAAGTTTTGGTGCGTTTAGATGATTAGCTCCTTTTAACATTCTCTTTGGATTTTCCCGGAAAATTAATTATTAATTAATTTTCCAAAAATAAATAAATATAATTCTAACAAACAAGGTGATAAGTCGCCTATAAATGGATGATCCATACACGATATTCAAAATATTTATCAAAATGGGACAAATGTATATTTTTCATAAAAATTAATTATAAGCGGAACATGTACGTTCGGATGATCCGATATTCAAAACACAACATATTTTTCAATTGTAGGAAAAAAATAAGTTCGGTTGATAAATGTCAGCCGAATAATACTCTATAACTACCGAAACCGCAAGGAATCATCGATTACATTTCATGGAATTAATGAAATACGAAAAAACCAAGCAATGGGTTTGTGGGAAATACCTTTATATGATCAATTTTAAGGAATCATGGCTATTTCTATCTCTCCGACACCAATTAATCCACTATCCTCATCAAATTCATCTTTATCAAAAACCCCAGGTTGAGTTGTTGAATAAGCAATTCCTGGATTACGCGTCCTACCTGATCTAGCAACTCGCTTATAATGAGGTGGCATATTGTCTGTGGGTTTAATCGATTTTTTTTTTTGGTGATTCAACGATTTTGATTTTTAAGAATAAACGGAAGAAGGGAGAAGAAGAAGAGGAATAAATAAAATTTTGTTTTAGGTTTATTAATTAAGTGGGTGTTTATAGGTGAAAATTGTTTCTGCTGATTTTGGTAATTGCAGGTGTGAAAGTGAGAAACAACTTAAACCCTAAACAATGTACTACAAGGGAGTACTTTTAGATTCGAGAGATCAATTTGTACAAGTCCGGCTTAAACCAAGAAATGGTCGTTCCAGACTTGCTTTTGTCACAAATTGGAGGAGAAGGGTTGGTTTAGGGAGGGAAACAAAGAGTGTTGAGACCAGAATAATTCAGGAAGAGTAGTGCTTGACTTGTATCAGAAGATGAAAGCTTTGAAAAAGATAACAAGAGTTGCCTTTCTGAGTGTGGTATTTTCCCTGACCAAAAACTCGTGTCTCTGGTGGAAATAGGTAAGCCTATTTATACAAGTCCAAAAAGAAATGTACTCTGGCCTATTAAGAAAAGAAAACGGATGAGTTCAATGGGAAGAGGTGGTAACGTCTCGTATTGATGGTATTTGATGGAATTTATGTCCCATAATGAAGGAGCGTTTCACCATTGCTTCTTGCATTTACTAGCCGCCTTATTCTTATTACACTATCTTGAAACGTGCATTTGTGTATGCCGCATGCTATAGACCACCAAACCAGAACCCTAATGAGCGTCCCCCAGTTTGTGTTGATGTCTCGAATATTTTTGGAAAACATGTAGCATGTTGTTGTGGCTTGGCAAGTCAAGCTAGGGGAACTTGCTAGCCTGACGACCTTCGACGGTCGAGATTTTGCATCATGAGAGGAGGGGGCACCGTTGATCGTTGCATGCCTTTTTTTGGTAGCCGCGTAGTAAGGGCCAACGTGGTGGCGCGGCTTGGTTCGCATGGCATGGTTTGGTGTGGCCATAGGTTTTCGGGCCAAAGGTTACCATGTGTAGTCTGGTAACCTTGGATGGCTAGGATTTACTCCTGGGATTGAAGGAAACCGTGGATTGTTACACGCCTTCAATTTGGTAGCCGCGTAGTGAGGGCCAACATGGTGGAGCGGTTAGGTGGGCATGCCATTGGCATGGGAAAACTTATGTTTTCGGGCCAAAGGTTACCATGTGTCATCTGGTAACCTTGGATGGCTAGGATTTGCTCTTGGGATTGAAGGGAAACCGTTGATTATTGCACTCCTTTGTTTTGGTATCCGCGTAGTGAGGGCCAACAAGGTACCGCGTCTAGGGTGTGTTTAGGCTTGGCATGTGGGGCCAAGGGTTCACCTTGGGCGTGGCTAGCTTTGGATAGGTGGAATTTTGTCTTGGCATGCGGGTCCAATGGTTTTACATGGGCGTATGGCGTGGCTAGGGCCAAGGCAAGTGCGTTTGGGTTGGCATGATGTTACTAGCATGGATAGGGCCAAGGCAAATTGCGTTTGGCATGGCGTGGCTAGCTTGGATAATTTTGGTTTGGCTTGGCATGTGGGTCCAAGGGTTTTCCATGGGCGCATGGCGTGGCTAGGGCTAAGGCAAGGGCGTTTGGCTTGGCATGGGGTGACTAGCATAGATAAGTCCAAGGAAGAGTGTGTTGGGCATGGCACGGTTAGCTTGGGCTAGGTGCGGTGTTGGCTTGGCATGTGGGGCCAAGGGGTTGCCATAGGCGCATGGCGTGACTAGCTTGGGCTAGGTACGGTTTTGGCTTGGCATGTGGGGCCAATGGTTTTCCATAGGCACATGGGGTGACTAGCTTGGGCTAGGTGCATGACCAAGCTAGGGTTTTGGGGAAAAGGTCGTTTGGTAACCTTAGACGGCCAGGATTTGCTCCTGGAATTGAAGGGAAACCGTTAATTTTTGCACGCCTTCGTTTTGATATCCACGTAATGAAGGCCATTATGGTGGCGCGCCATGGGGCCATGGAGAAGTACGTTTGGCATGGCATGCTAGATGTGGCTATCATGATTTTCCATTGGCACGGAGGTGTGTCTAGCGTTGTTGGCATGCTTTGGTGCTGTTGGTGTGGATAGGATGATTTGCCATTGGCACAGAGGTGTGGCTAGCATGGTTGGAATTCTCTAGCGTGGTCGATGTGGTTGGCATGATTTGCTATTTCCATAGAGGTGTGGCTAGCATGGTTGGCATGCTTTAGCGCGGTCGGTGTGGTTGACATGATTTTCCATTGGCACAGAGATGCCACTAGCATGGTTGGCATGCTTTGACGTTGTCGGTGTGGATGGCATGATTTTCCATTGGCACGGAGGTGCGGCTAGCATGGTTGGCATTCTTTGGCGCGGTCGGTGTGAATGGATTTTTCATTGACACAGAGGTGTGGCTAGAATGGTTGGCATGATCTGGGGTGGTCGATGTGGCTGGCATGATTTGAAATTGACACAGAGGTGCGGCTAGTATGGTTGTCATGCTTTGACGCGGTCGGTGTTGCTAGCATGATTTTCCATTGGCACAGAGGTGCGACTACCATAGTTGGCATGCTTTGGTTTGGTCGGTGTGGCTGGCATGATTTTCCATTGGCACAAAGGTGCGGCTAGCTTGGTTGGCATGGTTTGGCGCGGTCGGTATGGCTGGCATGATTTTCTATTGGCACAGAGGTGTGGCTAGCATGGTTGGCATGCTTTGGCACGGTCGGTGTGGCTGGCATGATTTTTCATTGGAATAGAGGAGAAGCTAGCATGGTTGGCATGCTTTGGCGCGGTCGGTGTGGCTGGCATGATTTTCCATTGGCACACGTGGGAATTAGGGTTTGGCTTGTCGTAACCCTAATTTGAAAAAGATACCCCGGTAATTATTTAGAGACATTTAAAGGTTTCAGTAAATGTTCCTAGTAAATGCTTGTTACTTTAAATGTTGTGATATCCCTGTCTGCTAGGGTTTAGTGTTTTATGATTTTAAACCTTAGCTTAAAACCACCATCAACATTAAGTACCCAGCTTAGCTCGGAATAAGTGCCTTGTTACGAGGTAAGCATATGATGGTGACAGACAATGACAGAATCGAGGTGTAAATCATTGCAAACATGGTCAGGAGAATCCGACTAACCTTTTTGAGTGGTAAACAGAGTTTTGGCTTCCCGTGTTGGCGGCCTTGCGTAAGTTGTACTGGGAATGCAGACCGTGGAGTGGTGAGATGAAAGTTACCGTCTTGGTCTGGTCATACATCTCCAAGGTAAAGGGGGCTCGATCTTGGAAGGCGACGCAAGTGGACGGATTGGCTCGAGGGGACAAGAGGTGGCGTGGTCTTGGTAAGGCGAACGCGCGTGGATGATAGGGTCGCGATAATGGAGAAGGAGGCTTGGTATAGTGTGGCCTTGGCAAGACGAGACATACACGGACGGCTAGGCGTGGTGGGGCCACGGAAATGGAATGAATGGCTTGGAAGGGGGGCCACGCAATGGCATGGTGGAATGTGCAAGGACGGCTAGGCGTGGTGGGGCCGTGGTATGGTGTGAGTGGTCTTGGACGTGAAAATTGGTCTTTGGGGGGCCGGTTTCCTCTTTTCGTTCCTTGGCTCAAAATTGGAAATCCTTTTCTTGTTCGAACTTCCAAGTATCATGCCTATAAAAAGGATGGCTGGCCTCCCCCTTTGATTCACGCCTTTATTGTTTCTTCTTTTGTTGCTTGGTAGCGGTGAAGCGGGCGAGCGGATTAGGTATGTCTTCCAGTACTTCCTCTGTGAATTGTTTTTCTTTTGTTTTCTTATGTTGGTGAAAAACCCTAGTTGTAGGTGTACCTCTACATGACCTAGTAGAAAATGTCGGTGTAAATCCCAGCCGTAGGTATGTATTGCACAAGCTCGTAGTAGTACTTAGGAATGAATACCGTAGTAATGTTGACCGCCGCAACTCGTTGTGCAAAGTAGGCATGCGATAGTAATTGATATCCCTTTTCCATGAAAACCTAGTTTTTTAGGGTTTACTCCTTGTCTTGGTGTAGTCGTGTGCATGGTCCCCATCCTTCTTTTTTTTGGCGCTTCTATCTGGCTGAGCGCGAGTTTTTGGCTACATGTAGCAGTGATGTAGAGTCTGTCAGTCCCCACTTTTCGCGTATGCATGAAAGTACTTTGAAACCAATTAGTTTGTGCCCGAGGAGGCTCCCTTGCGTCCAATAGAATAATTTCTACACGCTTTATGTAATAATTCATGCTCTTCTTGTTCCATTGTAGTTATCGCAGCGGTGAAAACAGTGTAAGAGAATTTTGGTTAAGATGTCAACAATTTCTGTGGTACCGAGGGATGGGGGTAATTCTAAGCCAAACATAGATGACGATTTCTTCATGGCATCAGCCACGATTAGGAGAAACCATCCCCAATACGCGCCGATCCTTCTGACTAGCTCGGAAAGCGAAGGAGAGGATCGATCGGTTCGGCCAGGAGGCGTAATAAGGTTTTTCCTTCATAGAAAAGAATATCGTGACTCTTCTATAGACTTTCAAATTCCTGCAAGTCCGTTGAATTCCTTTGAGAAATGGACGCGATTTATGATGGACCAGGAACCTGTAAAGACCAATTTGAAGAGGGCGCAGTTTGTCGACGTTGTTTCCACTTCCGCAGTGCTTCAGATTAGGAAAGACATTCCAGGGTTGGTTGCTTTTGTTTCCAGATAGTGTCTAGACACCCATACGGCCGTATGCAGGTGGAGAGAAATGACCATTTCTTTGGAGAGCGTGTCTGTATTGCTAAATCTTCTTCATGTCGCGGCGCTCTTGGCTCTTTGGCTATCCAGGGATATTTTTGACGACGGATCGGGCAAGAAAGAGATAAGACAGGAACTTATCACATTTGCCATAAAATTAGAAAAGGGCGTCGCTCTCCCCCTCGGTGGTTTGTTTCTTGGCTCTCTGTATGCACACCTGGATCAGCTGGTTTCGGACATGCGCGCCTCGAACGGTCATATGAAAGTGGATTCTTATGTTCATGCCGCCTTTCTCCAGGCATGGTTGTGGGAGCATTTCGCGAATTATGCCCGGAAACCGTTGTCTATACTTCCTAAGTCTTGGGGTGGCTCCAGAATACTGCGTTGGTCGAACAGGCGAAAAACTGGTCTGAAACTGATTAAGTTTCTTGACAACTCGTATGCGGTTAATTTTCGTCCATGGGCTCCGGTGCATGCGTCCGTAACTCAGATTAGTACCTTTGCTCCTGCTTCGAATATGTCTTTGTTTTCTAATGAAGAGGGCCTGAGCGTTGGAGAGATGGTGTTCATGCGTAGCTGCATTCCTGGCCACGTGCCATTCTTTTTTCGAGGAGCTTGCAAAGAGATCTCTTGCAATGTTGATAGGGCTGCTCGACATATGGGTTTTTACAAAGGGGCCCCACTTGTTCGTCAGCCGGTTGTTCAAGAAATCCCATTATCAACTGTTCTCAATGCTAGTGCTCTTGTGTCGGGTAAAAGTCTGCCTTTCCTCGCGGAACGGAATCCATCAACGACCTCTAAATACAACATATTTTGGCAAGATGAGTTTCTTGCTATTCATGGATTCGTGAATGATGTGGTAGATAATCTTCATGATAAGCCTTATCCTGCGGTTTTAGCGGAACATCCACTGTTGATGGATCCCAAGCGAAAATCCGTTATTCCAAACGCAGATAGTCCCCAGGTGAAGGAACGAAGATCTAAAGATCATGCGGGCGGCTTTCAGTCAGACTCCACGGTTCTGCCGAATTTTAGTTCATCCAATATGGGGGTACGTACGGCTCTCCTCTTGACCTTTGCCTGGATCATTTATTTCCTTGTTCCTTTTCTGAGAATGCTCCCTTGTATTCTGCCCAAGGTCTCAGTAGTATGAACGCCTTTGACAAACTTGCGAGCAGTAAGGAAAATATTATTTTTCGAGACAGAGAGCTGCGTTGCAGATCCTACTGTTGATGGTGGTTTTTAGTTTAGGGTTAAAATCGTAAAACACTAAACCCTAGTAGACAGTAATATCACGACATTTAAGGCAATAAGCATTTACTAGGCACATTTACTGAAACTTTTAATGTGTCTCTAAAATAATTACCCGGGTGTATTTTTCAAAATTAGGGTTACGACGAATCAAACCCTAATTCCCACGTGCGCCAATGGAAAATTATGCCATCCAGACGACCGCGCTAAGGAATGCCAACCATGCTAGCGTACCTCTGTGCCAATGGAAAATCATGCCAGCCACACCAACCGCGCCAAGGCATGCTAACCATGCTAGCCACACCTCTGTGCCAATGGAAAATCATGCAAGCCACACCGACCGCGCCAAGGCATGCCAACCATGATAGCCGCACCTCTGTGCCAATGGCAAATCATGCCATCCACACTAACTGCACCAAGGCATTCTAACCATGCTAGACGCACCTCTGTGCCAATGGAAAATCATGTCAGCGACACTAACCGCGCCAAGGCATGCTAACCATGATAGACGCACCTCTGTGCTAATGGAAAATCATGTTAGCCACACTAAACACACCAAGGAATGCTAACCATGCTAGACGCACCTCTGTGCCAATGGAAAATCATGCCAGCCATACCCACCACGCCATGCCAAGCACGCCTCGCCATGGCCCCTCATGCCGTGCCACCATGTTGGCCCTCCTCATGTGGCTACCAAAGTGAATCCAGGCAATAATAAACGATTGCCCTTCAATCCCAGAAGCAAATCCTGGCCGTATAAAGTCCCCTCACGAGTTTAGTCCCAAAACACTAGCTTGGTCACGTACCTAGACAAGCTAGCCGCGCCATGCCAAACACGTCTCGCCATGGCCCCTCATGCCGTTCCACCATGCTGGCCTTCCTCATGTGGCTACCAAAGTGAAGTCAGGAAACAATCAACAGTCGCCCTTCAATCCCAGGAGCAAATCCTGGCCGTCTAAACTCCCCTCACGACTTTAGGCCCAAAACGTACCTAGCCAAGCTAGCCGCGCCATGCAAAAAATGTCTTTCCATGGCCCCTCATGCCGCTCCACCATGATGGCCTTCCTCATGCGGCTACCAAAGTGAATCCAGGAAATAATCCACGGTTGACCTTCAATCCCAGGAGAAAATCCTAGCCGTCTAAAGTCCCCTCACGACTTTAGGCCCAAAACCCTAGCTTGGACACGTACCTAGCCAAGCTAGACGCCCCATGCCAAACATGTATTTCCATGGCCCCTCATGCTGCGCACCATGCTGGCCTTCCTCATGCAACTACCAAAGTGAAGGCAGGCAACAATCAACAGTTGCCCTTCAATCCCAAGAGTAAATCCTTGCCGTCTAAAGTCCCATCATGACCTTATACCCGAAACCTTAGCTTGGTCACGTGCCAAGTCCATGATAGTCATGCCATGCGCCCATGGATACCCCTTGGCCCTACATGCCAAGACAAACCAAACCTAGCCAAGTTAGTCGCGCCAAGCCTTGGCCTTAGCCGCGCTAGTCACGTCATGACTGGCCAAGCACCCTTGCATTAGCCCTAACCATGCCATACGACCATGGAAAACCCTTGGCCCCACATGCCAAGCCAAACCTAACCTAGCCAAGCTATCCACGCCATGCCAAACGCACTTTACCTTAGCCCTAGCCATGCTAGTCACGACATGCCAATCCAAGTGCCCTTTCGTTGGCCCTAGCCATGCCATACGCCCATGGCGAACCCTTGGATCCTCATGCAAAGTCTAAACACACCCTAGTTATGCCATCATGTTGGACCTTACTATGCGTCTACCAAAACGAAGGCGTGCAACGATCAATGGTTACCCCTCCTCTCAAGATGCAACATCTCAACCACCGAAGGTCACCTGGATAGCAAGTTCCCCAAGCTCGAATTGCCAAGCCACAACAACGTTTTACATGTTTTCCAAAACATTCGATACATCAACACAAACAGGGGGATTCTCTTTGGGTATTGGTTTGGTGGTCTACAGCGTGCGGCGTACACTACGCCCCTCATAAGGAAGTGTCATAAGGGTGAGGCACCTAGTAAATAGGGGAGTTATATGGGAAACGTTCATGGGACATAAAGCCGTGAGTTAACAAACTTTATGGAAAATTAATTCCATAATGTTAACAGTTTCTTGAAAACAAATTTCATGCGTTAATCACTTTATGGGACATCAAGTCCATGCATATGGTTACCACCTCCTCACATTTACTTCCCCATTCCTTAATGAGACCATGGTACGTTTCTACCTCGACTTTTGTAAATAGGTCTTACCTATTTCCATTTGGACAACAAATTCATTTCGGACCAGACAACACTCAGAAGTACTTACCTGCTAGATCTCCTCATGAGCTCTCAGACTTCTCTAATAACAAGTCATAGAAACCCAATTGCTCTTCAGAATCAACTATTCTAGTCTCACCAATATCCTTACTTCCCTCCCCAAAACCAGCCCATTCTCCTCCTCTTTGTGACCGAAACAAGTCTGGAATGACCATTTCTTGGTTTATGCCAGACTTGTACAAATTGATCTCTCGAACCTAAAGTACTCCCTTGCAGTACATTGTTTAGGGTTTAAATTGTTTCTCGCTTTCACACCCGTAATTACCAAAACCAGTAGAAACCATTTTCACCTATAAACACCTACCCATGATGATGCAAAACTCGAAAAGGATGAGAGTTATGGTCTAGCGATGGCGAGAGAAATTCTTCCGACAGCAGTGTTGAATCTTCGTCTAGTCACTCTGAAACTGAATCGGTGAGTCCCCTCCATGTTTTTCTTCTTTCTCTTTTTTTTCTTCTTTGCAGTAAAACTAAATTTTGATTTTTAGGAGGAAACCTTTCCTGGGGATGATCTTGAAGTGGAAGACCACCAGATTAAAGATGTATCCGTACTTTACACTGCGGAAACTGTACCAGATAGCGACTTAGACATGGAGATTTATCGTCCCGAGGGCGCTGACATGACTCAGGTGGAGGAGAGCCACTTCGTGGAGTGAAATCGTAGTTAGGGATCTCCTGTCAGTTGTTGATTCAGTTGCAGGTGCCACCTTCAATACTCCGTATCTAGCCCCTTTCCAAGGTCATGTGTTGATTGGTGGATTTAACGTTCCATCTAAATATGCGACATTATACACCAAGATTTGGGAAAGATACGGTCACATTTCCACGACTAAGAAGATCACTAGTCGACATGTGCTAGTCAAGTATGTGGAGAAAGCCTTGTCTCGATTAATGACATATGCAACGTGACTGGTCATACAGTTTCTGAAGATGTAATCTCGAGATGGAAGTTATATCGTGACATGTGCGTGGGCTTCGAATTTAGCGTTCATTGGTTTGTTGAAGGTCTCTCTGATGTTGAAAGGTCGTTGGTCGAAGCAGTTGAAGGTCCTTCCGTAGACATGATGAAGAAGCAGGAAGAGGAATTCAAGAAGTTGTGTAGGAAGCTGAAACTTAAGAGGGCGGTTCTCCAAAGCACGATGGAGGCATTTGCCGAAAGGAGCAAGCCGTTGTTGGAAAAATTCCCTTGAATATATATCTGTCTTTTGGACCTCTTATCTTTAGGGTTTTTTTTTTAATGCAAATGAGATGCCTGGTTTTTGATTTTTGATTTTCTGATTTTCTCGGGTTAATAGATAAATGCTACCTTGACGGTTTTGGATTATATATTTTTTTTTTGAATGAAATGCTTAGAATTGAATTACCTTTGGCTATGAATGTAAGTGATGCGGACATCCCAGGAAAACCATGGAACCGTGTGTTGGTAGATGACATGGGATGAAACATGGATATAGGGAACCGTGTGTTGGTAGATAACATGGGATGAAACATGGATATAGGTTTTATCAGAACATAAAAAAGCAAACCACGTATTTTTGTCTAGATAGGACTTACTCGGTTTCTCAGGTCTACTGATGAGAATGAACTCTCCGGGTGTCGGACCAAGTTTTTTTTTTTTTTTGAGAAACATGGTCATGGTAAGTCCCTAGTCTTCCGACTCATTAATGAGTTGTCTGATAACTGCGCCGTTAATCCCTGGGCGGATCATTTTGCTTCTAGCCTCTGAGAAGTCCCAGTCATACCTTGTCATGTCATGACTGATAATTGAGCCGTCGAGTAACTGAGTCGGACTGGATCGCCCTCCTCTACCATCTTGACATCTGGGTCGAAGAATGTGATCGCTGGTTGAGAATTGACATTATAACCGAAAGATCAAACCTCCCGCTGTGGTCGCCAATTATTTGTAGGTGAAAATGGTTTCTGCTGATTTCGGTAATTACGGGTGTGCAGGTGAGAAACAATTTAAATACTAAACAATTTACTGTAAGGGAGTACTTTAGATTCGAGAGATCAATCTGTACAAGTCTTGCCTAAACTAAAAAACAGACGTTCTAGACTTTCTTCAGTCACAAAGTGGAGGAGAATGGGTTGGTTTTGGGAAGGGAAGTAAGGAAAGTGGTGAGACCAGAATAGTTGATTCTGGAAGAGTAGTTGGCTTACTATGACTTTTTATCAGAAAAGTTAGAGAGCAAACAAGGTGAGCAAGCAAGCAAGTATTTCTGAGTGTTGTATCTCCCGTATGAACTTGTTGTTCAATGGAAATAGGTAAGACCTATATACACAAGTCGGAGTAAAAACGTACCCTTGTCTCATTAAGGAGTGGGGACTAAATAAGAGGAGGTGGTAACCGCATGCATGGAATTGATGTCCCATAAAGTGGTTAATGCATGAAACTGCTAACATTTCGTAATTGATGTCCCATAAAGTTTTTAACGCATGTGATTTATGTCTAATGAACGTTTCACACATAACTTCCCATATTTACTAACCGCCTCACTCTTATGATACTTCCTAATGACGGGCGTAGTGTATGCCGCACACTATAAACCGCCAAACCAATACCCAAAGAGGGTCCCCCAGTTTGTGTTGATGTCTCGAATGTTTTTGGAAAACATGTAGCATGTTGTTGTGGCTTGGCAAGTCAAGCTCGGGAAACTTGCTAGCCTGGTGACCTTCGATGGTCGAGATTTTACATCTTGAGAGGAGGGGAAACCGTTGATCGTTACACGCCTTCGTTTTGGTAGCCGCATAGTGAGGGACAACATGGTGGTGCGGCTAGGTTGGCATGCCGTTGGCATGGCATGGTTTGGTGTGGCCAAACTTAGGTTTTCGGCCCAAAGGTTAACATGTGTCATCTAGTAATCTTGGATGGATAGGATTTGCTCCTGGGATTGAATGGCAACCGTTGATTGTTGCATGCCTTCGTTTTGGTGGCCGCGTAGGCAAGGCGAACAGGGTGGCGCGGATAAGGTGTGGTTAGGCATGGCATGTGGGTCCAAGGGTTTGCCTTGGGAGTGTCTAGCTTTGGCTAGGTGCGATTTTGGCTTGGCATGTGTGTCCAAGGGTTTTCCATGGGCGTATGGCATGGCTAGGGCCAAGGCAGGGGCGTTTGGCTTGAAATGATGTGACGAGCCTGGCTAGGGCCAAGTCAAAGTGCGTTTGGCATAGCGCGGATAGCTTGGTTAGGTTTGTTTTGGCTTGGCATGTCGGGCCAATGGTTTTCCATGGGCGCATGGCGTGACTAGCTTGGGCTAGGTGCTTGACCAAGCTAGGGTTTTGGGGAAAGCTCGTTTGGTAACCTTAGACGGTCAGGATTTTCTCCCGGTATTGAAGGGAAACCGTTGATTATTGCACGTCTTCGTTTTGATATCCGCGTAGTGAAGGTCAGTATGGTGGCGCGGCATGGGGCCTTGGAGAGGTGTGTTTGGCATGGTGCGGTAGGTGTGTCTGGCATGATTTTCCATTGGCACAGAGGTGCGGCTAGCATGGTTGGCATGCTTTGACGCGGTTGGTGTGGCTGGCATGATTTTCCATTGGCACAGAGGTGAGGCTATCATGGTTGGCATGCCTTGGCGCGGTCGGTGTGGCTGACATGATTTTCCATTGGCAAAGAGGTGCGTCTAGCATGGTTGGCATGCCTTGGCGCGGTCGGTGTGGCTGGCATGATTTTCCATTCGCACAAAGGTGCGGCTAGCATGGTTGGCATGCTTTGGGGCGGTCGGTGTGGTTGGCTGGCGAATTTTTTCTGAGAAGGGGACAACCTGGTGGAGTATTTATGGAAGGAGAATATATATGTTTATTATTGTTATTATTTAATTTATTACAAGTTATATTCTAATTTAATTAAAATATTATGGTTTTTATTATTTAGGTATATCATAGTAATATCTATTAATATTTATTCTATTATTTTATGAGTTTAGAAAATATCTATTAGATAAGGAAATAAATATATTTTAATTGATTAGAATATTATTGATGATTTTGTAAGAGTTATCTATATAAAGAGCTCTTTGTTTTGATATTTGATAGTTTTGAATGAATTAAAAAGTATTGTGTTTCTTGAGTGTTATCTCAGAAATGTATGAGTTTTAGTATTATTTCTGTTTAATGTTTCCGCACTTCATCACCACTAATATGGAGGTTCTGGAGGACAACAACCGAACTATAATAAGAAAACTGGAAGAATAGTTTGGGAATAAATTAATTTACCAAAATTGAATACTACAATAGATAAAGTATGTGAAGCTGTAGTTCTAATGAAAGATAACCCCGAGCCATATAATGTAGGAGATGAGCCACCACCAGGAAGAAGGAGCAAAGAATTCTGTGTTCATCATCGTTTTCATAGACATACAACAAGTAATTGCAAGAATGTGAGAAAAATCATATTGCGAATGATTGAGCAAGGAAGGTTGGATCATTTTTTAGTACAGCAACCAAAGAATCACATACCACCACCTCCTCCAGCAGGAAAATCACATGATAAAGAAGCAGGAAAGAATACCTATGTGACTGAAGTGGGTGTGAAACCAAAAAACTTGTATTGCAATTCAATTATACATTCTTCCAAAGATATAGAGTATTACATGATAACATTTTAAGTCGAGTACATGCGAGGGATGTGAATGGAAGAGAAATCTTAAATCTTGCAAAAATTTGCAAACTAAAAGACTGGCATAAAACAAGTTATCTCATTCAGTGTAGAAGAGATGCCAGGTGGAGGAGGATCGCATGAATGTCCATTAGTGGTGAAACTAGGAATTAATCCGAAACCGAAAATAGAGGATGAGGAAGAAGACGAAGCGAATGCTTTCGCAATTAATAGAATACCCATAAATCTAGGGAGTTCGGTGGATATTCTTTTTTATCCTACTGTTTATAGGTGAAAATAGTTTCAGACGATTTTGGTAATTACGGGTGTGAAGGTGAGAAAGTGTTTAAACCCTAAACAATGTACTGCAAGGGATTACTTTAGATTCGAGAGATCAATATGTACAAGTCCGGCCTAAACCAAGAAATGGTTGTTCCAGACTTGCTTCGGTCACAAAGAGGAGAAGAATGGGTTGGTTTTGGGTAGGGAAGCAAGGAGAGTGGTGAGACCAGAATAGTTGATTTTGGAAGAGCAGTTGGGTTTCTACGACTTGTTATCAAAAAGGTCAGAGTGCTCACGAGGAGAGCTAGCAAGTAAGTATTTATGAGTATTGTCTTGTCCGAATGAACTTGTTGTTCAAAGGGAAATATGTAATACTTATTTATACAAGTCGAGGTAGAAACGTACCCTGGTCTCATTAAGAAGTGGGAAAGTAAATGGGAGGAGGTAGTAACCATATGCATGGACTTGATGTTCCATAAAGTGGTTAACGTATGAATCTGGTTTTCATGAAACTGTTAACGTTATGGAATTGATGTTTCCATAAGGTTGTTAACTCACGGCTTTATGTCCCATGAACGTTTCCCACATAACTCCCGTATTTACTAGGCGACTCACCCTTATCACACTTCCTTATGAAGGGAGTAGTGCACGCCGCACGCTGTAGACCACCAAACCAATACCCAAATAGAATCCCCCAGTTTGTGTTGATGTCTCGAATATTTTTGGAAAACATGTAACACGTTGTTGTGGCTTGGAAAGTCGAGCTCGGGTAACTTGCTAGCCTGGTGACCTTCGATGGTCGAGATGTTGCATCTTGAGAGGAGGGGCAACCATTGATCGTTTCACGCCTTCGTTTTAGTATCCGCGTAGTGAGGTCCAACAAGGTGGCATGACTAGGGTGTGTTTATACTTGGCACGAGGGGACAATGGTTCTCCATGGGCGTATGTCATGGCTAGGGCCAAGGCGAGGACGCTTAGATTGGCATGACGTGACTAGCATGGCTAGGGCCAAGGCAAAGTGCGTTTTGCAAGGCACAGCTAGCTTGGCTAGGTTTGGTTTGGCTTGGCTTGGCATGTGGGGCCAAGGTTTTGCCATGGTCATATGGAAAGGTTAGGGCGAAGGCAAGGGCGCTTGGCTATACATGACGTGACTAGCATGGCTAGGGCCAAGGAAAAGTGTGTTTGTCATGTCGCGTCTAGCTTGGATAGGTTTGGTTTGGCTTGGCATGTAGGGCCAATGGGTAGCCAAGGGCGCATGGCGTGACTAGCTTGGTCTAGGTGAGGTTTTTTCTAGGCATGTGGGGCCAAGGGGTAGCCATGGGCGCATGGCGTGACTAGCTTGGGATAGGTGTGGTTTTGGCTTGGCATGTGGGTCCAAGGGATAGCCGTGGGCGCATGGCGTGACTAGCTTGGGCTAGGTGCGTGACCAAGTTAGGGTTTTGGGCCAAAGGTTGTGAGGGGACCTTAGACGGCCAGGATTTGCTCCTGGGAGTGAAGGAAAACCGTTGATTGCTGCACGCCTTCAATTTATTAGCCGCACGGGGAGGGCCATCATGGTGGCGCGACATAAGGGGCCATGGTGAGACGTGTTTGGCATGGCTCAATTGGCATGGTTATCCTCGGCTAGGTGCGTGACCAAGCTAGGGTTAAGGGCCAAAGGTCGTGAGGGGACCTTAGAAGGCCAGGATTTTCTCCTGGGATTGAAGGGAAACCATTGATTGTTGCACGCCTTCACTTTAGTAGACGCATGGGGAGGGCCAACACAGTGGCGCGGCACGAGGGGCCATGACGAGATGTGTTTGGCATGGCGCGATCGGCGTGGCTGGAATGATTTTCCATTGGCACCGAGGTGCGGCTAGCATGGTTGGCATGCCTTGGCGCGGTCGGTGTGGCTGGCATGATTTTCCATTGGCACAGAGGTGCGACTAGCATGGTTGGCATGCTTTGGCATGGTCGTTGTGGCTGGCATGATTTTCCATTGGCATAGAGGTGCGGCTAGCATGGTTGGCATGCCTTGGCGCGGTCGGTGTGGCTGGCATGATTTTCCATTGGCCAAGAGGTGCGGATAGCATGGTTGGCATGCCTTGGCGCGGTCGTTGTGGATGGCATGATTTTCCATTGGCACAGAGGTGCGGCTAGCATGGTTGGCATGCTTTGGTGCGGTTAGTGTGTCTGACATGATTTTCCATTGGCATAGAGGTGCGGCTAGCAATGTTGGCATGCCTTGGCGCGGTCGGTGTGGCTGACATGATTTTTCATTGGCACATAGGTGCGGCTAACATGGTTGGCATGCCTTGGCGCGATCAGTGTGGATGGAATGATTTGCCATTGGCACAGAGGTGCGGGTAGCATGGTTGGCATGCCTTGGCGCGATCGGTATGGCTGGCATGATTTGCCATTGGCACAGAGGTGCGGCTAGCATGGTCGGCATTCTTTGGCGCGGTTAGTGTGGCTGACATGATTTTTCATTGGCTCACGTGGGAAATAGGGTTTGGCTCGTCGTAACCCTAATTTGAGAAATATACATGGGTAATTATTTTAGAGACACATTAAAGATTTCAGTAAATGTGCCTAGTAAATGCTTGTTGCTTTAAATGTTGTGACATTACTGTCTGCTAGGGTTTAGTGTTTTACAATTTTAACCCTAAGCTAAAAACCACCATCAACATTAAGTCCCCTGATTAGATCGGAATAGGTGCCTTGTTGCGAGGTAAGCATATGACGGAATTGAGGTGTAAATCATTGCAAAGATGGTCAGGAGAATCCGACTAACCTTTTGAGTGGTAAAGAGAGTTTTGGCTTCCCGTGTTTGCGGCCCTACGTAAGTTGTCCTAGGAACGCAGACCATGGAGTTGTGAGGATAGAGTTACCGTCTTGGTCTGGTCGTATACCTCCAAGGCAAGGGGGAGCAGTTATGGAAGGCAAAGCAAGTGGACGGATTGGTTCGAAGGGCTAAGATGTGGCGTGGTCCTGGCTACGGCAGTGACATGGTGAAACGTGCATGGGCGAATAGGCGTGGTGGGGTCGCGGTGATGGCACACATGGGCGGATAGACGCGGTGGGGCCGTGGTGATAGAGCAAAGGCTTGGCTAGGGAAATTGGTCTTTGCGGGACCGGTTTCCTCTTTTCTCTTCTTGGCTCAAAATATGAAATCCTTTCTTTGTTCAAACTCCCACGTACCATGCATATATAAAAGGAGGGACGGATTCTCTTTTGTTTCACTCCTATTCATTCTTCTCAGCCGTGTGACAATAGTAAAGCAGGGCCGACGAGTGAATCCCAGGTACGCCTTCCAACATTTCTCTTTAACTCGTTTTTTTTTTTGTGTAAACCCTAGTTTTAGGCATACCTTTTCATTACCTTGTAGAGATGTTGGCGTGGATTTTAGGTATTTTTGCCTTAGCTTGTCGTAACACTTAAGCATGGACATCACAGTAATGTTGACCGCCCCTACTCACTGTGCAAGGTAGGCATGTGATAGTAATAGCCCTGTCTTCTCACGAAAGCCTAGTTTTTTAGGGTTTTCTCCTTGTTTTGGTATGTCCATGTGCATGGTTCCCATGGTGGGGCGCACCTCCTTAGTCGGATGAGAATTCCATGCTGCAGGGTACATCCTTGAAACATACTGTCTTGCGTCTTGGAAAAATAACTTCCGTGCATTTTCCGTAATAATTTAACCTCGTATTATTTTTTTCGTAGTTGTTTGAGAAAACCTTCGTTATGATGTCACTTGAGGATAGTTCTGTTGTACCGAAAGACATTTGCAATTCCAAACCAAACGTAGATGATAAATTCTTCACCACATCGGCCACAGTTAGGAGAAACCATCCCAGCTATGTGTTGATTCTTATGACTGGATGAGAAATCGAATGAGAGGATCGATCGGTTCGGCAAGGAGGCATAATAAGGTTTTTCCTTCAGAGAAAATAATATCGTGCTTCTTCTATCGATTTTAAAATCCTTGCAAGTACGTTGTGTTCCTTTGATAAATGGACACGATTTATGATGGACCAGGAACCTGTAAAGACCAATTTGACCAGGGCACAGATTATTGGTGTTGTTGCGGCTTCTGCAGTGCTTCGGATTAGGAAAGACATTCCATGGTTGGTTGCTTTTGTTTTCAGATGGTGTTCGGACACTCATACGGCCGTATGCAGGTTGGGAAAAATGACCATTTCTTTGGAAAGCGTGGCTATACTGTTGAACCTTCCCGTAGTTGGAAACCTTGATGGTCAGTTGTCCGCTGATGAAGAAGAAATGCAGGTTGCTCTAATTGCGAAATCAAAGGGGTTCATTCCGAAATATAATGAGACGAAGTGATTCTATGACTGGTGGGTGTGCTAGTGGTTTCCTGACGCGTTAGAGCCAAACCAGAAGAATAGTCCGCTTCATGTTGCGGCGTTCTTGGCCCTTTGTCTATCCAGAGATATTTTTGATGACGGCTCGGGCAAGAAAGAGATAAGACATGGACTTATCAAGTTTTCCATAAAATTAGAAAATGGTTTCGTTCTTCCCCTCGGTGGTTTGTTTCTTGGTTCCCTGTATGCACACCTGGACCAGCTGATTTCAGACATGCGCACCTCGAATGGTCATATGGAGGTGGATTCGTATGTTCATGCCGCTTTTCTCTAAGCATGGTTGTGGGAGCATTTCGAGAAGTATGCACCGAAACCGTTGGCCACACTTCCCGAGTCTTGGGGTGGCTCCAGAATACTGCGTTGGTCAAACATGAGCTGAAAAACTAGTCTGAAACTGATTAGGTTTCTTGAAAACTCGTATGAAGTAAATGTTCGTCCATGGGCTCCGGTGCATGCGTCCATAACTCAGGTTAGTACCTTTGCTCCCGCTTCAAACATGTCTGCATCTTCTGATGGTGAGGGCCTGAGCGTTGAAGAGATGGTGTTCATGTTTAGCTGCATGCCTGGTCACGTGCCATCTATTTTCTGAGGATCTTGCAAAACGATTTCCTATAATGTTGACAGGGCTGCTCGATATATGGGTTTTGACAAAGGGGTCCCACTTGTTCGTCAGCCGGGTGTTCAAGAAATTCCGTTGTCGACTGTTCTCGATGCTAGTGCTCTTGTGTCGGGTAAAATTCTTCATTTTCTGTCGGAACGGAATCCATCAACGACCTCCAAATATGACACATTTTGGCAGGATTAATTCCTTGTCATCCAGGAATTTGTGAAATCCGTGGTGGAGAATACTTGTGGTAGATCTTCCGTCGAGGTTTTAGAAAAGCATTTGTTGTTGAGCGATACTTCTTCAATTAAAATAAAATTTGTTGGTCCAAAAGCGAATAGTCCCCAGGTTAAGGAGAGAAGGTATAAAAATCGTGCAGGAGGTTTCCGATCAGACTCCACAGATTTTCCGACTTTTAGTTCATCCAATATGCGGGTACTTATGGCTCTCCTCTTGACTTTAGCTTGGAACTTTTATATCTTTGTTCCTTTTATGAGAATGTGTCCTTGTATTCCGTCCAGGGTCTCAGTAGTACGAACGCCTTTGCCAAACTCGCGAGCAGTCAAAAAGCATAATTTTTCGAGACAGGGAGTGGCGTTGTCGAGCCTATCCATAGTGATGAAGAATCCTAGAAGGACGAAAGTTCTGAGTCTGGTGATGGTGAGAGTGGTTCTTCTGATAGCAGTGTTAAGTCTTCCTCTAGTCAGTCTGAAAGTGAATCAGTGAGTCTTCTCCACGTTTTCTTCTTTCCTTTTTTTTTTTTGTTGCAGTAAAACTAAATCTTGATTTTTTAGGAGGAAACCATTCCTGGGGATGATCTTGAAGTGGAAGACCACCAGAGTAAAGACGTAACCGTACTTCCTACTGCAGAAACTGCACCATCTAGCGATTTGGACATGGAGATTCATCGTCCTGAGGGCGCTGTCGTGACTCAGGTAGAGGAGGGAACTTCGGGATGTCAAATTGTGGTTAGGTATCCCCTGCCAGTTGCTGATTCAGTTTCAGGTGCCACTTTCGATCCTCCGTATCTGGCTCATTTTCCCGGTCATGTGTTGATTGCTGGATTTAGCGTTCCAGCTAAACATGCGACATTGTACACCAAGATTTGGGAAATCCATGGTCACATTGCCACGATTAAGAAGATCACTAGTCGACATGCATTGGTCAAGCGTGTGGAGGAGGCCTTGTCTTCTATTAATGAGATGTCCAACGTGAGTGGTCATACAGTTTCTGAGGATGTAATCTCGAGATGGAAGTTCCATCGTGACATATGCATAGGCTTCGAATTCAACGTTCCTTGGTTCGTTGAAGGTCTCTCTGATGTTGAAAGGTTGCTGGTCGAAACAGTCGAAGGTTCATCCGCATAAATGGTGATGATGCAGGAAGCGGAATTCAAGAAATTATGCCGACAATTGAAATTGAAAAGGGCGGCTCTCCAGAGTACAAAGGAGGCCTTTGCCAAGAGGAGAAAGCCATTGTTGGAAAACTTCACTTGAATATATATCTGTCTTTTGTACCTCTTATCTTTAGGGGTTTATTTTTTTGAAAGGCCAATGAGGTGCCTGGTTTTTTTTGGTTTTTGATTTTTTGGTTTTCTTAGGTTAATAGATAAATTCTACCTTCACGGTTTTGGATTACATATTTTTTTGAATGAAATGCTTAGAATTGAATTGTTTAAGATTACTTTTGATTGTGATTGAAAGTGACACAAACATCCCAAGAAAGACCTTAGAACCGTGTGTTGGTAGATGACATGGGGTAAACTACGTATCTTGTTTTGAAAACTTGAAATAGCAAACCACATATCTCGTCTAGGTAAGACTTACTCAGTTTTTATGTCTCCTGATGAAAAGTGGACATTCCGGGTGTAAGACTGAGTCTTATGGGAAACACCGCCATGGGAAGTCCCCAGTCGTTACTAAGCCGTCTGATAACAGAGTCGGTGATCCTTGGGTGGTCTCCTGATGAAAAGTGGACCTTTCAGGTGTAAGACCGAGTCTTATGGGAAACACCTCCATGGGAAGTCCCTAGTCGTTACTGAGCCGTCTTATAACCGAGACGTTGATCCTTGGGTGGATCGTCTGCTTATATCCTTTGGGAAGTCCCCAGTCATCCCTTGTCATGTCATGAATGATAATGATTCGCCGAGTGATTGAGTCGCAGTGAGTCGCATTCCCCTACCATCTTGACGTCTGGGTCGAAGAACGAGATCGACAGTCAAAAATTGACATTATAACCGATAGATCAATCCGCCCGTTGTGATCGCCAATTGTTTATAGGTGAAAATAGTTTCTGCTGATTTTGGTAATTGCGGGTGTGAAGGTGAGAAATTGTTTAAATCCTAAACAATGTACTGCAAGGGAGTACTTTAGATTCGAGATATCAATCTGTACAAGTCTGGCTGGTGAGCATCGCTTACTCAACAAAATAAAAATATATTTCCCACTAATTAAATATAATATAGCGGTAGTAAGAGATCGTTCCCACGAAGAGTAATGCAATTGTTATGTTATCTAAATCGGCGAAAATAATAAAGAAGGATAAAAAGAAAAAGATATTGAAGAAATCCTTCGCAGTTACTAACCGTTAACTCAATATTGTACCCGTTTATCTCTTGTTAGAAGCAATTGTCACCAACCGTAGGAAAGCAGGTACACTTAGCAATCCCCAAAAACTTCATATATCACCGGATACGGAAGCGCTCGACTACCGGATTATATTCAAAATAACCACCTTAACACGGAAGCGCTCGACTACAATATGTAATTCCCAGAACGCATTAATATTTGTGAATTTAGGTTTGATCCCAGCAGTAAACCTCGGTACGCTCGGTCCACTTACTGGTGTTGTCTTTACTCGCAATTGCTCCACAGAATCCCTCCGTAAGGTCTTGCGATTTCTACTTGTGTAGGAGATGAGAGACAATTACGGTTCGACTCAACTCTCTACTAGAATTAGAATGATTAATAAAATAATCTGGTTGCGCACCCAAACCAATCTAAAATCAATCATAAACCTTCGATATAGTAAAAACAATCCACAATGAATCAATTTAAAACTTGAAACAAACTTGCAAGTAATTGAGCTTCACAATTAGAACTTTGAATTCATCCTTACAATATAAAAGAATAGAAAAGAGATAGTTCTCCCCCTAAGGGGGAGAAAAACGGTGAAAAGAAGATATGTGTCAAGAAGATATGATATTGTCCTAGGGTTCTCTATATATAGGATTTTGTAACCTCCTCCTAAAGAAAACTAGGAAACCTAGCAAAAATAGGAGATTGCACCTCCTCTTGAATTGTGTCCCGTGTATCATACCCCGTGCAAAGTGACTGCCACAATCTGGCCAAACTCACGCCAAAACCCAAAGTAATTCACGGACAAAGCTGCTCGTGATAATTTTCAATCAGTTCAATGGGATGTTGAAGTCCAACCCAGTATCTTCACCCCTCTACACCTTCACGGCAGAAGCCCATCAACCCATTATCTCACCTTCTCTCAGCCCATCTTCGTCTTTATCCATCATTCCCATACATTCTATCTTGGCAAGAGCCCATTGACAGCCAACACCATTTCCATCCAAATTCTATACTTCCAGTTCCGTACTTCTTATATACTTCACGGAAGCTATCCCATCGTACCTCCAGCCGTTGAGCTCTACTGTCCGAGCTCTCGTGGCTGTATTCTTCTTCACCAGCTAAAGTCACCGCGACCACCTTCCATCTTCATTGAAACAATGATCACAGATGACGCCCCTTCATCACCGGAAGTCATTAATCACGGCAGAAGCAAACAACTTCATTCTTTCAATCATCAGTTACATGCCATCACCGTGACATCAAACTCGTGTTACTTCTCCATCTCCTTTTAACGCTGGCAAAACCCAATGACCTGAGCTTGGTGATTGGTGTCCAATTGGCGCGTAAATGCTTCTTCGTCATGCACCAAGCCTCACTAAAAGTACTCACGTTACTGACAAGCTTTGCCCAAAACCATGCGGAGTTTGCACCATGAGGAGGGGGTATAACTTCGACATCATTGAACATCTATGCAGAAACAAGTCCACTTAGCTCCTTAGATAATCTCTGGTAGGACAGGTAAGCATGCAGACCCACCAGCCAAAACTATAGTCTTGAATCATCTGTCATTTTCTTCTATTTCTTTTGCAGCTTGAAAATGGGCCATGTAAAGGGAGACGGCCTGATAAAAACCCATCATGCGCCTTCTCCCGTAACTTCTGTCTCTGTGTTGCTCACACAGTAAAGCTCAAAAACTAACTTGTGGTTGTACTGACCTGAACTTCAGTGTGTCTACGATGTGGTTTCCCATGCAATGACAAATCTGCCTCTCTTCTAGTAAATTGGACGACTTTTTGTTCTTTTCGGGAATAAGCTCCAAAATTCCCATAAAATATAAAACGAAGCTAATAATACAATTTCACAAGAAAACTAGCTAAGAAAGAATAACCAATCGATACTTAGAGAGGTGTTTTTTACACACTTATCACTGGCCTAAACCAAGAAATGACCGTTCCAGACTTGCTTCGGTCACAAATAGGAGGAGAATGGGTTGGTTTTGGGGAGGGAAGCAAGGAGAGTGGTGAGACCAAAATAGTTTATTTTGGAAGAGCAGTTGGGTTTCTATGACTTGTTATCATAAAGGTAAGAGAGCTCACGAGGAGAGCTAGCAAGTAAGTATTTCTGAGTGTTATCTTGTCCGAATGAACTTGTTGTTCAAAGGGAAATAGGTAAGGCCTATTTATACATGTCGAGGTAGAAACGTACCCTGGTGTCATTAAGGAGTGTGGAAGTAAATGGGAGGAGGTTGTAACCGTATGCATGGACTTGATGTTCCATAAAGTGGTTAACGCATAAAACTGGTTTTCATGAAACTGTTAACATTATGGAATTGATGTTTCCATAAGGTTGTTAACTCACGGCTTTATGTCCCATGAACGTTTCATATATCACTCCCGTATTTATTAGGCGCCTCAACCTTATGAAGGGCGTAGTGTACGACGCACGTTGTAGACCATCAAACCAATATCCAAAGAGAATCCCCCAGTTTGTGTTGATGTCTCGAATGTTTTTGGAAAACATATTGCATGTTGTTGTGGCTTGGAAAGTCCATCTCGGGGAACTTATTATCCTAGTGACCTTCGACGGTTGAGATGTTGCATCTTGAGAGGAGGGGCAACCGTTGATCGTTGCACGCCATCGTTTTGGTAGCCGCGTAGTTAGGTCCAACAGGGTGGCACGGATAGGGTGTGTTTAGACTTGGCACGAGGGGCAAAGGGTTCTACATGGGCGTATGGCATGCTAGGGCTAAGGCGAGGGCGCTTGGCTTGGCATGACGTGACTAGCATGGCTAGGGCCAAGGCAAAGTGCGTTTGCCATGGCACGGCTATCTTGGCTAGGTTTGGTTTGGATTGGCATGTGGGGCCAAGGGTTTTCCATGGTCGTATGGCGTGACTATCTTGGGCTAGGTGCGGTTTTGGCTTGGCATATGGGGCCAAGGGGTATCCATGGGAGCATGGCGTGACTAGCTTGGGCTAGGTACGGTTTTGGCTTGGCATAAGTGGACAAGGGGTAGCCGTGGGTGCATGGCATGACTATATCGGGCTAGGCGCTTGACCAAGCTAGGGTTTTGGGCCAAAGGTCGTGAGGGGACCTTAGACGGCCAGGACTTGCTCTTGGGAGCGAAGGTAAACCATTGATTGTAGCAGGACTTCACTTTAGTAGCTGCATGGGGAGGGCCAGCATGGTGGCACGACATGTGGGGCCATGGTGAGACATGTTTTGCATGGCGCGGTTGGCGTGGCTAGCCTTGTCTAGGTGCTTGAACAAGCTAGGATTTTGGGCCAAAGGTCGTGAGGGGACCTTAGACGTCCAGGATTTTCTCCTGGGATTAAAGGAAAACCGTTGATTGTTGCACCCCTTCGGTTTAGTAGACGCATGGTGAGGGCCAGAACGGTGGCGCGACACGAGGGGCTATGGCGAGACGTGTTTGGCATGGCGCGGTCGGTGTGTGTCACACCTTCAAAATTCCCAGAAATTTTCTACGAAAGTGTAACCCGGCAGCACAATGGTTCTGTGAATAAAGCTTCACCCACTTGTACTTCAGCCTTATAAGTTTGCACCAATGCAAACAGCCAACTCAAAAATTCAATAACGGAAGTCTTTTACTTTTTTTTTCTTCAACTTAAACTCATCAAATGAACCCCATAATGCATCCAATCTTGGCCATACTTTACTAAAAACAATCAGACAACCAAGAACACTTAGAATATGACACAATTAACTCTTTTATTGCATCAAAGGGAAGAAATAAAAAACTTGCCCACTTGGGGACTTAAACAGACTTGTTCACTCCTTGAACCAAGTATAAGTCTTACAAAAACTCTCGTAATATGAGTTTAAATCTCACATATGCTAGGCTCACTCTCACACAGGCTAGGATGAAGAATTTCCCATGCCTTAGGACTATTTATACAGCAGCTTTACTTGGCCAAACTATGCATAACCGTTACACACGCTAGAGACAACCATCTATCTCGGGGAGCAGTTTCATAACCGCCAACTACTATGCCAACTGGTCAGTTCTCCTTTAACTTGCGCCAATCGTCCAAAACCTATTCTATTGGTAGTTAAAACTCTTCTCTCATGATTATAAACTCCTTTATAACCTCTCCTATTCATCCCGCGTCATTGGCATGCTTGCGAAGCTCGTAACCAACTTGTAACCGTCACTTGAGACGTATTGCGCCACTTGTTCTGGCATACTGGATTAAGTCACGCTCCAACATTCAACCACCTTGGACCTGCATGTTTATCCTTTTAAACTCATGCACAGACACTCTTTAAGCTTTACTTGTCGAGGCCAACTCCTTAAGCCCACTCTAGTTACTCGTGTGTCATATATGCTTCACTATGCCAATTTAGCTTGACAACAGCAATGCAACTCTTGCATTACCAACTTGTTTGCATTGTTCAAGATTTGTCCAGCCTTGAACCAATGCTATAGACTAACTCCTAGTATATTTCACTCTTCTTGCATCATCCTTGAGTTTGGTCCAACTCAATTCCACGGATATGCCTTAATGCCAACATCGCATGTTGCATTTGTCACTTTGGCCTTGTCTTTCCTCCCTTAATGAAGCCTCATTGTGTCGGTCAATAAGCTTCATTACTTAGACAAATATCTTTACAGTGTAGCGCTATCTTTTTGCTTCACTGGCCCTGCAGAGTCATGTCATTCTCGACACTTAACGGTCTATATAGTATACCACTATTATGGCTTCGCAATGCGCCATTACGGTGGAACTCTGACTTGGCCTGCAACTCTATGACGCGCCATCATTATGCGACACTTGAAACACCATAATAGACCTCCCCCACCTAATCCGTTCAACGCCCTCGTTGAACGCAACCAAGCATATCCAATATACTTGTTCTTCGGCGTTTGTACACTTCTGAGCCACTCTCAGAATTCAGCAAATTTGTTTGGCCACCCCTCTTGCCAAAACTTTATGCTTCGTACCACATGCCATCACTTAGATTTACTTCTTTTCCATTGATCTCATATATTTGAGCCACTTCTCGGCGTCGTGCACTACGCTTATGTTGTTACTCAAATCATGCTTCAATATCCAAATGCGAATCTGAAATTTATCTTAGCCTGAATTTCTCATGAATCATTTGCTCCTAGGTGTACGCACTGAGTGATTCTTCTTAATTTGATCATCATGATCATTTCCATCGCTTATAAACGACTTGACTTCATTTTCAATCAGTTTTGTCGATGACCCGCCGTTGAACTGTTGTTCTTCACGCTCCTCATTAAGCACGTCACAAAGTGAATAGGGGTTCTCTTTGAATTAGACACCTGAATTCAACACTTCATGCCTCACCAAACTCTGATTATGCAAACAACATTCAAGAACTCATTTCTATGAATGTGGCCACCAAGTATAAACTCTATACTTATGCCATTTTGCATACCCGAACTGGAATGGTGAGTTTTATTTACTTAACTTCCATGCAACAAAACTATTGAGTTGCACAGCCCATTTAAAACTATGACTAACTATATCTTGGACATATCATTAGCTAACCCTTTAGCTGTCCTTATGATATGCCTTCAAAGACAATATGTCTCCAAATACTTCTTTGAACTGCATTGCTACTTTACCTAGAAAGTGTGTGTGACTTTCTCTAAGGCCATGAGTTCTACCCAACTCATGCTTGCTGATGATGTGATTTCTTACTTGATGTATTGCTTGCACCGTTGCTTCCCATCCGCTGTCGTGCTATTTCGCAATTCCCAAACAGCAACATCACTTTTTCACCAACTAGGACCCTTGTCCTATGCTTTGCTTATTAGCTCTCAACTTGTCTTGCCATTGCATATGTTAGGATGAGTATGGTACTTGCAGCATCTTCCCATGAACTAGATTTACATCGTAAATAAAGAGGCAAGACTTTATAAACGAAAACACCCTTGTTCATTACTGCTCTTACATAACAAGACCATGTACCATTACATGATTGATCATTCACCTGATCACTTTTGGAAAGCTAAAACTTCATTAACAAAGCAACTTGCTTACACCAAAGAATAGTATATACAAACTTGAAGACTCAAATAAAATTCTGTACAACCAAACTCTACACACAGATTTTGTAACAACCAAAAACTAAAGCTACATAAAACAAGGCCAGGAAAACTCTTTGTTCTGGCATCAAAGTGTCTCCAAGGGATACAACAACACTTACTCTTGTTCTTAGCTTAGTTCTTAACTTTGTCGAAGTGAGCAACGACTTCGCTGCGTGGTCTCTTCCTTGAACCTTCACTTCGGCCTTCATGAGTCTTTCTAGAATGACCCCCATAGTCATTCCCAACTGACACATTAAGTTGTGCTTTGATTGTACAGCTTCTTGAGAAATACAAACCTTTGCAGATGAAATATCCCATATACTTCCGGGCTGAAGGGAATAATTCATCTTCCTTCGGTTCATGCTTGCGCTTACTGCCTACATATTTTTCCTTCCTTTTGGCTTCACCTTCGCATCTTTGCACATCTTCAGTCGTTGTGCAGCTTGTAAGTCCTCTTACCACTTGAATAGCAATCTGGATACTCTGGATTTCACGCTTCTTAAGTTCATCAATCACACTTGAACTTGCGCTATCCAGAAATTGGAACATCTGATCTTCTTCACTCATGTCACCCACTTCTTGCACCAATGCGAGGAAGTTTTCAGCATAGGCCTATGGTGTACTCGTCATTTTGAGCCTACGTAAACTTTCTCTTCCGTACCAAGCACCATTGCTCGGACAAAACTAACATCTCATTCCCTCTTTCATGTCATCCCATGACATTGGATTGGTATAACCAGCAGCTTCATATTCTTGCAGCATAGTTCTCTACCAAACCTTTGCATCACCACCAAGGTAATTTCCTGCGAGAGTTACTTTTTGTCCTTCCCAAGTTCTATTCGCTTCAAAGTATGCCTCAACGTAATACAAGAAATTCTCAATTTCTCTAGCATTTCTGGAACCAACGTAAATTCTTGGCTCAGAGACTCGACTTGAGCTTTCTCCATGCACTTTTCCTCCTAAAAAACATGCTCATATCGATTAACCCGCGAATGCTAGCCACTTCCTCAGACATTTGTTTCGCATGGCTTGTTAATATGGTCTTTATGTCACTGAATTGCACCTTCAATT
The DNA here is from genome assembly GCA_023529315.1 of Papaver bracteatum. Lineage (NCBI taxonomy): Eukaryota > Viridiplantae > Streptophyta > Magnoliopsida > Ranunculales > Papaveraceae > Papaver > Papaver bracteatum. The sequence goes on along the minus strand of JAJJWX010004438.1, from coordinate 22,946 downwards.
CAGTCACTTCAGCATTGGTTTCGCAATTCAACAAGGTTGGATCAGACACCTTGTCATCGACTGCACCTACCTTTTCGTCAAATTCTTTAAACCAATCTGATATCCTTCCTTCAAGTAGGTCTAGCCTACCCTTATCTTTAGAAACAAGAGGATTTACTAGGCTATCACAGCCCATGTCTATGACAAAATCATAAAGATTACTGCCATATTCCTCAAGAGGATCAAACGTACCCGGTAGTTCTTCGTCGATCATCATGCCATTAGAACTCATTTCTAATGCAATATTCTGAAAATAATGCGCCACTTACTTGCTCACAGGAAAATATCTTAAGAGAGAAAGAAGTCTTAGTGTATTATTCAACAAATACACCTGAACTGTGCTCCAAACACAGCTCTGATACCCGAATTGTCACACCTTCAAACTCCCCAAAAATTTTCTACGAAAGTGTAACCCGGCAGCACAATGGTTCTGTGAATAAAGCTTCACTCACTTGTACTTCATCCTTATAAGTTTACACCAATAAAAACATCCAACTCAATAATTCAACAACGGAAGTCTTTTACTTTCTTTCTCTTCAACTTAAACTCATCAAATGTACCCAATAATGCATCCAATCTTTGCCATACTTTACTAACAACAATCAGCCAACCAAGAACACTTAGAATATGACACAATTAACTCTTTTATTGCATCAAAGGAAAGAAATACAAAACTTTCCCACTTGGGGACTTAAAAAGACTTGTTCACTCCTTGAACCAAGTCTAAGTCTTAAAAAAACTCTCCTAATATGAGTCTAACTCTCACATATGCTAGGCTCACTCTCACACAGGCTAGGCTGCCAAATTTCCCATGCCTTAGGACTATTTATACAGCAGATTTGCTTGGACAAACCGTTCATAACCGTTACACACGCTAGAGACAACCATCTGTCTCGGGGAGCAGTTTCATAACCGCCAACTACTATGCCAACTGGTCAGTTCTCCTTTAACTTGCACCAATCGTCCAACACCTCTTCTCTTGGCAGTTAAAACTCTTCTACCATGATTATAAACTCATTTATAACCGATCCTCTTTATCCCGTGTCATTGGCATGCTTGTGAAGCTCGTAACCAACTTGTAACCGTCACTTGAGCCGTATTGCGCCACTTGTTCTGGCATACTGGATTCTGTCGCGCTCCAACGTTCATCCACCTTGGCCCTGCATGTTTATGCTTTTAAACTCATGCTCGGACACTCTTTAAGCTTTACTTGTCGAGGTCAACTCCTTAAGCCCACTCTAGTTACTCGTGTGTCATATATGCTTCACTATGCAAATTTATCTTGACAACAGCTATGCAACTCTTGCATTACCAACTTGTTTGCACTGTTCAAACTTTGGACATCCTTGAACCAATCCCATAGACTAACTCCTAGTCTATTTCACTCTTCTTGAATCATCCTTGAGTTTGGGCCAACTCAATTCCACGGATATGCCTTAATTCCAACATCGCATGTTGCATTAATCACTTTGGCCTTGTCTTGCCTCCCTTAATGAAGCCTCATTTTGTCGGTCAATAAGATTCATTCCTTAGACAAATATCTTTACAGTGTAGCGCTACCTTTTTGCTTCACTGGCCCTGCAGAGTCATGTCATTCTCGACACTTAATGGTCTATATAGTATACCGCTATTATGGCTTCGCAATGCGCCTTTACGGCAGAACTCTGACTTGGCCTGTAACTCTGTGACGCGCCATCATTATACGACACTTGCAGCACTATAATAGTATGGCTGACATGATTTTCCATTGGCACAAAGGTGCATATAGCATGGTTGGCATGCCTTGGCGCGGTCGGTGTGGCTGGCATGATTTTCCATTGGAACAAAGGTGCGGCTAGCATGGTTGGCATGCCTTGGCGCGGTCGGTGTGGCTGGCATGATTTTCCATTGGCACAGAGGTGTGGCTAGCATGGTTGGCATGCCTTGGCGCGGTCGGTATGGCTGGCATGATTTTCCATTGGCACAGAGGTGCGGCTAGCATAGTTGGTACGCCTTGGCGCGGTAGGTGTGGCTGGCATGATTTTCCATTGGAAAAGAGGTGCGGCTAGCATGGTTGGCATGATTTGGCGCGGTTCATGTGGCTGGCATGATTTTCCATTGGCATAGAGGTGCGACTAGCGTGGTTGGCATGCCTTGGCGCGGTCGGTGTGGTTGGCATGACTTTCCATTAGGACAAAGGTGAGGCTAGCATAGTTGGCATGCCTTGGCACGGTCGGTGTGGATGGCATGATTTTCCATTGACACAGAGGTGCGGCTAGCATGGTTGGCATGCTTTGGCGCGATTCGTGTGGCTGTCATGATTTTCCATTGGCACAGAGGTGCAGCTAGCATGGTTAGCATGCTTTGGCACGGTCGGTGTGGCTAGCATGATTTTCCATTGGCATAGAGGTTCGGCTATCATGGTTGGCATGCTTTGGTTCGGTTAGTGTGGATGGAATTATTTGCCATTGGCATAGAGGTGCGGCTAGCATGGTTGGCATGCCTTAGAGTGGTCGGTATGGATGGCATGATTTTCCATTGGCACAGAGGTGCGGCTAGAATGGTTGGCAGGATTTGGCACGGTTAGTGTGGATGGCATGATTTTCCATTGGCACAGAGATGCGGCTAGCATGGTTGGTATGCTTTGGCGCGGTTAGTGTGGCTGGCATGATTTGCCATTGGCACCCGTTGGAATTAGGGTTTGGCTCGTAGTAACCCTAATTTAAAAAATATATCTGGGTAATTATTTTAGAGAAAAATTAAAGATTTCAGTAAATGTGCCTAGTAAATGCTTATTGCTTTAAATTTTGTGACATTACTGTCTGCTAGGGTTTAGTGTTTTACGATTTTAAACCTAAGATAAAAACCACCATCAATCCCTACATACAAAATCATGGGCGGAAGAGATGATGAATTAATTCCTTCAACATTCAAGATATATAGCTTCAATGGAACTGCAAACAAGCCAAAAGGAGAAGTGACAATGAGGATTCTTCTTCAAAACTTTCCTACAGAGATTGTATTTTGTGTCGTGGATGTCGAGTCACCCTATAATTCTTTAATTAGGAGACCTTGGTTACATAGTATTTTGGGTATGGCGTCGACATTTCACCAATGTATAAAATTTCCTTTACCTCAAGGAATTGGTATAATAAGAGGACATACAATTGAAAGTAAAACATGTCAGGCAATTGATGTTGATAGAAGAGAAGAAAGAGAAGGTAAATGAAGGCATTGGAAGAAACATGCTATAGACAGTCAAAGAGCCGAAAGATTAATGGTGGATGAAGTATACAAGGTTCACAACAAGGGGATGCAATTCACTGAGGCCAGGCCATCTGCGAATGATAGAGCTAAGAGGGTTAATGATGTCAATTTCACAGAAGATGAAGGAATACAGAGGAAGAAATTGTGTACGCGAACTACAAGTGAGGAGCACAGTGGATATCGCACAAAAGAGCATAAAAGTTGCATGCGAGATAATATTCTGAGAAGCATTTGTGAACTTAAGGAGATACAAAAGATGAAATGAATACCAGAGTTACATGGAGGAGATGGAACATCATTTGAGATTGAATAGTATATGATTCAAGTTTTACTTGTCAAAGTTTTTATGCCCATAGAAGAAATTACTAAGAACAAACTGTATTAGAGTTGCATAAACTCAAAGATGGAAAACATAATGAAATATTCAAATTTAGTGTGTGAAAAAGATTGTATAATTAACAATAAGACCTTAATATAAGGCAACAAAAATGATATTTATTATCATATTGGCTAGGAATCCAAATGTGGTATGTTTGAGGCAAAGTAGTAAGACATATCACACATCATAGTTGGAGAAACCTAGAATGCATAACTCAAGGTAAAGAAACACCGGCCATGGAACTTGAGTTATGGAGATTTGGGGTGAGAATAAACAAAAAATCACATCCGGGAGAGGTACCTTAAACTTTCAATCTAGGATATTCATCATAGATTGAGAAACCAAGGTGAGAAAGTCTCTCTTATGGAGTGTAGAAACTCGATCAGGGCGCCGAGGTACACAGTTGAGTCAAGAATGCGGGGGGAATTAGAGCCTCTATACCATTCTTGACAAGTCCTCACTATGATGCACTCGGTCCGAAGATACCCCATTTAGGGTGCGATCTCTCATACATAAACCATATATGTAATGGAATGTGATATTGCAATATAAACTGGTTGTTGAAATGCTGGATGGGAAGAACCATAATCTTAACCCGGTAGAGGTAAGATTCCTTGAAGGGGAAACCAAGGGGAAGATAAGGAAGGAACCCTCCATTAGGGAGCTCAATTGTGTCAAAAGACATAAATGTCATGAGACGTTTTACTCATGGGAGTATTAACACTTATCATATTTACGCGAAAAAACCTGAAGAGGAAATAATACAATGATGTCTTTTCAATCCTTATCATATTAAGACTTATCAATACTTTTCATTGGATTTAATGACTCAAGTTGGCTCAACCGCCCTGTTGTTTTAATACAATTGCAGATCCAACTTGAGTTTTACGACTTAAATTGTATTTTTTCCTTTTGTATTAAGACTTATCATAGTATTAAGACTTAATACTTTGCCCTGAAGGGTATGCAGTTCACTTATCATAGGAAATAAATTGCAGTTCACTTATCATACTTTTCAATCCTCCCTGTTGTTTCAATCCTCCCATTGGATCTGCAATTGTATTCAGACTTAATACTTTACAATGAAAAGTATTAAGACTTATCATATTAAGACTTATCAATTACCCCGGTGATTATTTAGAGAGACATTAAAGTCTTTTCAGTAAATGCTTTATCACTTAAATGTTATGACATCACTATCTGCTTGGGTTTAGTGTTTTACGATTTTAACCCTAAGCTAAAAACCACCATCAACACAAGTAAAAGAAAAAACTTGGTGCTACATTGAACAAGATTAAGTAAATACCATATATACGTTTAAGTAAGCACTCCCATTTACAAGATGAGTATTTTCAGAGTATTTTCAATGATTGAACCTATGTGGACATATCTATGTCCATGCATCAATAAAATTGATGCACACAACATTTTTCCACTGGTTAAACTTCATTGACTAGGTGAACATTAATGAATTACAAATTCAGGATCAAATCTTATCTAATTTCATCCAAATATTGAAAATGTAACCAAAATTGCAAGGAGTTAATTACCAGTAAATTAGAGAAGTGAGTACCGTCTTCATCTTAGATTTCTTGGCTTTGTTGCACACTCATCTTTTCAATACTTGACGAGTTCTTCGTTGGAGTCGCCACAAATCAAAGGTTTACTTGTTTCTCTCTAATTCATTTAAATCTAAACTACCTAAAAAGGAAACAATAATGACAAATTAGTCGGTTTATTTTTTCCTTCCATTAACATACATAAAAGGAAATACACCATAATGTCAAGCAGTTTCCCGTAGGTGGAGCAACACGTTTATCCAAACCAACACCAACTGAACAAGAAGTGGACCTATCCTTGCACCTTACCAAGCAGGTAAAATGACCAAAGAGGTAACTACATTTCAAACGACATCCAAGAATTCCTCATCCAATACAATGTCAATCAGGATCCATATTTTGCCCCTCTTTGTTCATTATCTGGGAAAGTTAGTAACGGATAGAAAAAAAGGTATTGACAGTTTCAGAGAACGGGGAAACCATCTGCAATGTGGTACACCCCATCTTCACTGTGAATATCACTTCACACCCTTAAGGAAAGTTTTCTTTTCATCTTCATTTCCTGTGTATGCAAAACCTAAAAACCATGGATACTTTTAGACATAACTCTCAAACATCCCTCAGTGAACAAGTCAAAAGACAAAAACCGAAACTATGAAATGCAACTCACAAAAGTCATAACAATCCATAATATCTTGATTATGTAATCAAGCCTTAATGACCAATGCCTAGGCTACAACTGGGTCCTCCAACAGAGATGCACTGCAACACAAGCATCTCTTTCTTTAATCAACATTTCTAAAAAGTTAATGAACTAAACCAGACAAAACCCACATCTTCAAAATCATCACACAACGACCAAAACCAAGAAAAATCCAACACCACTGACATTTGTTTTTTAAGAAGTAACATGCATGCCAAAATCAAACTGGCATCAAGCTCCTATTTTTAGAAGAGCAATGGTTTCGAAAAGAAAAGAAATGCTCCACAGAACATTGCAAAGTAGGTATGATAACGAGTATCAATTGAGAAACGTCAAACAAAAAATTCGACAGAAACTCTTTCTGTATATGGAACAATTAGTGTCACACCTTCAATACAGGTGTTGCAAAAGCAAGTTTCTAGTCACAGTATTTTTCAAGTGCAGCTAAAAGTTATAATTTACTGCTGCAAAATGAAACTTTTACCACATAATTGTAGCAATAATATGAAAAAAGTATGGCAAAAAAGTATAATCTCTTTAGGTTTCAGCAATAGACTTCTTGCTACAGGTTATCGCGGAACTAATAAGGGTTTATGACATTACCATTGGGTGCTACGATAGGTTAAGTTTCTTGTAGTGAGTTATTTTTAACTTTAGTGGACCTTGATTTCGGTACCTTTAACTTTTGGGTCTCAAGTTTGTTCATTGACGTGTTTAGGTAACTTGGACTTGAGTTTTGTGAATGATTAAACTGCATCTTGGATCCTCGACGGATATCCAAAATAGTAGATGCCGAAAAATCTTGCTTTTGGGATTAATAAAAAATGGAGGAATTGGGTGTAATTATTTTAGTAAATGAGTGCTTGTAAGAATGCATGCAGATATTGTAATAAACTGACCTGAATTGATGACCAAAGCAAGCATTTACATATTGCAAAACACCAAAATAGAATCGAACACGACTTGTATTTGTCCTTAGGATATGTAGCTCAAACAACATATTCTGGTGACTGCGGTGTCTAAATTCAACCTCTCTCCTGCTTTACTCACATCTTTTCATCTATTTGATTCATTTTAATCTCAACCCCACACATCATAATCACACTCTTTTTCATTGAATTCTTCCAAGATGTAGTGAAGGTAGTAGTGTATAGTTGCAGGATCTTCAAGATAAAAAGACTTCCATCCCCCCTGTTTTATGAACGTTTCCGGGGAATCTACTATCTCTTCCACTATGGACTTCCAGTCTCATTTTTCAGCATTCACATAGTATTTCACGTCCCAAAGTCAATGCCTTGTTTTATGCTCTCGAGCGAGTCTAAGGGAATTGAGTTAATTTGAAGCAGATCACGCTTGAAGTCCTTAAAAAGGACAGTCATATCAATTTCCCCAGGTCTAAGCTTTGCCAGATGAAGAATCTCAATGTCATATGACCTGACCATGAAAGGTTCTGTATCAGCAAGCATAATTAGCAAAAATGATGTCAGGCCAAAGATGACCATTTACTTGGAGGTAAAAACCCCATGAATGACTTCATCCTTCTTACTTAGATTGTCAAAATAAAAATGGGAAGTGGAAGATGGCTGAGATGGGTACAATTTCCATTTTGATTCAACTTTTTTTGACAAAGTCCTTTAAATTCTTGTTACGTTCCTAATTCTCGATTTGCTTGTCATTCTCAAAATTAAATAAATCATCATCAGATATCCTCAGTCCCACAGGGGTCGACACCAAACATAACTAGATATCTATTATCTCTGTTTCATCCGCACCTTGATGGGGTGCTTCAAGTGGAAGTCCAAGAGAGGTGGCATCTTGATCTTATCATCTTCAAATAGGAAGAAAGTTTCCTCTACATCCCTATACATAAAATGCATATGGGAATTGGATGTCGCGTATACAAATCCATGTGCATGGGCTTCAAGGGTGCCAACAATAGTTTTTCCACGATGGTTGGGAAAGATTGCGACGCCAGTTAACTCTACGGGATTCTTATTATCCATCTGCAGTTTGGTATCAAAAAAATCTTTTGTGCCTGTAGACTTCTTCTTCTTTATCATCCTTTTTACAAATTTTTTCCTTCTCCTAGTCGTTCTGTCAGAACAAGTATCTGTTGTGTCAGACTATCACAGCCCTTGCATCAATCTCCATGAAGTTATTGTTGGTAGGTCGATCAAGGACTAGATTAGGAAATATAGTTGGTTTAGGAAACCATGTACTTGTGTCCTAAGTATAGCAGCTTAAGAGGTTTGTTTCTTAGAGCTAAGTTAGGAAACCCTATACTTGTAGGAAAGTAATCCTTGTTAAGGAATGTGTCCAGTCCTATTGATGTGTATAAATAGCTATAGATAGAACTAGAGAAAACACACTAGAACTAAGTAAGAGTTCTCTTCTTCTCGTCTAAAGCTTTGTATATTCCAACCTATACGGTGATATATAAAATTGATTATTCCTTCCCAAGGATTCAACCTCGTTAAATATTTGTTCTTCTTGTGTGGGTGATTGTGTTCTTGGAAATATTGGAGTACCATTGTAGCAGTGCAACCTAACGCTTCTGCAGGCTTTGGCGCAAAAATTAGTATCAGAGTAAGGAGACAATCTTGGATACGGGTACTCAGATTACAGTTGAAGTGAAGGTATTTTTTTGAAGATTTCTTGAGGTAATACGAATCTCAAAGGTTCTGCTTTTTATCTATATTTGGTTGTTTGAGAACAATGGTTGACGGGGATAAAACAGTTGATCCGAACGATCCTAAAGTAGAACATTCGGAGTCCACAAATAAATATAAAGAAACAAAAGAAGAAATACTTCATTCACATAGATCATAACTCAAAGAAGAAAAGTTTACAGAAACCAATAACTTTGGTTTATGGAGAACAGACGTAATGGATGCTCTTGTTCATCTTGACCTAGAAGAAGCTCTAGAAGTTCAGCCAGTGGAGATGTCTGAAAAGCAGTGGAACAAGATTAATAAATTATGTCTTTCTTCGATACGAGGATGTTTAGAAAATTCAGTAAGAGTTGATTATTAGCACGAAACTTCAGCTAAGGATCTCTGGGAAAAGCTAGAGAAGGAATACATTGTGAAGAACGTGGAAAATATGATACATCTTAAAAAGAATTTGTATCGCTATAACATGAAGAGAGGTGCAACCCTAAACGAGCACCTAGATTCATATAATAAACTTCTTGTTGAGTTGGTTAACTATGATGAGAAGATCAACGACGAGGAACAAGCTTTGTGTCTGATAAACTCTCTTCCTGAAAAGTATGAACCCGTGATTAAAGCATTAGTGCACGGCAAGGACAAGATGACATACACCGAGGTCACTACAGCATTGCATAATGAGGAGTTCAGGAAGATGGATCGTGAATACCTTGCAAGTGAAGCTAACAATGACTTGCTTCTTGCAAGAGGTTGTTCAACAGACATGAGAAAGAATAATGGTGGTTATGGTAAAGGTTGAGGACATTCTAAGAGTAGGACGCCACTGCAGAAATATGAGTGTGCTTGGTGCCATGACTTTGGTCATTGGGCTAAGGATTGTACCAAGCGTAAGGCAAGAAAAGGAGATAATAATAATACTGAGGTAAACACTCCTAAAGGTAATGAAGAATCAGATGATGCTTATGATTTCTCGCTAACTGTGATACCATCAGCTTGTACTATTACATATGGAACATAGGTATTAAATACTAGAGCAACATATCATATATGTCCATATCATTACCGGTTCTCAAGTTTTGAAGAGCTTGATGCAGAAGTACATATGGGAAACAATCATACCTGCAGGGTGATTGGAATTGGTAGTGTTCGTATCAAGATGCATGATAGTATGATTAGAGAGCTGAAGGAGGTAAGATTTGTACCTGCCATAAAGAAGAATCTGATTTCGCTCGGAACTTTGGAAGCTAAGGGCTACAAGTTAGTCGCTATTAATGGTATTATAAAGGTAATATCTGGATCTATGGTAATCATGAAGAGCACACGTCATCATAACTTGTATTACTTGATTGGGAGTACAACAACAGGAGATGTGTCTATTTATGAACACATCGAGAGTGCAGCTACCGAGAAAACGAAGTTATGGAACATGAGACTTACACATCCAGGTGAGAAGTCATTGCATACGTTGATTCAATAAGACTTGTTGAAAGGTGCTATCGCCTACAAGTTAGCATTTTGTGAGCATTGTGTTAAGGGAAAGAAAACAAGAACAAGCTTTGGCACAGCTATCTACAATACTAGTGGAGTTCTTGACTATGTTCACTCAAATGTTTGGGGTCCTTCCAAGAATGCATCATTGGGAGGAAAACATTGGTTTGTGTCGTTCATTGATGATTATTCTAGGAACGTATGGGTGTACACCATGAGGGCATAAAGACGAAGTCCTAGAAATTTTTGTAAGGTGAAAAAGGCAAATGAGACTCAAACTGGCAGAAATATCAAAGTACTACGTTCGGACAATGGTGGAGAGTACAAAAGTGATCCATTCTTGCAAGTATGTCAGGATGAGGGGATAAAGAGGCACTTCACAGTTAAGAAGACACCGCAACAAAATGTGGTAGCTGAACGCATGAATCGTACATTTCTAGAGAAGGTACAATGTATGTTATCTAATGCTGGATTTGGTAAGGCGTTTTGGGATGAGGCAGTTACATATGCGTGCCTCCTCATTAATAGGTTTCCATCAGCTGTATTAGAAGGTAAAACTCCTATGGAGAAGTGGTTTGGTAAACCAGCTTATGATTATGAAAAAATTCATATCTTTAGTTGTCCTGCGTGGTATCATGTTAGTGAAAATAATCTTGATAACCGTGTTGTTAAAGGAATCTTTGTGGGTATGAAGAGTGGAGTAAAAGAGTTCAATATTTGGAATCCAGTTGAGAAGAAGATAGTCATGAGTAGAGATGTCACATTTGGTAAAGTCTTGGGGTTCTCGATAGGTGGAGGACAGAAGCACCAGTACTAGTGATCCTTTACAGCAGGTGGAGATTGATGCAACTCCACTAATTCCATCTAAGTCTGTATCTATTCAGAATACTTCTGAAGACATTGGATCCACAAGAGAGGTAACTACTGAAGTTCCAAATGATAGTGACACTGTTGAGGAAGAGGAACAAGAGTCAGTAGAAGACACAGAAGCTACGGTCACGGAGACCATAGCAACCAGCAAACCAAGAAGATCAACTAGGAAGCCTGGTTGGATGAATGATTACATTTCTTATGCATTACCAGTTATAGAAGATAGTACTCCTACTTCCTATTTAGAAGTTGTACGTAGTGCAGAGTGTAAATAATGGGAAGGTGCAATGCATGACGAAATGGAGTCTCTCTATAATAATGGAACATGGATTCTTATGAAGCTTCCGAACGGTAAGAAGGCCATAGGGTGCAAGTGGGTATATGCTAAGAAAGAAGGATCTCAGGTGAATCAAGTACGTTACAAGGCAAGCTTAGTTGCTAAAGGTAACTCCCAAAGAGAAGGGATTGGCTAGAATGAGGTGTTCTCTCCAGTTGTGAAGCACTCATCAATCCTAATTTTATTGTCCTTGGTAGCAAAATATGATTTAGACCTAGTTCAGCTAGATATTAAGACAACATTCTTACAAGGTTGCTGGAAAAGAAGATTGTGTATGTAATCTAAAGAGATCGTTGAACGGGCTGAAGCAGTCTCCAATACAATGGTACAAGCGATTTGATCAATTTATGATAGGACAAACATACACAAGAAGTCACTATGACCATTGTGTATACCTTAAGAAGCTAGATGATGGGTCTTTCATATATTTGCTCTTTTATGTCGATGATATGTTGATTACATCGAATAACAAGAAAGATATCGATAATTTTAAGTGCAAGTTGTCAATTGAGTTTGAGATGAAAGATATGGGAGAGGCTAAGAAGATTCTTGGTATGGAGATTAAACGTAACAGAGAGAAGGTTAAGGTTTGTTTTTCTCAGAAGACACATTTGAAGAAAGTGTTACAGAAGTTTGGTGTCTACAAAGGAACTAAATCTATAAGTACTCCCATTGGTTCTCATTTTAAGTTGAATGCTCGTATGTCTCCCACTACTTAAGTAGAGAAAAAGTATATGGCCCAAGTCCCATATGCTGAGGTTTTTGGTATCTTGATGTATATGATGGTATGTACAAGGCCAGACATTTCACATGCAGTTAGTATGGTCAGCCGTTATATGCATTGTCCTAGCAAGGAACATTGGAAAGCTGTGAAATGGATTTTGAGGTATCTTTATGGTACAATTGAAGTTGGCTTGGAGTTTGTGAAGGATAAAAGTAACAATCAGTTGTGTGTTGGGTGTGTGGATTCTAACTATGCAGGTGATTTAGACAAGAGACATTCAACTATAGCATATGTATTTACCATAGCAGGAACACCAATAAGTTGGAGATTAATCTTACAGTCTACTGTGGTGCTTTCAACTACGGAGGCAGAGTATATGGCAGTGACTGAGGAATTTAAGGAGGCTATATGGTTACAAGGTTTACTAGATGACTTAGGAGTTATGCAAGACCAACTTCCTGTGCATTGTGATAGTCTTAGTAAAATTTACTTGGCTAAGAATCAAGTGCATCATGCTAGAAATAAACATATAGACGTACGATTTCACTTTGTTAGAGAAATTCTCGAAGAAGAAGACATTCTACTTGTGAAGATCGATACCGAAGACAATCCAGCTGATATGTTGACTAAAGTAGTTTCTGGGATCAAGTTTCGACATTGTTTGAAATTGATCCACATCCTTCCAGTTTGGTGAAAGGCCCTTTTTGGGGTAGAGTTTCTTAGGAACCTGGTGGACGTCTTCTAGTAAGACCATTTGATAGAACTACGGTCGGGTTTGATTCCTATTAAGTATACGTAGGCAGCCAGTGATGGTTCAATCGACATTGGTATGGAGGTGATTTTATCTATTGATCGTCTCATGCATGAATGTATGATCCAAGGTGGAGAATTATTGGTAGGTCGGTGAAGGACTAGATTAGAAAATATATTTGGTTAAGGAAACCAAGTACTTGTGTCCTAAATATAGCAGATTAAGAGGTTTGTCTCTTAGAGCTAAGTTAGGAAACCTTATACTTGTAGGAAAGTAATTCTTGTTAATGAATGTGTCCATTCCTATTGATGTGTATAAATAGGTATAGAGAGAACTAGAGAAAACACACTAGAACTAAGTAAGAGTTCTCTTTTTCTCGTCTAAAACTTTATATATTCCAACCTATACGGTGATATATAAAATTTATTATTCCTTCCCGAGGATTCAACCTCGTTAAATATTTGTTCTTCTTGTGTGGGTGATTGTGTTCTTGGAAATATTGGAGTACCATTGTAGCAGTGCAACCTAACGCTTCCGGAGGCTTTGGCGCAACAATTATTCTTCCTAATTCTACAACAAGTTTTTCCTGACGAACTTTGCGACTCTCTTCTCGTACATACTTCTGCACATAATCCTCTATTTGGTCCTTGGTACACTTACAGTTGATATGCTGGTTGTAGGCTTCGTTTTTTGCAGTTTCTTCACAAAACGGGGATTCAGGTAATCGGATCATTGAAAAAAAATATGTAGAACTAAATATGTGTCTCGCGAAACATAAAAGATAAATGATTCAATATGAGCTCCAGGAAAACAAGCAATAAGAGGACGCAGGACATATACAAGTATACTGGAATCAAACATAAGATCAATTAATTAAAACTCTAAGAATATTAACAAAAATCAAGTGTGCAGTACATACCAAAATAGTTAATAAGAAGAGATCTGATTTGTGTCTCGCACTCAACAGAGGGTTACAACGAAAACAAAAAGTTCCTTTGTATATTTCTATAGGAATAGGCGAATACTAGGATACCAAGGTTGAGCTGGAGAATATGGTATTTGGGCTTGCGCAAGATTGATTTTTGAGGGATTTGCTGTTTAGTCCAGTAAACCCGACCCGGTTTACTGGCTAGTCCAGCGAGAAAACACATTTACTAGTTAGTCCAAAAAAGTTTTGAAAAGAGTAAAATTACTCTAATAACTCTAACATATAAAATTTCGTTTATTAATACATACTACTAGTAACTAGTATACTAGTATACTACTAGTATGTAGTATGTAATATACTAGTAGTAACTAGTATGTAGTAATAACATGTAGTATGTAGTATACTACTAGTAACTAGTATGTAGTATACTAGTAGTATGTAGTATACTAGTATGTAGTATGTAGTAACTAGTATACTAGTAGTATGTAGTAGTATACTAGTAGTAACTAGTATACTAATATACTAGTAGTAACTAGTATGTAGTATGTAGTAACTAGTATACTAGTAGTATGTAGTAGTATACTAGTAGTAACTAGTATACTAATATACTAGTAGTATGTAGTAGTATACTAGTAGTAACTAGTATGTAGTAATAACATATGTAGTATGTAGTATACTAGTATACTAGTAGTATAGTATGTCGTATACTACAAGAAAACTTGGAATTAGCGACTACTTTCTTACCAACTGAAGTCGGTAGACCTCTCAAGCGACAACTTTTGGTAACCAAAAATAGCTCCAGCTGGTAGATATCTCTAACAACCAGTTTTCCAAAGAACGATAGATTGGTTGAACTCTTTAGTAACGCTGACTTAACAACCAAAATATCATATTTGTTGTTACTATCCTCCAGACACCATGGTTAGGCAACCAAAATGTACCATAGAAGGTATAATTTTTTTGTCACTCGTCTTTGCCATCGGACAACCCTGTTGGTAGACACCTAATCCAACTATTAGATTTCGGGCGTTGCTAGTATATTTCGACAACTATTTTCTGGCAACAAAAAAGTATAATAGAAGCAATATATTTCTAGCAAGTGCAGTTAGCCGCCAAAATTATCTGTCTGTGGAGACCTTTACCAACTGTAAAAATAAATATGTGGCTATTAAACATTGATGAATAACGAATGAAATTGAATGGGCTAGGTTGATAAAACAAACGATATCGAGTGAGATTAAACATAGTCTAGAATCTAGATTCATATAAATCAAGATAAATTTATGTTTATTGTCTGAATGATATGTTATTTAAACAATTGTCGAATTTATCATTCATTTTTCTAATTCATTCTTATATATATTCGAACTTTTGTATACTTGAAGGTAAATAAAAATATTCTTAGGTATTCTTATTTATATACTAATATTCTTTGGGTTTTTAGATTATCGAAGATCGATGAATAAACCGAATGCACCAGTTCATTTTAGCACCAAAGGAACCAAACATGTTTTTCACACACTTATCTTAATCCATATGATTCCTTTAACGGATTTTCAATTGCCCAAAATTTTGTTTCATATATCCACACGACCATCATTACCCACCATTCAAAATTTTATACTACGTGGTTTGATCAATGGTTTTCCATGGGGCAGTTACGTACTACATTTTGTCTTGGGGGTTTGTATCTATTGTTTACGGTAAAACAAATCTATATATCATTTTGGCTTAGTGATCCTTATACATGGCACTATTGGGTATACTCTGATATTTTCGTAGGATGATTTTACAAAGTAATCTAATTTTATAATTGAATCAATCTTATGAAGTCCACCTAAGCATTTATATACCACGTGTTGTCATATTATTTCAAGTGCATTTTAAAATTCATTAATTATTTTTCGATTTTTCATTTGTTTTATTTATTCTGATTAATGACCTCTTGCACTAAGCTAGAATCTTCATAAGAACCCTAGATCAACAGATTCTTGTCATTTCTTCCTGAATGATTTCTTTTTCATCGAGACATTGTACTTACATATTTTTGTAGTGTTATCCTTAAACCTGAATGTTCAAATCTGAAAAATTTTATCTCCAGTTCGTTAGAATGACAAACTCAGGTCTAACTCGGTTGGACGGTTTGCGATTTTCTCTAGAAACGCATGTTTCTCAAAAGAACACACATGATTCTCACACGCTCCCCTTAATCCGTATGAGAACCTCCAAAAATAGGCTAGTCGTCCGTGTTTTTTGATGGACAAATCTCGACCGTGAAACCTTTCCTTTATTGATGGACAAAGCTGAACCACATGAAATTGGCCTTATCCCTTTCCCAACTCTTACCAATTTCGCTAAAATCATCTCGTCTCTCTCTAACTCAGAAAAAAATACTCTTCTTTCTCCGAACCGGTTTCGCTCAAATCCTCTCGTCTTTAACGAAGAAGAAGAAACCCTAACTTTCTCTGAATCAAATTTCTCCGTGACTACAGATCTATGACTCTGATTTGTGAAAGATGTAAGTATCGCTTATTTTTCATCTCTTCTGTCTAAAAGATGAAATTTATCGCTTGTTTTTCTGTTGATAAACGATGTTTATCACTCAGATTCACTGAATAGATTATGATCTATACGTTTTGGTTTAATTTTATTATTTTTCGCAGCTGATGCTCTAATTTTTGGGTCTATTTATTTTTCTTTTTAATATGTTGTGTCAGATTTAGTGTTCTTCATTTGTAGAAAGCAAAAATCTAATTGACTGGATGAACAAGTGGGTTTGTTTTAAAAATCGAATTCCAGTTGACCCTTAGTTTTTTTAATGGTAGTTTAGTAGGGTGATAATTATTCAGCCCTAGATTCTTTGCATTTAGCTGGATAAATAAGACCGACGGTGGCAGTTTCAGTAGATTTGTTGTTTGATTCTTTCTCTATACACTAATAAAACACATCTCTCGCCTAAATTGGAGAAAACCTATTACTCAAAATAAAAAATAAACATAAAATTTGTTTTGATTTATTTTAGGGGTTTCATTTGTTAGTAATTTGATTTTTCATTTTTAGATCAGATGTTTGTTTTACAGAGAGAGAAGAAGAACAAGTAAAAGTTAGTTTGTATTAGAATAATTGTTGCTTGAGTATATTAAGGTGGAATACCACTACTCCCAAAGGATTTACTTATTAATTTGCTATGTACTATTTTGATTCTGTTTAATTTTGGGCTTAATTTTATTGTTTCGATTTTTTGTTCTTTAAAGAAAACATTGTAGAGGAAAGGGAACATGCTGAGTTACTTATGGAATATCATGTGTTTGTTTTTTCTTGTGGTGGAAATGATTTCGTATGGTTGTTCTGTTTTCAGGTACGACTTTGCTAATGAATGACATTGTTTTCCCAGTTGTGGGTAAGTTTTATATATTTGCTTGTATCATTCTATAATTTGGCAATTAGGTGATGCCTTAATTACTGTATGTCTATATTGTATCTTGCGGAGATGAATGGGAAGATGATTGCAAGCAAGCCTCTTTATGTTGTACTTGCATAAATAAAAGAAGACAGGAGAGCTAGGTTGCAGGTAAAAACTATTTTGTTGAGTGAATGCGTAATGGATACAATTATATAAAGCATGCTCAAGTATGAAACAGTAACAACGAAACTTGAGGTTTGTTCGACATGACATGACCAATACGATATGACAAGACTAATGTCAGCCACTGATGGAATGGTCTCATTCTCGGTGCAGTTGCGAACATGATAAAGGAAAGAAACATAAATAATATGAATTCTAAAATGGTTGGAACCGGCGGTAGATAACAATATCATGCTAGAACCATATCTAGAGTTTTGTGCATCTGCAGGTCCATACTATCTATAACCATCTCTATAGTTTTGTTTCACACTATTTTCTCTCTTTATTTCCATTTTACCTATGTACTAAATCAGTTTGTTTCTTCTTTGTTTTTACAGCTGAGATCTTGCTTAATGCTGCTTGTGCTGGTGAACTCGAACAACTAGAATATTGGCTCGTCAACTTGTCCGTTTAAGGCACCAAATAACCAACCTGCAAGGAAGTCGTGCCCAAATAAGAGGAGTAGAAACTCATACACAGGTCTTAGTCTTATCAGAATTTAGAAAATGCAAGTTTACAGTTTTAATTGTCTTTTGCATTTTGCTGAAACCCCTTTTCCTTGACAGACAATGTATGCTAGTACTACAATTTCGACTGGAATGAAGGGAACAACTAAAGCAATGACATCTATGAATAGAGTATGACTCTGTGGATTTATAACTCGTGCCTGAGTAATTATTGAATTTTTCTTGAATGGTTTTTCCAATTTTACCTTGTTTCAGCAAATGGAACCAACAAAGCAAGCTAAAGTGATAAAGGAATTCCAAAACAATCTTCGCAGATGGATATGACTGTAATATCCACACCTTATATATACTATACAGTTCTTGTTGTTATGGATCATTAATATGTTGTGTCCGTCACCATTTTTTCACATGAAGATTGGTCTTTCTTATGAATAGCCGAGCACAACTTAGCTCAATCTTAGTTATTGGAGATCAACCAAGCTCAGCCTTGCTCTGTAAGATAAATATTTAGTCCATTATATAGTTATTGAGTCCATTAAAGATTGGTTCCTCTAAAAAAGAGAAAAATGAGTGCCTCCAAGATGTGGAAGAGCCAGACTAGTTTATGAAGCTCCATTTTGGATTTGCTTTGTTCTGTATATTGTTTCTTGGGGGGCATAAATTTGGGCCTTTTATCTGGATACTGTTATGTTATTTTCACTTTCAGGTACTTACTATTTGTAATAATTCATTTTTGTTATTGCAGATTGAGATGATGTCAGAATATATTGATGAAACCTTGGAAAAAGATGAGGCCAAAGAGGAAACATAAGATCTAACTAACCAGGTGAGGAATATTGGTGATCCTAAGTCCTATCCTCTCTACCGCACAATACTTACTGACCATCTGGGTTAGCTGAATATCATTTCAATTTTCGGTTGTTAGTTAGTCTTTCATGTGTGACACTCCGCTTTTTTTCTGACCTCCCTTTGGGTTTACTTTTAGGTTCTTGATGAGATTGGCGTGGATATTGCTTCACAGGTTGGTGTTTTGTATTCTGTTTTGTTGTTTCCTTTTATTTGTCCCCATTTAGTGTGCCTGCTCTGTGAATAACTTTAATCTCCACCATTGCAACAGTTATCCTCAGCTCC
The DNA here is from genome assembly GCA_023529315.1 of Papaver bracteatum. Lineage (NCBI taxonomy): Eukaryota > Viridiplantae > Streptophyta > Magnoliopsida > Ranunculales > Papaveraceae > Papaver > Papaver bracteatum. Next base: position 4,030 of record JAJJWX010004438.1, on the reverse strand, counting down.
TAAAGGTCGGATCGCATCCAATAAATTCGAAAATGCTGTTCCAATCCAAGGTAAATTGTTGGGCTAGCCAAAAAGATATATTTATCAATTGAATCATGATTCCAAGGTCGGATTGCATCCTGATGCATATGCACAGGGTTCTACCGAGGAGCAGGTAGAATATTTTTTCATTTATTATTGCTTTCTTGACATCGTTCAGGCATGACTATTTTTTGATCTTTTCTAACTGCTATATTTCTTATGATTTTTTCAGGCATTTATTCAGAATTTGGCAGTGTTTTTACTGCATTTTTCAAGGCAAGTTTCACAACAATGTTGTGGAAATGAATGTTATCTAAGGAGATTGATCAAATTAGAAAATAAAAGATGCTTTGATTTTATCAACTATATAGTGTTACTTCAGTGCTTTGCGGTATTTTAGTCCTCAAACTGGATTATATGTTGATGTTAACTCGCGCTGTCTGTCCCTTTGTATGGTGCTGTTTTAACATTTGTTTTTTGTTTTTGTTTATGCAGTCTCATATTTGAGTACTTGAAGGTCACCGTGGAGAATATAACTGCAATTCTAATGGGTCTTGAATATCTGATTGGGGTCTGATATGTAGATGATACTAAGGTTTTCAAGGTTGACTTTCTTGTTAATGAGTCTCTGTGAAATTAAATCTTGTTTGTTTTGTATTAATTAGCGAAGAAAGATGAATCAGCAGCCAAGAATGCTCATCAAGCAGTGAAAAGACGGGTGGGAAACAAAGCCAATAAATCTGAGATGAAGACAATACTCACTTTAATTTACTGGTAACTTCTTACAATTTTGAGTACATTTTCAGAATTTGGGTGAAATTACATTAGATTTGATCCTGAATTTGTAATTCATTAATTTTCACCAGGCCAATGATGTTTAACCAGTGGTGAAATGTTGTGCATATATCAATTTTAATGAATGCATGGAAAGAGAAATATGCACATAGGTTCTATCTTTAAAAATACCAAATTGTTTTGCATGGAATGTAAGCATTTGGTCCTGGTGATTTTGCAATTTTCTCGAAGCCTTTTTATTAGAACTAAACAAATTGTATCATCTGTTGTAATAATACTTCATTACTTTGGATTACAGGCACATAAGATCAGGCATCAAATGTATGTTGAAGGTCTAAACGTTCATGCTTGAAATCCCTTGGTTCTAAAGCAGAAAGTGTCGAATATAATTGATGCTAAACTTGATCAATTTTTTCTCATTTGGGTGGACATTTCTGAAACATCCATATGGTGCAGGTGCAAGGTTAACTTGCTGAATACTTGTGTAAATTGTTTGTAATGTATCATTGTTAAAATATGTTCTAACTGTAGTGATTGAAAATAATAAATAAAATCAAATATGAATAAAATAAATTATGAAGTTATTTTGGTTTATTATTTAATTACCGAATAATACTCTACCAACACCTTAAGCAGCTCAACTGGAAACGGTGAAACACTTGAGAAACTCAGTTTGTACTAGCTTAAGCCCTTTGTCAACGACATCAATTGCATATTTGATGACTAAAGCACCTACCAACTAAACATTTGATGGCAACAAATCTTCACCAGCAACATATTAAGTAGTTAGAAGACTTCACCGACTGTTTATTCTGTGGCTGGTAACCTTGATAATATGAAATTTCAGTTCCCATAACCCTCAACCAACAACCAAGCAACCAGATCTTTAGCGGGTAAACACATTAACCAACGAGAATTAAGTGGATAAAACACTCAACCATCCAAACATTTAGCGGATAAAATCCTTTACCCACAAGTCCAAACGCATAGAGAAACCAAAATTCAGTGGGTCAAATACTTTATCAACTGACATCGTTCTATAATAGCCACATCTACCAACGATGTACAAGTCTTCTACAACAACTATTTTTGTGGGTTATACATTTAACCAACACAGATTTATATGTTTTACCAACGACCACCAGTGCTTACTGAAAAATTGTTCCAACCAGAACATGAGTCGATTCATTGAAGTTGAAAGACGTTTGTACCAACTTAATCATTGATATAAACCTTTAGCAAATAAGCCATTAACCACAGACGGGATCAGTTGCCTCGTCGGCTTTTATAGACCTCCAGCCACTCAAAACGGCCCTGTACCAACTGAATCCTGGTAGTCGCTTAAGTCCAATTTTCTTGTAGATATACTAGTATACTAGTACTAATAGTAATGTGTTATGTATTGATACTACTACATATTGATATGTAGTACATTATATATTGACACTACATATTGATATGTAGTATATGTTTGATATGTAGTATGTTATATATTGATACTACATATTGATATGTAGTACGTTATATATTGACACTACATATTGATATGTAGTATGTTTGATATATAGTATGTTATATATTGATACTACATATTGATATATAGTATGTTATATATTGATACTACATATTTATATGTAGTACGTTATATATTGATATGTAGTATGTTTGATATGTAGTACGTTATATATTGATACTGCATATTGATATGTAGTATGTTATGTATTGATACTACATATCAAAAATTGTTATGTATTGATACTACATGTGTTACTACTAGTATACTATACTAGTATACTAGTTACTACTTTTATACTAGTTACTACTAGTATAGTATTACGGTGCTACAAGTGTAGCATAATGATGGCGCGTCACAGAGTTGCAGGCCAAGTCAGTGTTCCGCCGTAATGGCGCATTGCGAAGCCATAATAACGGTATACTGTATAGACCATTAAGTGTCGAGAATGACATAACCCTATAGGTCCAGTGAAGCAAAAAGGTAGCTCTACACTATAAAGACATTTGTATAAGGAATGAAGCTTATTGACCGACACAATAAGGCTTCATTGAGGTGAAGGCAAGACAAGGCCAAAGTGACAAATGCAACATGCGATGTTGACATTAAGGCATATCCGTGAAGTTGAGTTGGCCCAAACTCAAGGAAGATGAAAGTAGAGTGAAATAGACTAAGAGTTGGTCTATGGAATTGGTTTAAGGCTGGCCAAAGATTGAACAATGCAAACAAGTTGGTAATGCAAGAGTTGCATTGATGTTGTCAAGCTAATTGGCGTAGTGAAGCATATATGACACACGAGTAACTAGAGTGGTCTTAAGGAGTTGGCCTCGACAAGTAAAGCTTAAAGAGTGCCCGTGCATGAGTTTTAAATGATAAACATGCAGGGCCAAGATGGCTGAACGTTGGAGAGTGGTGGAATCCAGTATGCCAGAACAAGGCATGGGAAATTCAGCAGCTAATAAGCTAACATATCAAGTGAAATTGTTACAAGTTGGTTACGAACTTCACAAGCAAGCCAATGACGCGTGATGAATAGGAGCGGTTATAAAGGAGTTTATAATCGTGGGAGAAGAGTTTTAACTGCCAAGAGAACAAGTGGGTGAAGCTTTATTCACAGAACCATTGTGCTGCCGGGTTACACTTTCACAGAAAATTTCTGGGGTGTTTGAAGGTGTGACATATATTATAGTAATCTTGATGATTTTGTCATAGACATGGGCTATGATAGCCTTGTAAATCCTCTTGTTTCTGAAGATAAGGGAAAGCTAGACCTACTTGAAGGAAGGAAATCAGATTGGTTTAAAGAATTTGACGAAAGGGTAGGTGCAGTCGAGGACAAGGTGTCTGATGCAACCTTGTTGAATTGCGAAACCAATGCTGAAGTGACTGAATTGAAGGTGCAATTCAGTAACATAAAGACCATACTAACAAGCCATGCGAAGCAAATGTCTGAGGAAGTGGCTAGCATTCGCGGGTTAATCAGTAACAACATGTTTTTAGGAGGAAACGTGCATGGAGAAAGCTCAAGTCGAGTCTCCGAGCCAAGAATTTACGTTGGTTCCAGAAATGCTAGGGAAATTGAGAATTTCTTGTATGATGTTGAGGCATACTTTGAGGTGAATGGAACTAGGGAAGAACAAAAAGTAACTCTCGCAGGCAATTACCTTGGTGGTGATGCAAAGGTTTGGTGGAGAACTATGC
>JAJJWX010004437.1:0-111995 GCA_023529315.1 Papaver bracteatum | reverse complement strand
TCTATGAGCTTCTTCTCGATTTCGATTTCATCAAAGAAACTCAATTCGTTTCAAACCCATGTCTCCAATTAACGGCACCAGCGGTTTATCATCTTATTCAATCTCTTGGGTACTTCATTGAACCACAAGAAATCCCCAATCTTCTAATCTCATATTCGATCTATGCTCTTCTTGATCTAACGAGATGAGATTGACATCAACATATCAAATTCATCGAATCTCGTCTCAACGACCTCGAGATCGAAACACGTATTCGATTTCATCTTCATCGGAGCCCTTATTTCCTTTCCCACTTCTCATCGAACTCGGCAATAGCAGCTCGGACATCACCTCTGTTCTCGAGAATAGAAATGATTGAGAGGCTCTTGATTTTAGGGTTTAATAATTGGGGATGGATCCTGTTGGTCCTGGATGGGTACGCCGCGGTGTGTGTATATGGGTCAGGTGATTCAGACACCCATCATTAAAACCACCCACTGACTGGGTGTTACAGCCAACCTTCCTTTGGATAAGGGCTATCCAGTGATAGTAACATCCACTGCTGAGTGATAAGGGGTACCCTGAATGAGAGCCCTTAACCATAGTTTGGGCTCAGGATAGTGCTCGCCCTATGAAATGACGATTTTTCCCTTTTTGTCCAATTTGGGTGATTTCTCCTTCTTTTCGTCTGTGTGACTCCAGAGTACCTAATATATTAAAAACACACGTAAAATACATAATTTACAAGAAAAATAGCAAAGAAAGCATAAACTACTAGATAGTAAATTAGGTGTATTCTACACCTATCAAATTCCCCCACACTTAGACTTTGCTAGTCCTCGAGCAAATCAAACAAAACTAAACTAAAAAAAAATACATACAATTCCGTGACGTCGAGGCTACGGTTAATTTTAGCATAAATAACAAGCCTTTAAACCCCTAGGTGTCCCTAGTGGACGAGTTATAGTCTCGTGAAGGTTTACTAGAGATCTACCTACAAAACCTTTCTACTCCAAATTCCAGCTACCTGCGAAAAGTCTATGAATGAATCCAAAGTGATTACATGAGGATGAGGTACCTTGTGCAAATTCAGTCCATATTCAAGTTAATAAAGTTTATCTTAGAAAGTCGAACAAACCACAATACTCGGAATCTGACTAACCACAATCACTATGAAAAGATTAAGAAGATGGAAATAGAGGTAGATGTGGCGAATGTTTACAAGTGATAGATGTTTCCCATATCTGTCTGAAGGTCACTGCTAAGACAAACCTATTCATCCTATTGGATTGAGCTATTAGTGCTGAATGCTACATCAAATCAATTGGCATATACAAGGGAACCAATTGTGACTTTATTCAACACAATAATAATTTTTTTTTTTATATATGATTGGATCAAACTGGATCCAATTTCTTTTTTTTTTTTTAGACAACATGATTGGATCAAACTGGATCCAAGCGCATGCTTCCTTGTCAACAAGTATATGATATTTGCCTTGGATCCTGCATTCCACGCTTGTTTAGGCGACGGAGACAGGGACAACGTTTCACACATACTGTTATTCCCAAGTGTCATTTTTATTCCTGTTTGGTCAAATTGGTTGGTCTTTTCTCATTTTTTTTTTTTTAAATTTTTTTTTTCTTTCACTTTTTTGTTTTAACAACTCAATCACTCTATTTCATCCTAGCAGCAATAACAAGTCGATGTTTAGTGACCCACCAAAACACTTAGAAAACAATAGATAAATATGGAAAAATAAAAATAGAATGTGATATGGTGATATTCCGAGATATGGTAACAACTATCATATAATTTATTAAGTTCGTCCCTTTAGTTAATTGGTTCCTCAATTCCTGCATTCAAAATGGTTCCATCCACTAATGGTGTCATCCTAAAGGCCCATATTTCTAGATTTCGGAGTTCAAAAAGCACATATAAATGCTCCCCCACACTTAAACTTCACATTGTCCTCAATGTGTAAAACCAAAAGTTCTGAATTCTGACGTAACAGCAGATAAAACGCAAAAACTGTGCAAATTGGTAAGGAATTTGGAAAAACTCCATTTCACAAAAGTTGTTCACCTACGTGTTTTCTACACAGTGTCAAAAGTTCATAGTGTTCTGATAAACGGTCTGACATTTATGGTCTCTGGACTGAACTACGCGCAGTCTGAAATTTTCTGACGAAAAGGTATTCATCATAATTCTCTTCTAAGATAGATTATGGACTTAATGAAATTAAATATGGGGATTCAAATATGATATGAAAACAATAAAAAATAAATAAACAAAACAAAAAATAAATAAAAATAAAAGCAAAAGCAAAAGGATAAGAGATACAAAACCGGTGGGTTGCCTCCCACTTAGCGCTTGTTTTAAAGTCGACGGCCCGACATGGCTCTTGTAAGATTCATTCCCCATATATTAGCAATCGGAAAATTTGGGGATCCTCCCATAGTACCTGTTTTGCAAACAATAGCTTCATACAAATATTAGCACAAGAAAATAATAGTAAAGTTATAGCTAGATAGAAATTTCCCCCACACTTATTCTTGTCCACACTCGTAAGTGTATAAAGAACATAGAATTTGGGAACTTCCATGGTTTCCTCTTGGAAAACCTGCATAGTATTAGCATCAAGTGTTTCCAATGGTGGATATCGAGAAACAAAGTCATTCAAAAATACTTTCGAAGCACATACATTCAAACCAATAAGAGGTAAAGGAGAAGAATTAACATGCAAAGGGTTAGACAAACCTTGCACAATTTCTTGTATTACGGTATCCTCCTCATTCTTAAAAAATTCAAGTGAACTACTTACCTCTTTTATATCGTGGTCCTCTATCAAACTTTGCAACCATTCTTCATCATTTTCTACCTTAACCAAAGTCTCGGCATCATCATAATCATTAGCAAGTTCAATTGGGTCTTCCACAAATTCAATCAATTCGGTTTCATTATCGAGCATCACCTCTTCAACATCTTCATCATCGGAATCGGGCCATTAACTAAAGTGATTTTCGTCGGTAAAAATTGTAAGATCTTCTTGTGAGGGTGTTACACCGTTTACAACAATAGGAAAGTCACACCCAATCTCCTCCTTTTGAATAGGCGAAGGATCGTTATTATGATCCGAAGTTGGAATAACTTCCTCATGGTTGCAACTTTCATACACTTTTGCGGACTCATAATTTTCCCTAAGGAATTTTTTCCAAGCACTAAATGCATCTTCCTCAAGCTCTACCTTTTGAATAGGTGATTGATCATTATTAAGATCAAGGCTCGAGTAATCTACACTAGCGTCATCAAAAGTTTCCAAAGGTTGGTCCTTTTCAACACAATCATCTTCATTATCGGAATCACCATAATAAGAATCTTCATCGGTTTCATAACCTTTATCCCGACGTTGTTTAAGTTCCATATGAATAGTCCTACTAATTTCTGCGACAAGCTCTTCCGAGTCTCCATCATCTTCCAATTTGTATAACTTTTGTGCAAGTTTACGGACGTTAACACGCTTACCACCGTTTTCTACAATAGGTTCTCTTTCCCATGACTCTTCCCTTTGAATGGGTGAATGATCATAACTACGATCCGGAGTCGGGTAAGAAAAAGTGTTGTAAAAATTGGTTTGTGCAACGTTCTTTCTATCACGGTCAAGTGTTTTTCACATGTCTTGCAAGTCATTGAGAATCTGCATACAACTTGAATGAATCCAATTAGAAGTAGATTTATCATACCTTGGTGCTTGACTTACATACCCATTACAAGGTTGTTGATATGCATGAGAGTACTCATAAGGCTCCGTAGGATATTCATCATAGCCAAAAGATTGGTTTTGATTGTATCCTAAGGATTGTTGGAAGTTGTCATAATGTTGAGGTTGAAAACCGTATTGATTGTTGTAATATGCTTGCTCTTTTCCACCATACATGGAAAACCGGTACCTGAAAAACAATTCTCAAAAACTAAGTTAAATACGATAAAGAATCCAACAAAGCAAGAATAAAGCAAAAAGTAAAAACAACTAAAATCATCTGATGCTCCCCGGCAACGGCGCCAAAATTTGTATGCGTGTCGTAACCACAAAAAATTAATTCATACTTTACTACCTAATTAACAAGTAATATAGGGTAGTCAAGGTCGATCCCACGAGGAGCACGAGATTCTAGTTGTCTTATAATGTCACAAAGGGGGGTATTGATTAAGAATTTGAGAAAGTAAATAAAATAAACAAAGCAATTAAAAGGAAATCAATAAGAGAGATTAGATCAAGGAATCCTTCTTCGCTGCAAAACAATGATTAAAGTTATGTTCTTTTCCACTTCTTATTAGTCACAAATTATCACCAACCGTGGGTATAGCATCTAGATCAGTGCTAACCCCAAAATCCCTTATATCACCGGATACGGAAGTTCTCGACTACCGGATTCTATTCACCAAACCACCTAGTAGTAGATCACTCAAGATGTAATTTAGTTAAACGCATTAAGATTTATGAATTTATTAGGTTGATATTAGTAGTTAGACTCTTAGATCAAGGTCCACTTGCTAACGTTGTTTTTACACACAATTGCTCCACGGAATCCCTCCGCAAGGTCTTGTGTTTGCTACTTATGTGAAAAGTCAAGAAATGATTACTTATCCCCTAACTTACACTAGCTTTAGATTAGACTAACAAATCAATTTAGCGTGCACTCTAAACAACCTATCAATCAATCATGAATGTATAAACATTCCTATTAGTAAAAACAAACGATAATTATGTGAAAAACTTCAAAGTAGAATTGAAACAAAACTCAAACCATATGTTAAGAACTAGGAATTCATCCTCAATCAAATTAGTTACTCATGCTTAAGAAGTTCACACAAAGAGAAAAGTATTGTGTGTGTAAAAGTGTGCAAAAGTATTGTAAAAGATGTGTGTATCTAAGTGCATCTATATCTATGGAAGTGTAGAAGTTCTTCTCTATTTATAGGCTTCAATGTTCTCCATATCTTCTAAGGAATAGAATCCCTTTCCTTTTGTAGCTCGATTTCCAAATCCAAGCCTTTCTCAAATCTTCCATCTCCTCTTTCCATATTCCCACCAAATTCTTCATTCAATTCCAATTCCAACTCTTCACATCCCATGAGAGAAATCCACACAAAATTCTGCAACTTTTGCTCGCCGGAAAACTGGGTTTTTGGCCGGAAATAGGTTGGAATCCGTCGTCGCCGGCCACCTGAAAATTCCTTCCGGTCAAAGTATATTCCGTCAGTCCACCGTTAGGACTAACGGTCAAAAATCAAACTTAACGGTCTTCCATCAGTCAAAGGTCAAGGGTCAAGGGAATCAGCATCTAGTCAGCTTCTAGTCAGCCTATGACTGGTCTGATTTAGGTTGGATCGGCTTGTCGAACTCGCTATGGATCGGTCATCGGCCTCGTCATCGGCGGCAACCGAGTCAACTCGCCGGAACCAGAATCCGGCCGAGTTTCGGCTATTTACATGACTTCTCAGGCCGATCTTCACCTGTTACAATCCTAACATTCATCTAGCATTTCAATACATTCCATTTAGCAACAGAGCTTCAAACCACCTCAATCACAACCCATTTGCAGGAAACCCATCTCAGAATCGTCTACACCATCTATTGATCAAAACCCATCTCTTGAATTCTGACACAGCTGTTCTTCTCCTTCATTGAGATTTAAAACAGCAGCTTCTACTGAGGTTTCGATCTCACACAAACAACCAACAACCACAACACCAACAGATTCATCATCTCGTCATTCAGAAGCTCAAACCCATCTCATATTCATTCTCAATTCATCACAGATCCACTTCAATGAGCGTATTTCTCAATTCAACAACCAATTTCTTCATATTAGCTCAATCACCTTTGGTATTCAATCACCATTCTCCCATGATGCAGTCCAACAGTGACCTAATCTCGACCCACTCTTCAACTTTTCTTCCCTATTCAATCCAATTAACACATCTATGAGCTTCTTCTCGATTTCGATTTCATCAGCAAAAACTCAATTCGTTTCAAACCCATGTCTCCAATTAACGGACCAAAGCAGGTTTATCATCTTATTCAATCTCTTGGGTACTTCATTGAACCACAGCAAATCCCCAATCTTCTAATCTCATATTCGATCTACTGCTCTTCTCGATCTACTGAGATGAGATTGACATCAACATATCAAATTCATCGAATCTCGTCACAACGACCTCGAGATCGAAACACGTATTCGATTTCGTCTTCATCGGAGCCCTTATTTCCTTTCCCAGCTTCTCATCGAACTCGTCAATAGCAGCTCGGACATCACCTCTGTTCTTAGAATAGAAATGATTGAGAGGCTCTTGATTTTAGGGTTTAATAATTGGGGATGGATCCGGGTTCGGGTCCGGATGGGTACGCCCCACGGGTGTGGGTATATGGGTCAGGTGATTCAGACACCCATCATTAAAACCACCCACTGACTGGGTGCTACAGCCAACCTTCCTTTGGATAAGGGCTATCCAGTGATAGTAACATCCACTACTGAGTGATAAGGGGTACCCTGAATGAGAGCCCCTTAACCATAGCTGGGCTCCAGATAGTGCTCGCCCTATGAAATGACGATTTTGCACTTTTTGTCCAATTTGGATGATTTATCCTTCTTTTCGTCTGGTGACTCCAGAGTACCTAATAGATTAAAAACACACGTAAAATACATAATTTACAAGAAAAATAGCAAAGAAAGCATAAACTACTAGATAGTAAATTAGGTGTATTCTACACCTATCACTTATACTTAGGGGGGGTGTTTGGTTCAGAAGAATGGAACTTACTTGACCAGCTAAAAAGGCTTTCTTTTGGACATTATGTAGTTGCAGAATAACCTACAACTACACCCTCAATAGAATTAGTAAAAACTCAAGAAGTTCTTGATGATGAATAACAATTTTCTTATTAATGTTCTCAATTGATCACAAAGAAGTATCTAAATGGAATTAGAATAGTTACAACTTTTCTCTATTCTCTTTCCTCAAATATTTTCTAACACTCACTAAAAGAACCTCTTGAATTTTACATTTGAACTCCTATTTATAGTAAAATTTATACAGCTGTTCATGAGTTACGAAGTATCGCAACTCATGCTCGTACAATTACTCCATCCTCGCAAAACTTCATATTTCTCCGCGCTTCTTCTATCATCGTATCATTTTATAACTCTTTTCTCCTGATACTCGTGAACTATTATCTTGCGATATTCAGTACCTACATCTTGCCTCTTCTCATATCAATTCTACGAAGAAGAAATGATCGTGAGAACATAACCGTTACTCAGTCTTTTGAAATTTTGACACGTCTTTTGTAACCGTTCTTTTTAGTTATTCCCTTATATAACTCCTTCGTACTCTCTTTCTTTTCTTCTTCTTATTTCCGCAATTCTATCTTCTACTCATACTCTCTATCACTATTTTCTCTGCAATTTTTTCTTCTAATGTATCTTCATGAGTTCTCCAAGGTAATTTCCCTCTATCTTTGCGTATTTCATTTGTTCTCCTCTTTAATTTCTGTATGATTTGTTATCTGATTTTGGTTAATTTCAGCAAAATAACTTCTCAGATGAAATCTCAATTAAAGAATCCAAGCCTTAATCCACGAAGAAGAAAATCTGAGAATCAAAAGGTAGTTAAAATACTCTGTCTTCTTTCCTAAACAATATATTGTTGCCTCAGTTTTTAATCTACGTTTTGATTCGCAGGTTGACGAAAAACCAAATCCAAGCAAGAGATCTCGAATAACTAAACCCACACCATTAATTTCGATTGATGATTTCCTTCCTGAAGTTGATAAGGAATTTTCCTCTCCTCCTCGTGAAAATGCTTCTTCAAATACTCCTGCCTCTACTCCATTACCTGCTTTTCAATCTCCTATCAATGTCAATTTATCAACACTTCTTCAAGACCAACCTTCTCAAAATATTTCTTCAACTTCTTCAATTGAAAAACAATCCTCGCAAAATATTCCTTCAACTTCTTCTTTAGAAAAACCTGTCTTATCCCCAAATCCTTTGAGTACTATTTCTCCAGACAATTTTCAGCTTGCTCTTAATCCTTCAAATTCTTCTCCTCTTCCTCAAGAAATCCGAGATGGAATTTATTCAACTTTCCGAATGTTATCTGAGGTTTTGACCAATACTGCGAAATCTACTAATGTTCGTTCGCAATATGAATTTTGCGAAGTTATGAATAATTTCGTCAATCCAGACATTTCTTCTTCACGTCAATCCTTGGAAAAAGAAATTGAATTACTTCGCCATTCTTTGAAAGCTTCTCAAGCAGAATGCGAGGATCTTCGTAAAGAAAATCATCATCTTCAGAATAATTCTCCGATTGTGCGATTCTTCGCAAAAGAAATGATGAACTGAAAGGTATGATTACTATCCTCATATTTTCTCTTTTATTTATTTATATTCTTCCTATGCTTGAAACATCCATTAAAGCCCATTCCCCTTTATAGAATCCATCCAGAAATGTAGAAGATTGGTACTTCACCATGAATCAGATGCAACAGAATATCGAACCAAGCATGAAAGCCTCTCAAACCAATTCTCCCATTTATCTGATCTTTACTCGTGTGCTCTTGACAACTCTGATGCTCTTTTTCAAGAGAATACTCAATTAATATATGATCGAAATTTTTTGAATGATGACATATCTCAACTTTTTTCTTCCTTAACCAAAGCTAATTTGAGAATAAAAACCTTATTAGAAGAGAACAAAACTTTATCAGAAGAGAAATGTTCGTTTTTGAATACAATGATTGTTTCTTCGCAAGAATTAAAGACTCTTCAGAATAAATGTTGCGATCAAGAAAATCTTCTTTCTTTGTTGAAAGGTGAACTTGAGGAATTAAAGAAGTCTTCAGATCTTTGAAAAGAAATTCTTTTGTTGTTGAGAAGAATTCCCTTATTAATAAGAATATAGTCTTGTGTGCTAAGAAGAATCAACTTGAAGAGGATTACTCATCATTAAAAAGTCTTAATGCCAAACTTGCGAAGGATAAAAATTTTCTCCTTTCTAAAGATCAAAAGCTTCAATCTCGACTTAAAGGATTAGTTGGTGATGGTTTTGATAATGCGATGAATCAGATGAAGAACTGTTGTCTATCTTTAACTCAATCTCTTACTTCGCAAAAAGAAGGTAGTCATTAAAATTTGACTGCCTCTGGTACGTCTTTAAATTTCATTATATTCGCAAATTTTATTCTTTGAACTTTGTTTTATTTGCAGAATCTGAGAATCACCTTCGTAATGCAAAAGCTGGATTAGAAGCCTCCTGTTCTGATCTTCGTAAGAAGAATGCCTTGCTTTCTACCCGCTTAATCAACTCTCGTGATCGTGCTACTCGGAGATTCAACTATCTTGCTTATTCCAAGGATATCGAAGATACCAATCATCAAAAAGCTGTACTTCGTGAAAGTCACCTGAAAGCTCAAGTTTTTGCGAATAACATTCTCTTATCAAGAGGCTTGCCTCCTGTAAAGATTACTCCTCTAAAGATATCTGACGATGAAGTTGCTCGTGAGCCTGATAGTGATTTCGATCATGAGAGTGATGATGAAGATCTTGATAATGAGGAAGAATCTATTCCTCAAGGAGATGTCCCTGCTGCATATTCTTCCAAGGATGATATCTCGCAAAAGTCGAAGGTTGCTAATGACTCCTCTGATCTTAAAGATCCAACACAGAGTGTTGATGAAGCATGATAATATTCCTTGTTCAATTTATCATTGGCTCTCCTTTCTTTCTTTCTTCTGAATTCCTTCCCTTTATTACCGTTGGTTTCCTTTTTTGCGAACAATTCTATTTTTTGAGAAGTACATTTGATATTTTACGAAGATGATCTATCCTTTCTTTTTGATATTTTGCGAAGATAATTTAACCTTACTTTGACTAAATTTGCCCTTTTTGATCATGTGAAGAGAAATAATATATAACTCACAGATAAAGCTTAGTATATCCTTTTCCCCTTATTATTTCTCTTTAAATGATTAAACATTGTTTTAAGTATTAAAATATCTGCCTCAGTTTATCTTGCGAAGTTTCAACCTTTGTAGAAGTATTAGAAGTACCAAATCCATCAAATGAAGAGATATAAGAAGTATTAGAAGTATTCAATCTACCAAATGAATTATTAGAAATACACAATTCCCTTTGTCGTATTAGAAGTACTCGATCCCCCAAATGAAGAGATATAAAAAGTATTAGAAGTATTCAATTCATCAAATGAAGAAATATCCTTTTCCCTGTTTCTAGCGCCAATTATGTAGTTGCAGAATAACCTACAACTACACCCTCAATAGAATTAGTAAAAACTCAAGAAGTTCTTGATGATGAATAACAATTTTCTTATTAATGTTCTCAATTGATCACAAAGAAGTATCTAAATGGAATTAGAATAGTTACAACTTTTCTCTATTCTCTTTCCTCAAATATTTTCTAACACTCACTAAAAGAACCTCTCAAATTTTACATTTGAACTCCTATTTATATTAAAATTTATACAGCTGTTCATGAGTTACGAAGTATCGCAACTCATGCTCGTACAATTACTCCATCCTCTCAAAACTTCATATTTCTCCGCGCTTCTTCTATCATCGTATCATTTTATAACTCTTTTCTCCTGATACTCGTGAACTATTATCTTGCGATATTCAGTACCTACACATTAAGCTTACGCTTTCGTGTACAAAGATCTTTAAGGAACTTGGCATAAGCAGGCATCTGTCTAATTTCTTCTAACAATGGAATGTTAATGTTCACCTGCTTAAATATCTCCATTATCTCGTTGAAAGTCGACTCCTTTTTTGTTGGGGCTAACAACTTTGGATATGGGTCTCTAGGAACAAAGATAGTCCTATCAGGAATTTCTTGGGACTCCTTAGAAATTGTTTCAATTTCCACAGCTATGGCCTCCTCCTCTTGGGAAGTAGAAGGTGGAACTACAGTATGTCCACTAGGCATGGCTACCTTATTGTCTACCTTTTTACCACTCCTAAGGGTTGTAATAGAATTCACATGATTGTATGATTTCTCTCCTTTGGGATTGGGATCAGTATGACTAGGGAACCTTCCATCTTCTCTTTCACTTATATACTTAGCTATCTGGCCGACTTGAAATTCTAATTTAGCAAGAGACTGAGAATTATTCTTAAAATTCTGCTTGGTTTCCTCTTGAAAATTAACCTGGCTCTTTATTAACATTTCCTGGCTTTGTGATAGCATATCCTGGCTCTTTTTTTAATATACTAAGAGATTCCTCTAAGCTAGTCATTCTATTCTCAGAAGGGTTCTGGAACTGGGCTTGACCTGAAGAGTTCTTAGCATAATCAAAACCTGGCTGAGAATTACTAGGATGATCTCGATTCTTGCCCTTAAACCAAGAAAAATTAGGATGGTTTCTCCATCCAGAATTATAGGTCTCTGAGTATGGGTCAAACTCCTGACGGTTCTCAAACCTAGTATTGTTATAGACAGCTTGGGCTTGCTCTTCACTAACATGGCCTTCCCAAAATGAGTTATTGGGTTCTACTCCACAACTAGAAACTTGAGAGGCTCTAATTCTATCATTAGGTTCAACAAAGGACCTATTTTTAGACTGACCCATTTCCAAAGCTTCTAACCTTCTGAACAAAGCAGCAAACTTAGCATCTGACCCAAAGCTTGTATCTACCACATTGGTGCTACTTCTATTGACTAAGAGTCTTTTAGGGGGTTCAACACAAGATTCCCACTGTTGGGATTTTTCAGCTACATCTTCTAAGAACGAAAGTGCATCATCATCACTTTTACTCGTGAATAAACCAGCGCACATAGACTCGACCATGGATTTGGTCGAATAGTCCAAACCTTCAAACAAAATTTCAACAAGTTTCATTTTTTCGAACCCATGGTGAGGACATTGCGACAAAAGATCATTAAATCTCTCTAAAAACCTGTAAAGGGATTCTCCTTCTTGTTGCATACTGGCACTAATTTTCTGCCTAAAAGATGCGATTCTATGCTTAGGGAACCACTTTAAGTAGAAAGCAGCAGTAAGTTGGTCCCATGTTTCTATAGACCCAGATGGTAGATTATTCAGCCAAGACTTGGCTTTATCTCTTAAGGAAAAGGGGAACATCCTAAGTTTCAAGACTTCATCAGTAAGGTCCTTAATCTTAATTGTTCCACAAATTTCTTCAAAGTCCCTAATATGAAAGTAAGGGTTTTCATCATCTTTTCCTAAGAATATAGGGATCATCTGAAGAATACAAGGATTCAACTCATAAGTAGCCGTAGAGGCTGGCAATTTAATGCACGATGATCGGTTGGTCCTAGTTGGGTACATGTAGTCTTTCAAAGTATCCATTGCTGGCACAACTAAAGTAATATCCTCACGAAGAGACAGATTCTCAAAACTAAAGTTTCCGAAAACGGGGCTCTCAAAAGAAGAGTCTTCGAGATCCCCACCTTCACAAGAAGAACTACTAGGTTTTTCACTAATCAAACGACCTAGAGTGTTTCTTTTCCAATCCCGTTCTCTAATGACCTCGGGCATACACTAGAAAAACAAAAGAAAAAGAAAAATCCTAAAAGGAAGGGAGGTTCTAAGCAAACACAAACAAGTCTGACTCCACCAAAGCAAACCTAGAGATTTCTAGCAAACAAAAAGCATGATGGCTCCACTTAGATTGTTTTCTAGACCAGCTTCTAATCCTTCGAAAGGGAATTCGTTACAATCTGAGCAAACCCCTCTGGAATCAATCCGCGTTTAAGAAAGTCGAATAGAGGCGAGGGAAGCTGCTGGAGCTTTGATACCCAAGGCCTCACCGCATTACAGGGTGGTGCAGTCACGCATTCAACTCACAGAAACTTTCATGAACTTCGAAGAATGCCCAAAAGAGTAACCAATATTTTTCGAACGAGTTTCCTATTAAGCTCGTTACCCTATAGGTCTCGTTCTATTCCAAATTTTAAGGCTTAGGTTCGCGTTAAGTTTCGTTTTCCTAAGGCGGGCAAGAAGAGAACAGTGATGAAATCCGAACCCTTATCTTATATGGCTAGTCCTTGCCCTTTACTAGGAATTTAAAACAGACGTTTTCAGTTCCTCAACATATATTCACACGAAGGAAGACGGTAACTCGCTGGCAGGGGCTTCACGAGTGTTTCGACAAACTTACCTCCCGAACCAGACGGGGGATGAACCGCTGAAGTCGACTCGGGCCACGACTCCTATGTCGTGTATGAACCCGAGGGGCCGAGGTGATATCGTAATCACCGTCCTTCTCTGCAAACAGTTTAATATTTAAACTACCCTTCCATAGGGTTTTAAAAAAAATAATGTCCAAATGTCCAAGTCCAAAGTCCAAAAAAAAGTAAAGTAAAGTGCTAAAAAAATAAAATTACAAGAATAAAGAAATCCTAATACAATCTAAAGAAATAAACTCTCTTTTTTTTTTCCTCTCTTTTTATAATAAAAAAAAAATCTTCTTCTTTCGCTCCTTTCGCTTTGTATTTAACTCCAAACTTTAAGTATTCACCAAAAGCTTTGGCAAATTTTTCTTTCGCTCCAAATTTTTAAAATTTGTAGTAAAAAGATAAAAACAAAAACGTAAAGAAGAAAAAATAAAGTAAAAACAAATAAAAACCAAAAAAAAAACAGAATAAAAATCTAAAAACTCTAGCCTAAAGACAAGCTCCGTGTCGACGGCGCCAAAAATTGATGGAATTTATCAATGATGTTGTAGTAGTAAAAGGTTCGTGAGACTTGTGAAAGCAAAGAATTTTAGATTTAATAAAACTAAGGTAAGATAAAAATATATATAAAATTGTCACGTGATGAAGAGATACTAGGACGCAGGATTTCACTACTTTTCATATTCTTGTGGTTCAGTCATTAACTCTTTATAATATAGCTCAAACAAAAGAAGTTGTGACTCTAATTCTTTGCCAAAAATAGATTTCATAAAACATTATCTGTAAGTCGTAAGCATGATGCATCAAAAGTAATTAAAACCAAGCATGCGACATCAGACAAAATAACAAATAATTAATAGAAATCATAAAACAATTAAATCTATGCAAAAAGTCATATAAAGAATTAATTCATTTACCACAATCATGAAAAGTTGCTTCCTCCATTGTCCCAGTGATGGGTTCTAGCTCCGCATTATGAAAACACACTCAAAGGAATTTTTCATTGCTCAAATAGGTGTTTACAAGGATGAAATATAGAGAAAATGGTTAAAACCGGGTGTTTGCAACGTTTATAATCGTTGCAAAACACTGTTACAGATAACGATAAGAGGTTACTGTGGCTGTAACTGTAGTCTGCGACGCACTTCTTGTGTTGATGTATCTGTTGGCATGAACGACTGTCCCGAAGAGTCGTATGTTCTTCGTGTTCTTCTAGCAGCAGCAAAAAGTTTTTCTCTGCAACTTGAATTTCTCGAATTTCTGATGTTCTATACCTCCCCAAAACTCTCCATCCCCTTCTCATACCCTCAGCACCCTTTATATACTCTGCAGTATCAGAAATACTCGTGAATAACTTCGAATAATCTTCATTAATTCTCCTCTACCATTCTCGGAAATAATTTCCATTCTCGGCTGCATCACGTGTCTGTTGTAGATTATCACGTGTCTTCTGGTGTTGATATACTCTAAACACGGCGAGCAAACATCTCAGCAGTAGTCAAACTCCCTAAATACACATGCATACCTTCCAAATAAAGAAAATCATACCGGAAATGAAATATTCTCCCTGTTGTACGAGATATGACAAGATATTCATTCTTTCACGTCACCAAATACATTACCATACCTGTTTTGATTCAACAGGTCATTAACAAACCAAATCTGTGAGAAAATCTCGAGAGAATCTCTCCAGAATCAATACAGCACTCGTGAAGAAACCAAACTGCTTGAATCCGAGTTTCCCGCCAAATCCAAATTTGAAAGAGAGAAGATGGGTGTCCCCCTAACCAAACCGTGGGTGCGAATAGCAGATTCCTTGAGGGGTGCCTGGGGTGCCCTTATCCAAAATGAGGGTGCCTTTATCACTTTTATCCGGGGGTCCAAAAAACACTTTTCGAGCAACTTTTTCCACACAAATGTATTTCTCCAAAAACACCTAAAAAAACATAAAAACACCAAAATTAGTACAAAAATCGAGACTAACAATAGAGACACTGAGGACAATTCAGACACAAAAATGTGTATATCACCCGTGACGAAAGTCATGATGACGTTTCAATCTTGAAAATAACTTTGATGATGATAGTCGATTTTTATGCCTAACGACTGTTATAACATTATAGAAGAATGTTTCAATGATGGAAATGTAGAGTTGAGAATATGTAACCACCTATGGATATAAGCATATATAGTGTGTTCGCACATTAGTGTATAAATCCATGTACCTAAAACCAAGTGCGTGCATATGTGTGCATGCGGTATTGGTGAAGGAGACAGGTTAGGTACGCGTACCCGTACGCATACTGGCGGAAGTTTTCGAACAGAAAATTTCTGCTGAGTTTGTTATTTGCAAACTAGTAAACCAGTCACCTTATGTACGTGCACCTATACGTGTACTCACGGAATTTTTCAAACATAAAATTTCTGCTGAGATTGTAAACTCAAATTATGTAGCTAAGGTATAGTACCCGTGCAGGTACCCATACACGTACCCATACGCATACCCAAGCTGGTTATATTTCTCAAATCGGTAGCTCATTAACTTAAACAATAAATCAATAAGGAATGCAATCTTTGCAACCGTGGCTATATTTTTCATGAATTAATTCGATTGAATCAAATCGATTTTGTTTCAGTTGTGTCTATGTATAAAGATCTAAGCAATTGAACAACTCTTCAACTAAATCTTTTGAGTCATTTAAACTAGTTGTGTATGGTTGATATGAAAGTGATCATATGGATAACCATTGGTTAACTATTTGTGAACCAACCAATTGTACACGTTTAGGTACGGTTACTCAAACCTAAATGAAATACATTTCATTTGTGTGTGACAAGCTAAGTTTCGATCTAATGGTTAAAAGATATTAGCTTGGATAAATCAGGTTTTTCATCTAACGATGAATATTGAATGCTTTGATACCAAGGTAACTTAGATTGCAAACCCTGATTTGAAAACTATATAAAGGATATGTCTATCAACTGGAAAAACTAATCCCCATACCTCATGTGTGATACTAGTTGGTTTGCTAGAGTCTATTCTCCTTTAATCGTAGTTTTCTTCTCGAAGACCCTGTCGGTTAACGACTTAAAGACTTCATTGGGATTATGAAGCCAGACGAAACTACTTCTCTTGTAGTTGAGCGATCTGATCTTGCCATTTTATATCGTACGAGTTCAATTGAATAATTTACTTGAGATTATATCTCCGATAGGGCAAGATAAAAAGAAATCACAAACATCTTCGTCTCATCATTTGTGATTCCGCAATATTTAGTTTTGCTACCATACGATTTAGATTATTATAAGGTGATCAATAATTCTAGGCTGTTCTTCGGGAATATAAGTCCGGGTTATTGATTGGTTCAATATCAAAAGACAGAACAAAACTCGTAGGTTTATCTGTGGGAGACAGATTTATCTATTATCGTAGACTTTTCTGTGTGATATAGATTTTTTTATTAAAGTCTTCGACTTTGGGTCGTGGCAACTCTTGGTTGTGGGTGAGATCAGCTAAGGGAATCAAGTGCGTAGTATCCTACTAGGATCATAGACGTAAGGGGCGCAACTGTACCTTGAATCAGTGTGATATTGATTAGGGTTCAACTACAGTCCAGGCCGAAGTTAGTTTTTAGTAGGCTAGTGTCTGTAGAGGCTTAATACAGTGTGGTGGTCAACCTGGACTAGGTCCCGGTGTTTTCCAGCATTTGCGGTTTCCTCGTTAACAAAATTTCTGGTGTTTGTGTTATTTCTATTCCGCATTATATTTTGTTATATAATTGAAATATCACAGGTTGTGCATTGTATCAATTGTGAAATCCAACATTTGGTTGTTGATTAGAAATTGATTGATCCTTTGATATTGGTCTTTGGTACCATCCAAGTTTATATCTCTTGTATTTGATAAAGACTCGCAGATTTCTATTTTCTTGAGTATAAATCAAATCGATAGATAGAGATATTAACTCCTTGATATACTTTTTATTAAAATTGAGTCTGAATGTCTAGTTGATTCTCTTAAAAGTATATTCGAGTTAGTCCATACAGATTGCTAATCGAAATATTGGGTGAGGTTGTTAGAGCCCCGCTTTTTCAATTGGTATCAGAGAAGGAAAACACATTAAAGACCTCATAAGTCTGTTTTTGTAGCAATCTGATATGGACAAAAATGCTATCTCAATAAATGCATCACCATATCCAGGGATTTCAGAATTCTCTTCCATGTTTGATTTAATAAAATCTGTAGAATTTTTTTTATCTAAACCTCCACCAGTTTTAAAATCCCTCGAAGTGTTTTTAGGGCTTGAAAAGAAGCTTGAGAGCTTATCTCTTGATGTTGAGTTATACCTCCAGAAAGATCAAGAATCTCTTGACATGTTAAATCAAGTTATGATGAATAATATTTATGTTGAGGTTAATATTGATTTACTAATCAGTGAGAGCAATGTTCTTCCTCTGCATAATCCAATCAGTTATAACAAACTAAACGAATTACAAGAGGATTTTAAATCTCAGTCATCTTAGTGTATCACCTCAAAGCATGAATTGATTCTGTAGTGACCCTCAAGCTCGTCAACGATGTTAGACCGGTCAAGAGTTGATCAAGTGACGATTTAGCCGTTAATAACTCTATTAGTTTAACACGAGCATTAATTAATAGGAATTAATCTAACAATGATCTAGATACGAAACTGATATCGTTAGATAGGTCTCGAAAAGTTACGTGGAATGGACTACTCGAACGTGTCATTCGGATATCAGATGAATTAGATATTATCAGATTTGTTTGAAGGGTAAAATCGTCATTTCCATGGAAACGCTTTTGGATACAAGAAGGACAAGTGTGGCTTTCCCTTATCAGAATCTTGGTTTCCTTTAACATCCTGGTCGGCCTTATCTTCTCCAAACCGATGAAGAAAACTCATTCTTCTATTTTCTTCCTCTTTTCTGCTTCTCCTCTTCTTTTCTCGATCGATTTCAGATCGAAGTTTTGAGTCAATTTTAATGAGAAAAATCACTGAAGCTTCATAACATGATGATCCAAGGGAGGTGGTGATGGTACTGAGGTTGATTTAGCATCGGGAGAATAATAAATTGATGCTACTGCAAGTATAAGTTAGGGTTTCGGTAATTGTATTCGAGAGTTTAATTGAGCGCGAATAAGAGGAGTTAGAAGTTGGGTTTGTTCTTAATTGATATTTGATTGAATCTGTAGGGTGAATTGAAGACTGAATATGATATTAGGGTTTCCTGAGTTGAATTAGGAATTCAATTTAGTGATGATTAAGGTGGAATTAGAAGATGGGTATTGAAGAACGTGATGGAAGGAGGATTGTTATGGTTTTAATTTGGGGTTTGGTCACAGAGAAGAAGTTTGATTAAAGAATTGAAGATTTAGAAATTTGTGAGATTGTGAGATTTATTGTACTCATAAAGTCGAGGAAAAGAAAATCAGAGGAGATAAACTGGATGATGCTTGAGTAAATTGGTTTGAGGTAATTGTTCTTTTCTGAGAACTTTAAGTTATGCAGTTATGTTGTTGAATTTACGGATTTATCTTTAGACAATGAATTGATATGAGTTTGGTGAGCAAGAAATGGAATTATGAACTTTAGGGTGTATCTTAAGTTACACAGAATAAAAATGATGCAGGGATTGAATTGTATTTTGGAATTGTTATTGAAATGTTAAAGATTTAGGGGTTTGAATTATAATGAGAATTGAGTTGCTACAGATGGAGTTGTTTATGGTTGTAGTTTAGGTTCATGTAATGTTCAGGGATGGGTTCTTGTGGAGGTTCTGGTTGTATGTGATTGGACAAGATGAATGTTAAAATGTTACATGAGATGATTTTTATCCATGGATTTATGTTATATTATCTGGTGATGATAGGGTAGGTGGTATGTTTATTGAATGGTAATAGTGGCAGGAACTGAAATGAGAATGATGGATTGGTAGTATCTGTAGTGAACCTGAAATGGCAGTTCATGAGAATGGTGTTGTCCTTACTGTAATGGAGAAGGTGTGTTACTGGATTACATTTGATATGAGCTGAAGTTGTGACTCTCAAATGGAGACTAGGGTGAGAGTTTGGTGGTGATGTTGCCAATTATCTGTGTTTGTTATAAGTGTGATTGATAGAGGAAAGGTTTGGGTACAGGGTAATTGGAGTTGGAATTACATAATGGATATGAGTGAATGGTGGCGGTGTGAATGAAGCATTGAATGTAGATTATGAGGATGAATGTGAATTGTGAAATAACTGTGGTTGTGGATGTGAAGATGGTGTTGAGTTGTGAATAACAGTTACAGGGATTAGTTAATGTGGTTGAGCTGAGTTAACTGAGGTGGTGCTGTGTATGTGGTGGCTAAAGTGATGGAAAGTAGTTGTTTAGTGTTATAATTGTAATTAGCAATTGCTGTGAAATCTTTGGAACTGCTAGCATTGCAGGTAGGCTTCAGTTACAGTTGTACTGAATTGTTGAATTCTATTTCAATGAGTGGAATGTTAATAATTTTATAAACCTCTGTTCTTGAGTATTAGGCCTCTTAGTCATCCTAGTCAGACTATCTGACTGATTATGTTCTTAACTGAATTAGATCATCTGACTGAGTTGAATCAGTCTAACCCTGAGTTGACTCGCCGATTTCCTATTTGACTCAGTAGACCTTGACCAGTTTGACCATTGACCAGGACTTGACTGACGTTTACCGTTAATTGACCACGTTGACCGTTAATGACTGTTTGTTGACCAGATGAACTAGGCCTTAGATTAATGGGCTAGAGTAGAGGACTTGGGCTTAGGACTAGTCTTCTTATAAGTAATGAATTGGACCACTTATGGTCTGAATTGACCTTCGGCTTCTTCTACAAAGTTGTAGATCTTCTTAAGACTTAACTATGGACTATATAATCAATCTAATTTGATTAGTAAACTCTTAGTTATACTAAAGATAGAGAATGAGATACCATAATGGGCTTAGAACCATTAGATAGAATTATATGATTCTTGTATGAGCCTTTTGGATAAACTCTTAGAGTGCTTGTGTGATTATCAGTTAGATTCTATTAACAATGATCGATTCCAAAGGATGAACCAGTGGATCGTGGATCTCGAGGTAGGCGTGGCCTGTCATCAAAAAGGTGTGGGAATGCATTTAACAGTTTTGTAATCATTGTTATTTCTTTTACGAAAGTCTTTATTTAATAAACTCATGCATTGTCTATTCATTTATTTCATGCATTGTTTGTCTTTATGATTATCTTTGGGAAATGAGAATTTCCAACTATGGTATATCGGATACGGCTCCTTCAGAATTTATGGCTAGGGCGATACACCACAATATTAATAATAGGTGTGGAAATGGGCATCAATATTACGGGTGAGTATATTAATCACCACAGAATAACTTGTCTTTATTTTTCGGTGTGTAAATGTCACCACAGAAATTATAAGGTGTGTAAATGTCACCGCAAAAACTAAAGGAGGAGTTTAGGTCCATATACATGATTGTTTATTTCAGTGGTTATGTTATCTTCTAATGTTTGGGAAAACATGTAATGTTTTCCAAATCTGTTTTCCAAATCTGCTTATGATTACTTAGAAGTTAAATGTTAATTATTCCCCATTTCAGTTTCAGTGACAGAGCAGAGTTGCGCAGCGAAAGCTCCGAGAAGTTAACTTCGTTAGATTGATTATATTCTGATATGTTGATTGTGATGTATATTCTTTTGTAAACCAAACGATTATTTTATATATATCATTGGAGAGGAATTCTTGTATATATATTTCTGAGCGGGGTTAGTTTTGGGTTAAGTTTTGTATCGCATTTCTTAATTGAATGCTTAAGTTCATGTTTTAGATTTTAGTGCCTTTTTGTTTAGTTAATTCTTTGGATTAGTCATCTGTTAGCTTAGGGGGATCTATAGATTCATTGTTCAATTCCTGATACATCCTATCAAGATAGTAGTATTGTATTCTTTTATGAAGAAGCTATGATGTTTCTGTTTATCAAAAGAGTTTCCCTTCGCAGTACTAAGAACTATCTGCAGAAACTGTTTTTTATAAGTTGGAAAACAAGAAATCAGAAACACAAATCCTTTTGGGTTCTCTTGAAGTTCTTTAATAGACTTATAAAAATAGTTCCTTGGGTGTTTCTCAACACTACAAGATGCAAGAGTTGCTGGAAAGAAACTCTCTCTTGGTGCCTTGGTGAGCAAGACATTGTTCACCTCAACATAACTTGATTGTGTTGTAAGTGCATCCTCACTAAGGAATGCCCTGCTATGTTTACGGTGTGGGAAGCATGAGAATTGGGGCTCACAGATTATTTTCGGTATGTCGATTGGATTCTTCTAAAAAGGTATGTCTATAAGCTTGAGCAATATTTGTGTTTTTATTTGCGTAGAGTACTTATAATGATCCATGTACCTTGCTTATCATTCATTTCTACCTAACTTGATCTGTGTTTAAGGTTCTTAAATGTTTAGGTTTGAAAATAGTGGTTTGGGATGTTTGGACTTCATGGTACACATACTAGGTGTGCATACCATCATTTAAAATCAAAATCCAGGGGTTTAAGTATGCATACCCGTATGCATACTTGCCTGTAGACGTCGATATTCGGTAAACATGTTTTGGTCGTAACTTCTTCGTCTGAACTCGGAATGACCTTATTCTTTTTGAATTATCTTTCTCTTTGAATTCTCTTAAAATTAGAGATGAGAATTCCTGAATTTGGATGAGTTAATATTGGTATTTGTCATGTCTCTTGTTTTTGAGTGTTTTGCTCTGTTTTGTCGCACTTGTTCCACTTCTCTTGGACTTGGGCACTTGAATTCATGGAGTACTGCTCTTCTAAGCTCATTTTTATCTTTTACAAGAATGTTGTTGGTGAATCACAAAGAAGGAGGTTCAAGAATGGGCAGTAGTACGCATTACTATGGGATTCTTGAATGTTCACAATCATTTTATGTGAACTATGGTGCATGGTCGTTAATGACTTTGTATGTTCTTCTTTGTTAAGAAAATATTTTTATACGCCTTTGGTAGCTTTTCTTGGTATAAATTTGGGCGAAAAAGATTGATTATACCCTTTAAGGACAAATCATATTATATGTGCATTACGAGTTTGTCTTGATGCCTAGGAAACTTCTTATGAGAATTTATTCTTGTTTTTTGAGAAGGATTACTCGAGTTTGGAATAACCACTATTGTGAGTATCTATGTCCAACATTTTCATCTTACAATGTTTTTAGATTTATTTATTTAAATTCTAAAGTTGATTTGGAAGATGATGATTGCAGTATTAATCTTTATGGTTTTATATATTGCAATATGTTATGGGATATGTATGTTTGCGTCCGTGAACTATTATTATCCCATACGATGTCAAAAGTTATCTCTTTTATATGTCGATATGCAAGTATTGATACAAGATCGATGAACTTTTGACAAACAAAAGTTAAGCCTATTATGTCAATTCATTGATGGAAGATAGGTTAAAATCTTTTATATCTCTTGTATACAATTCATGGAAACTATCAATTCGTTGATGGAAGATAGGTCAATTTTATATATATTTGTATTTGATAAAATCTCCCCCTTTGTCAATTTTAGTGACAAAACTATCAATACATATGGATTACAAAATAAATAAACTTTGTAGCTTCTAATCCATCATGCTTGATTTCCTTGGCTCTTCAACTTCCTTGAATTCTTCGTTACTTCAACTCTCCATCGATTCTGAATGTGTTGAACTCAGCATCATTTTTGTTGAAGATCCGTAGCAATAACAATACGAAAACGAATGTTGTCAGTCATTGTTATTCAGTGTCATAGTATTATTATATAGAATCAAAGTCCAATTGCATCACAACTTTGAAATAATACTACGGTGATATGTATCACTCCCCCGTGATTTCTTTAATATTTGCTCGGTCCACTTTGATGCCTTTTTCCGTAATCAACTATCCTAGAAACTTACCCGATGTTACCCCGAAGGTACATTTTTTTGGGTTAACCTTCATTTGGTACTTACTCGTAGCTTCAAAAAATTCCCACAGATCAGCAAGGTGATTGCTAGCCTTCTTGGTTTTTACTAGCATATCATTTATGTATACCTATAGAGTATGCCATATTCATTGCTTGAAATTATTGTTGACAAACCTCTGGTGTATTTCCCAGACATCATTTAAGCCAGACGACATCCTGGTGTAGCAGTACAAGTCATGTAAGGTAAAGAATGTAGTGTTTTCTTAATCTTCCTCGGCCAGAGTGATCTGGTTATAGCCTGAGCATCCATCCACGAAGGATAAGGCCTCGTACCACTAAGTTGTGTCCACCAACTGATCAATATTTGGTAGTGGGTAACTGTCTTTTGACACAATAACCATGTTTGTTATCCATGTTGGATGTTGTGCTTCTCGGATAAAGTCTACATATACTAAATTTTGCAGCTCTTTCTTCATTGTGTCATGGTATATAGATGTTACTTACCCTATACATTGTTTGAAAGGGTTTGCGCCAAGCTTAATTTTTAGATGGTGGCATATGATCTTTAGATTTATGCCATGCATATATTTTAGCTTCCTTTTGAATACGTCAATGTGGTACTTTTGATGCACCCGAAGTGTATGTTAACGATATTAGGTTTACAGAGTACTCTCGGAACACATGTTCTTTGAGTTTTTGTTTTTTCCTTATTCGATGACTGTGTTGCGCTCCAAACTTTTCTTATTTTAGCCTTATCATGGTTGCATTGCATGTCCTGGCTTCAGACTGATCTCTCCTAATTTTCATTTCTCCTTTAGGCCCTATGGTGTGTCAGGGAATTTTTTCTCAATTTATGCTCCCTTAACCTTCCAATGATTGTGTTGTAAGATGATAGCACATCCATCACTGAGAAACGTGTGTATATTTTTAGGGTCCCGCACTTATGTGGAGAACAATATCCCCCTTTGGTGTTGAAATGGATCCATTCAACCCATATAAAGTATACAATGATGAAGATGTTTTCTTATCTTGCAAAAAGGTTCATAGAACAATATATTTAAGGAACTTCCTCCTTCTTTGAGGATCTTGGTAATGTTCCACCCATGAACTGGTAGGGGATTAGCACAAGTAGATCATTGTGCACTTATATCTCTTTATCCATTTCCTTTTCCAAGAAGGTCAATGATACGGGATGTTCCCAAACACAACACAATGACTAGTACTTGTTTTTATTACATGGGTCTTGCATATCTTTTCCTATCTTAGATAGAGAGTCCAATAAAGGGAAGATGTTAGTACTCTTATATGTTGAGGAGATTTAGATTTTTATTATGTTTAGTAAGAGTTTGGATTTAGGTGTAGCGCCCCCTAAGCTAACAACTGACTAATCCAAGAGATTAACTAATTATAGAGGCACTAAAACTAAGCATTTACTGAATTAATCAAATAAAAAATCTGCTATAAAACTTAACCCAAAAACTAACCCCTCTCAGAAATAGATATACAAGATCTTCTCTCAAAGGATACATATATAATAGTCAATTAGTTTTCAAATAAAATATACAACATAATAAACATATCAGAAGTTAATTAACTAGCGAACTCAACCCTTGAAGCTTTCGCTGCGCAACTCTGATCTGTCACAGAAATTGAAAGTGGGAATAATTAACATTTAACTTCTAAGTAATCATAAGCAAGAGTTGGAAAACAGTACATGTTTTTCCGAAACATTAAACAGTGACTAAGTCACTGAAATAATCATACATGTATATGAACAAACTCTTTCAAACAATGTAATAATATTCGTGCTAACCACACTCAATAGCTATGGATGCCACCAAGACCATGGTGACCAACTCTAAACAATAAAAGATGAATTAAAGTAGGTATAAATGTGAAGGAACGTATCATATATACCACAAGTGGAAATTCTCATTTCCCATAACAATTCATATTGACAACAACACATTACAAGTCCTTTCCAAATCGTGTAAAGATTCACAGAATTAACAGGATTATCATAATGCATTTTAAACAAAGCATGGAATGCACTGACATACAATGCATGAGTTTGTTAAGCATAAACTTTTATAAAACAACAATAATGATTACAAAAGTGTCAAATGTACTCCAACCTCTTTTGAAGACAAGCCACGCCAACCTCGAGATCCACGACCCACTAGTTCATCCTTGGAATTGATCGTTGTTAATAACGAACTGTTAATCACACAAGAACTCTAAGATTCTAGACAAAATGTCTCAAACAAGAATCATACAATTCTATCTAATGGTTTTAAGCCCGTTATGGTATCTCATTCTCTATCTTTAGCATAACTAAGAGTTTACTAATCCAATTAGATTGATCCTATAGTTCGTAGCTAAGTCTTATGAATATCTACAACTTTGTAGAATAAGCCAAAGGCTAATTCGTACCATAAGGGTCCAAACATTCAAAATATGAATACTAGGTCTAAACCCAAGTCCACTAAACTGACCCCTTAATCTAAGGCCCACTCCAACTAAGTCAACTAACGATCAAAGTGACGGCCAATGGTCAACTAACAGTAAACGTCAGTCAACAGAGTCAAGGGTCATGTCAAAGTCCAGGTTCAATGGTCAAAGTCTAAAGTATAAATCGGTCACTAAGTCAACTCAGGTCAAGATAGGAAATCGGTGAGTCAATACCGATTCGACTCAGTCAGATAACCGAGTCAGATAATAACAAACCCAAGTCAGACTGAATAAACTCAGTCAGAAATGTCAAGGGTTCTTCTCATACAGCCGAGGCTCTAACTCTACAACTCTTAACTCAAGTTCAACTACAATCTACTCACTACATCAATTCATTCATTTATATAAATAAACTTCAAATTCAATTTACAAACAAAGGCTATGCCTACCTGCAATTGTAGTTCCAAGATTTTACAACAATTACTAACAACAACTAGCACCAATTCACCACTTCAGTTCTAACAACCAACAACTACACATCTCAACAATACACTTTCTCAAATCAAACTTCATAACTCAATTACAACTGATAATTAAGTTTACCTGCAATTGCAGCTTTATGCAACACATTCTCTACTAATTCTCATGACCTGCAAAGCATACACTACCAAAACAGGCTCCAATGCTAAGTCCAGCTCATATTCCCTGCAACTTCAACAACATCATTACCTAATTGTCACAATAGTACCTATTCAACCAGACTCCATTTGAGATTCACAATTAAACTTCAATTACTCTTACCACTCAAACCAGCCTTGCCATTCAATCAGGGCCTCAACAAACAACCAATAATTCAACTCCTCCCTGCAAATTCAAATCAAATAACAACCACCTATGTAGGACCAGAATATCGCTACAAGGATATTCCTGCGATATTAAAAACGTTTCTGCGAGCATCACTGCCAATTCTTTAACAACGTTTCGCGAACGTCATAGAATAACCCAAAGAAACTGACGATGAAAGAAATAGAAGAAGAATATGTTAATCCTGCGATGGTTATCATTTTTGCGATAGAAGAACATTATAACTATCGCGATGAGATCGCAGAATAGATCCTAAATAGGAGGAAAACTTAGTTGTCATCCATTATGTAAATCCCTATATAAAGGGCTCGATAGATCCATAAAATGATGATGTATTTTTGAGAGTTGAAAGAGTCTCGAGGAGAGAGAAACTTTAAGAGTGTATTTGTAATCTTGATTTCTTCCAAATTTTGTAAACATTTCTGAAATTTGAATAGAAAAGTGTCGTTTAATCTTTAAAGTTTAGTTGATTTCTATAGAATCTTTCAAAGGAGCAGAAACATTCGTGATTGAAGTGGGGCTAAAGAAAAGAATTTTTTTCTTCAATTCCATCGTGCATTCATTCAGAACTGTGGAATATTTCCATGATAATGTTCTAAGCAGAGTCTTCATAAGAAATACAGATGGAAGAGAGATAATGAATCTAGCGAGAACCTCGCCATTAGAAGAATGGCAGAAGCAAACTCTATCTTTCACCGCGCAAGATGTACCACGGCTTGGCGAGCAACATGAAAACCCATTGGTGGTACGGTTAGAGATAAAACCAAAGAATATGCAAGCAGAAGATGAAGGAAATGATGGTAAAATTGAAGACTCTTGGGCCATCAACAGAGTCTTAATAGATACCGGGAGTTCAGTTGATATCTTATTCTATCATACGTATAGAACCATTGGCGGAAAAGATCAAGATTTGATACCATCAACATATATATGGATTTAACGGTACAGCTAACAAACCAAAGGGGGAAATTGAAATGCAAATACCGTTAAAAGGAATATCTTCAAAAATATTATTATGTGTTGTGGACATCGAATCACCTTACAATGCTTTGATAGGAATACCTTGGTTACACGGGATATTAGGTGTAGCATCTACTTATCACCAGTGTTTCAAATTTCCTCATCCTAAAGGTGTTGGAGTTATCAAAGGATATTTGGGAGAAAGCAAGAAATGTTATGAAATCGATATGAAGTCTTGTGAAGAAAGAGCTGAAAAGAATAGCAATTGGAAGTACAAAATCAAACAACAACAGAGATGTGAAAGATTGATGATTGATATAATATAGCGGAAAGAGGATATGAAAACTGATGGCGAGCGTCTCGCAGAAAAATGAACAATAATAAAACGTAGCAGAAAAGCGGAATCAGAAAATAGTAAGTATAAAGGTAAAATGATGAACTTTACAGAATTCTATGAATAATTTGTTTGAATATGTAATTGAACAGAATTTTCTGCCTGAAAGAATCGCAAGATTTTATAAAAAGAAAGAAGATCAAAGTTATGAAATTCTATCAGAGTTACAATACTCGCGAGAAACGCGAATAAAATATCGCAGAGATTAAAGAATGGGACAAACCTTTATGGCGTGCACCCTAGTTCGCGAATAAAATTTCGTAAGAGGCAAATGTAAGACCTGCGAGCGCGTCATAAGAGGGGGTATCTCTTGACATGATTCAGGGGTAAGGTTATATCGCTGTTGGATCCTGAGTCATGCAGATGTTGGGGTTAAAGAAAACCTATCTGGGAGAGAGATCTTGGATTGCCAACTATATATGGTTATACCCTGGTTGGCCGACCGAGAATCTCTTCCAATAAGTGCAAAGTATGACCAAGGCGCCGAGGTACACGGTTGAGCCAAGGGTGCCAAGGGCGTACGAAACTCCCTTGCCATTCTTGGTAAGTCTTGGTTATGATGCACTTGGCCTGAAGAAAACCCCACTTAGGGTGCAGTCTTGTAACTATAAGCCATATAGGCATAAGGGACAAGAGACTGCGAAAACAGATGGTTATTGGTAAATATGGATCGGAGGAGCTAGTCTTGTATGTCCGATGTGCCCTCCTTGAAGGGGCAACCAGGGGGAAGATAAGGGCGGCACCCTCCATTAGGGAGCTGAGAAGTGTCTTAAGACGGCAATGTCATGGGGCTTTATGATCGCAAGAACATTTAGGCATGTCATATTGTCGCGTGACGTAAATTATACAGAGGAAACAAGCCAAAATTTAAGATGAGATCAATGGGTTTTTACATAAAAGTGTAAAGACGTCCTGCGATTTCATCGCAAGACGGCAATGTCATGAGGATTTGATCTCGCGAGAGATCTTAGACTTGTCATATTGTCGCAATACAATCAAAGAAGAAAGATAAGGCAAGATCAATGGGTCAATACATACAAATGTAAAGACGACCTGCGATTTTGTCGCAGAAAGAAAGAGTGTGGCAAAATAAGACCTTTAATTAGGAAGGAGTAATAAGACCACAAGATTACTGCGATAATGCTCGCAGATGTTATGAGAATTGCGATTTCACGCAGTTATCGCTGACGATAAGATCGCCAATATTGAGGCAAAATTTATTTCCCAGTAATACCTAA
Organism: Papaver bracteatum; assembly: GCA_023529315.1. Classification (NCBI taxonomy): domain Eukaryota; kingdom Viridiplantae; phylum Streptophyta; class Magnoliopsida; order Ranunculales; family Papaveraceae; genus Papaver; species Papaver bracteatum. Next base: position 82,894 of record JAJJWX010004437.1, on the reverse strand, counting down.
TCTTTAATCAATTTTTATATTTGCAGATGAATAATAGAGGCAAGTATGGGAATGCATGAGAGCGATGAAATTATTATTCATCTATCATATAAAAATTGCATAGATAAATGTGCACGCAGATAACTAAAGAATAATAATTATATTAATTGATTGACTTGCAGAAAAAGAACTGTTTTCTAATTCATACAGGTAGAAGCAAAATAAAGTCACAAAAAACGGAGAAACTTGCAATAATGCTACAAAAAGAAGAAAATAAATATACAAGGAAGATAGAAGGAAAAAGAAGAACTATCTAGATCCATCGCCATCCTCTTTATCATATTTTTCTCCATCGCCAGATTTCTCTCTTTCATCATTATCATCATTATCATCACTATCTTCATTTCTATCAGATTCTTCTCCTCCACCAGATTTTTCTTCTTCGTCATCATCATAATTTTCATCCTCATCAGAATCCTCAGCTTCACTATCAGAGATGTTAAGATTTGGGACCTCTGCGGGAATCTCTTTTGCAAGGTCAGGATATATGGATGGAGAAATTCCATGATCATTGCAGACCAACTTAACGGAATCATTACGAACAACAATGAGAGATCTATTGAAGTTCGCGGTAGTAATGTCAAATTGTCCCTTCAATCGAGAATATTTCTTATTGCGAGCAGCAAGGGTATTTTCAAGTTCTCCAATTCTTTCAAGATATCTTTTTTCAGCTCCTGCGAGAATATATGACAACAAGTTAGAAAATTTTATAAAAAAGAATAATAAAAACAGAAAGTTGGCGAGAAGAAGAACACAAACAACCTTCTCTTTCAGAAATCATATCTTTAATTAAGGCCTCCTGTTCAACTTGAAGACTAACATTTACACATAAATCATTCCTGACGTTGTCAAGAAACTTTGCAGCCCAAGCAAACTCATCATCGCTATTAATAAGGAGACGAGATCGAACTTGAGTCTCCCTCGCAAGAAGATCTTCATTCTCGCGGATAAGTTTATTCATCTATGGAAAGAGATTTAATCTTATCATCTGAGAAATTACTTAAGGAATTATTAAGACAGGCAAGAAGAGTATGATCATCTATAGGTTCAGGAAAAGTTTGAAAGAGTATAGCCTCGTCAGTAAGACCATAAATATCTGCAAGTTAAAAGTGGCCGCTTGAATAAGCTGCGATAGAATAAAAAGAATTAAAAAAGAAAGGAAATTAGTCATACCATATAATTGTTGGTTAACTTTATCAAGATCAGAGATCTTTTGCTTATCAACCGAAGCTTCAGTCTCCAGCTGTTTATTCTTCTTGCGAAGCTCAATAACTTCAGATTCTAATCTTTGTTTATCCTGGCGAAGTTTAGCAGCTTTTTCTTCAGAGCTGGCACATCTTTAATCTAAATCAGAAGCAACAGCAAAATAAGCTCTTCCAACCTGCGAAAGAAGAATATAAATTGAGATCTAGCGATGGAGAAAATATATGAACAAACTGAAAAAATGAAAACATACCAAGGCACCAAGAGAATTCAAGAGACTGGGAGTCAGCGATCTTGATATTCCTTGGAGGGAATCATTGTCCACCAGAATGGGGGCATCGCAAACCTTAGCGAGGGCTTGGGATATTTTGTCAATAATTTCATCTTCATCATTAGAAGTAATGCTGTGAGAAATATCGCTAAAAATTCCGGATAAATGAGTCATTGAAGAATCAGAATCAGAAGAATTCTTTATTGAAGGAAAACCGCTAACATTGAAATCCTCGTCATTATTATCTTTATCAAGATTAACACTTGGATTTTCCGGAATTGCTTGAGGAATTAAAGAAGAAGAAGGTTGAGTTTTTCTTCTCTTTAGTGGAGGATCGCTAGATTCTTCATTGCGAGGGGCAGAAGGCTTTACCCTGGGAGGAGAAGAAGATTTCTCCTTTGAAGATTTCTCAGATTTATTCTCTTTTAAAGGTTTCTCCTTGGTTTTTGCGGATATTAATGGTTCTAACTCTTCGATTACCTGCGAGCACAAATGAAGATAAGAAATAGGGGCAACAATATATTGTTAAAATTTATGAATAGATATTTCTTACTTCATCCGTGAAATATTTCAGAGCCAAGAAAGTGTTGGGTTTCTTAAGAGCTTGATAGCTGAGTTTCATTCTATCAATCTGAGAAAAAATCAAAATAGTTAGCGAAAATATAAAGAAGACAATAAATGATGATAATATAAAAAGTTGAGAGAATATACTTCTTTAGATCTCTCAGGCCAATTAAAGACCCAAGGTTGATATTCTGCAAGACTTGCGGGAAGTTCGCGAGAACCGGAAATATAAGGACCTTCGAGACACAACGGAAAGATAAACCACTTATCATCGCTAGAATGGCGAGGTCCATGGTTAGTCTTCGTATGAAAATCAATATCTAGCATGAGAGCTTCATCGACAGTGAGTTTCTTCAGGCGAACACCCCAGCAGGTCCTATCCCTCTTCATAGGGAGTATCTTGTAATTTCTGAAAAAGTTTTCTACAGTGTAATCTGCAGAGTTAATTGGAATATGTTTGTAAAGAGGATTTTAAGCATCTTCATAATAGCGTGATCCTTTACCATCACCACGAAAAGCATATTCAAGTAGCAACCTAATGCAATCTCCACCTAGTTGATATATTTCTCGTGAGAACCTCTCGTCAGATATTATTTGATAAAATAATGGAAATTTCTGGGTCATAGAGAGGAAGGGGAAGACCAGCTTCAAGTTGGCCTAGCGATACTATGATTTTTTTTGCGAGAACATTGATCATCAGTAAATAATTTAAGAGAAAGTTCAGATCTAGAATTTGATATGGAATTAAAGATAAGTTAAAACCTTTGATTTTGAGTTTCTCGCGCATTTCATTAAAGGCTTTCAAGTTTTTGGTACCAGTTGCAACCATTTTTGAAGTATGGGAATGGAAAGGTTGAAAAGAAGAAAGAAATCACAGCAGCGCAATTCGCGGAAGAACATAAAAGTTTGCAGAGAGGATTTGGGGAGAAAGTAAAAGAGAAAAAGGAAAGGAATGAGAAGAGTATTTATAGAGGAAGAAATTTCTCGAAGAAGATGAAGGCAATTAATGCAAAGAAGAAACGTGGGTGGTCAGATCGCAGCGGTTAGAGGAGACGTGTCAAAAGTTTGTTGGAAGAAAGAATTCGTGAAAACAGCTGGCGAAGGACATAGAAACGTGTCAGAATAGAAAAATCTGAAAAGATAAGCAGTTATGGAAATTTTTCTCACGATCTTCTCATCTTCGCAGAAAAGACATGAAAAGAGGCAAGATGTAGGACCAGAATATCGCTACAACGATATTCCTGCGATATTAACAACGTTTCTGCGAGCATCACTGCCAATTCTTTAACAACGTTTCGCGAACATCACAGAATAACCCAAAGAAACTGACGATGAAAGAAATAGAAGAAAAATATGTTAATCCTGCGATGGTTATCATTTTTGCGATAGAAGAACATTATAACTATCGCGATGAGATCGCAGAATAGATCCGAAATAGGAGGAAAACTTAGTTGTCATCTATTATGTAAATCCCTATATAAAGGGCTCGATAGATCCAGAAAAGGATGATGTATTTTTGAGAGTTGAAAGAGTCTTGAGGAGAGAGAAACTTTAAGAGTGTATTTGTAATCTTGATTTCTTCCAAATTTTGTAAACATTTCTGAAATTTGAATAGAAAAGTGTCCTTTAATCTTTAAAGTTTAGTTGATTTCTATAGAATTTTAACAAGGGTGTAGTGTGGGAATTCCTGCAACTACAACCTACGATATAATCCATAACTGTAACCCCATTACCACTTCCATCAGTTCAACTTACTCCAACTGCAACTTCAGTTAAGGTTATACTCAACCGTATCAACAATTCATTCTTACCCGCTGTTACAATTATTTACACAATTATACAACTTCCATCTTCTTCTGGATTATCATCACAATTAACTGCACATTCTCTATTTCAACTCCAGTTGCATTTCCCTTACTAGATCACTCTACATATCTCAAGCCATTTTCTCTGCATCTTACAACACCACCACAACTACACTCAACTCAACAATTTCATTAACATTATCTTCTTTTACATACTCTGTAAAACTATTCCCTTATTCAGTTCACTATAACTCCATGCAATCAACATCAGTACCTACACCAGTTCTTAAAGCTCAATCCTTGTAGTTCAACATAAGTCTAAAACACATACCACAATTCTATAACACCCTCTCCATAATCATTTCAGTTCTTAACTTAACAACCATTTCATAAATTTAACAATATGAAATGAATAACTTTACTAAAATCACAAAGAAGATCAATTACCTTGGATAAATTATGCTCCAGCACCAACCAATTCAAAACTCATAATAATTCCATCATCTTCTTATAAACATAATCAAACTCTAATTCTGTTAACATCTTCAATCGATCTCATCTTCAAAACCATAACTTATCGAAACTCGAATTACTCTTTATCCTTGAGCCTAATTCAATCAATTGATCAATACCCATCCTTAATTCAATCCCCTTTACATCGTTTTCATCTTCTAATTCTTCCTTGAACTTCTTATGAAAACCCTAACTCCTGATTCAATCCTCAAAACAACTCCACAGTTTCAATTAACCAAAACCTTCTTAATATTTCATCTTTATCAACTCCATATCATCATCAGTTACACTCAATCCTTAACTCAGAACCCTAATTCATATTCCCCTGATTCACGACAAAACTACAACAATACTTAATCTTCCCCTTCCCGAATTACATCGACATCACCTCCACCACCCTACGAATATTTTCATCAACCAAAATCTCTCTAACCCGCTATCAATTTCATCACTCGTCACTTACAGAGGAAGAACAAAGAAGAAGAACGGAGAAGAAGAAAAAAGAAGAAAGAGAAAGATAAGAAGAAAAGAATAGAGAAGAATAAGAATATATCTTCTCGGTCTGGGTTAAGTCCAAGACAAATTATAAAGGAACTCCCTCAAACGATAAGGAAAGATAGGTTGGTTAGAATGTTAAAAGAATAATTAGCCCTTCTCACTAATCTGATAAATTCTTCTTCGTCCGGTGTCCGACTGACACGTTCGAGTAGTCCATTCCGCATAACTTTTCGTTATCTGTTCAATGCTACTATTTTCGTATCTAGATCGTTGTTAGATTAATTTCTATTAATTAACGTTCGTGTCAAACTATTCGAGTTATTAGCGGCTAATACGTATCTTGACTAGTCTAATAGCGTTGACGAGCTTCAGGGTCTTTACATTAGGGTTCATTTAGAACTATAAGTATTTCCTTATTCTCATCTTGTAGAGAAGCTTGGATTAACTCATTCTTATGATAATATTAATCAATCAGTTGATCGCATTGGTACCATTGTTTTGTTTTTTTACTCTAGGATGTTGCATGTTCTTGTGTTCTAGCTCCTGGATTGGAGTTTTTTTATACCTATTTTAGGAATGGATTCTCCTAGTGTTACGTTTTATATTCAATTGCTTCCGCTTTGTATCAGAGAAAGTTCTTTCTTGCTGCTCATATTTAATATCTATCTTAGAAACGGTTTAGGAGTCCCGTATAATCTAGGGTATTCAGAAAAGACGAAGATTTCAGAAGGTGTTAATGGAGAAAAGAATACCAATAGGGATCCTATGTTGATGATGATTGAAGCTCAAAACAAAATCATTGCTCGACTAGGGAATACCTTAGTATCGCATACAAAAACCTTGAAGGATATACAAGATTCAATGAAAGATTTGAAATCTGGGAAACCGTTCCATATTGAGCATAACCATGAAGGAGTACGACGACCTAATAATCGTTTTCAAAACCAAAGATTTTTTTTCGAAAAGCTACGAGAGTGGAGATCTTTATGAGTCGAGAAAAACTTTCGAAACCAGTTCAAGTCGTGCTCCTAATATTTTAGAAGAATCTGGTGATATTGGTTTCGGAAGAGGAAATTATATATCAAGGGCTCCGTGGAATGAGCCTAATATCAATGAGTACCGAAAGAACAACATTTGGGATGGTTGAGGGTTTATAATATTATTTTTCTCCTAATAATTTTATGGATTTTGAATATGTTGATGATACCATACAAAATAAATCTATGCAGAACCATATGGCTTTTAGAAGTGGCTTCCACAATCCTTACCAAGACAACCATAATTTTGTGCAACGTCGACCTAGAGTAGAGTCAGGAACAATGAGAATGAGCGTTCAGACTTGACCGAGTGGGAAGAAGATGATTTTAATGTTGTTTTTTTCAACGAAGATGTATCTCAAGATAATGCATTCCATAATAGGGTCGATGCCGAACTAGCATACAAGATGAAGTTAGAAGTTCCGACGTATGATGGTAGGATTGATATTAAAGGTTTTTTTAGATTATATTGCTGTTGTTATGGACTTATTTACGAAAATTCCTGAAACCCAACAAGTCAAGTTGGTTTCATATAAGTTAAAGGGGGATGCTTCGTGATGGTGACAAATGCTTAGTGGTGAGAATCACTTCCTAGTCCCTAATGCGGTGCCTAATCAAGGTTCGATTTCTTCCTTTCGATCATACTCGACAACTTTTCCAAAGATATCAACAACGTTCACAGAAGAGGCTGCCAGTTTAGTATACAGAGGAATTTTAGCAATTGGGTTTAAGGGTTAATCTGCCAGAGACTGAGATGCAACAAGTCTCGCGGTATCTTAGTGGTCTAGATCCTGAAATCAAAATAGTTTTATACCTTTGTCCAATATCCAAGGTAAAGGAAAACATCACTCTAGCTCAAAAGATTGAATTGTAACGTAAGATGTTGGTGAAAACCCCTTGAGGGTCGAAGAGAATCAAATCAACACTTGAGACTACAATCGATGTTTTTGCACTCAAGAAAAGTAACAATCCTTATGTGAAACCATCGATGGAAAAGTGTTATCGTTGAGGGATTCTGGGGCATCACTCGAATGAGTGTCATAAATGATGACCCTTAGGATTAGTCGAATAAAAATACGACAAGACTACAAGATCGAAACTAATTAAAGAAGATGAAGATACAACCATAGGATTAGCCATTGGCGAGCCCGACTAAAAAGAGGTCGACAAGAAACACTAACAAACTAACATTAACATAACATTCTTTACCAATCAAAAAAAAAAAAAAAAAGATGAAGATACTCTTCATGTTTACTCTGATGAAGCGGTACAAGCTATTATAGTGGTATGGAAGGTACTGCAAAGTGAAGTTAAGAGTAAAAAGATACTCCCCACACATAGAATTAAAAAAATAACTTAAAGAAATAAGTTATTTGAATTCAAAGGCATTATTTTAGAAAAGGTTTGTGATTTTATCATCGATTGCGGGAGTACTAAAAATATTATGTCGTGGAAGCTAGTCCAAGGAATTGATTTGTAGAAAGAGCCACACCCTCATCTTTATCGTGTTGGTTAGATTAAAATCAGGTTAGAGACAAGAATTGAACGGGTCTGTGAAATTCCAATAGGATTTTAGAAATGTCTATTGTGATGCTATCATCTACGAAGTAATATACATGAATTCATATCATGTTTTTTTGGGGTGTCCTTGGCATTATGATGTGGATGCATTGTTTAAGGACAGGGCAAAAACCTATGAATTTAATTGGAGAGGATCAAAAGTGGTTTTATTATCGACTAAGAAACCACAAGTGAGCGAGGAAAAGGAGAGCTACCTAATTAGGCTCTAGTTATTATTATTGTTAACACTCATGGTGACCATATATGGTTGTTAATAATGGAGGTAAATGTAGCGCCCCTAAGCTAGCAGCTGACTAATCCAAGAGATTAACTATAAAATGAGGCACTAACGATCTAAAACATCTATTTAAAAAAACTAAGAAGTAAGTTCTAAACAAAGATTAACCCGAAACTAAACCCTCTCTGAAATAAATACAAGAACTCCCCTCAAGTGATACATATTTAATACTGAGTTGATTTACAAAAAGAATATTTAATACTGAGTTGATTTACAAAAAGAATATAAACACAAAATAAACATAGCGGAAGCTAACCGACTAACGAAACCAACTCCTCGAAACTTTCATCGCCACGTACACATCTTGATCTGTCTCTGAAACTAAAAGTGGGAATGGGTGAGCACATCATCCCGAAGGGTGCCCAGTAGAAATAACAACTACCTTTCAAGTAATCATTAAAATGATTTAAAGACAATGCAGGTTTTACTGAAAACCGATAAAACACGGAAAACATATAAAGCATATTAAAATAATATTAATAAAGAAAATATAAAGTTCTACCAACCAATAAACCAGCACACATTCACAACATAAATAGTAGTTGAGCGACGTCTTCCTTCGGAGTAGCAAGGCATGACTGTTGTGTATTCTTCAATGATCATTAAAGACCCCCGAGGTTTTCGGCCTCAAAGTCATAAACGATAAGTACCTTACCAGTACCTCATTCTACGCGCACTCTACATATCAAGTGTCTAAATAGATCTAATGAAACATAATATAATAGCTTTTGAAAGTAATTTAAAAGAATAATAAACATTCATGTATGAGACATGCGTTGCCCGTACAGAAATAGGGAAAGTAATATTCGGTAACACGAGTACATACCTAATACTTTATTAGTTGGCAGCAATTTTCACTCCTTGAGCGCATAAATATAAATATAAATTTTGGGCAACCACATCACACACCAATCAAAAGGAAAAGGTTTCCTTACAACAACAAGTAAAGTTTGTAACCACTTTCCAGTCAATAAAAAGAATCACCTTTTTTGAAAATAAGTAAATACTCCCAAAACACAGATATCAGTTGTTTCTAAAGATCCAATCCCATCCCAAAATGTAAAAGAAAACTAGTTTGTATGACACACATATAATACATGCGTACACTATCATATACTAGCAAAGATATGCATGCCTTTCACAATATAATAAATTTATAAAACAATAATGAGTACAAGAGAGTTCGTTGCCGATTCCCACCTCTTTTGATGACAAGCCTCCCATACCTCGATATCCACAATCCACTGGTTCGTTCTTTAGATTGATCGTTGTTAATAAAGATCAACTGTTAATCACACAAGCAAATCTGAGAATGTAACCAAAAGGCTCATACAAGGCTCAAACATAATCTCATACAATTCTTTAGTTATAAAGCTAAGTGAATTGTCTAATGATTCTAAGTTCATTTATGGTTCTACATCATTTCATTATCTATCTTTAGTATAACAAAGGTATACTAATTTAATTGAATTGGTTCTATAGTCCATTAGATAAGTTTTAAGAAGATCTACAACTTTGTAAAAAGAACCAAAGGTCAACTCAGACTACAAGTGGTCCAATTTATCAAAATAGGAATACTAGTCCCAAGCCCAAGTCCACTACACAAGCCCATTAAATTAAGGTCCAGTCCAACTTAGTCAACTAACGGTCACTGACGGTCAAAGGGTCAACTAACAGTCAACACCTAAGTCAAATTCCATGGTCAATAGTCAAGTCTACTGGTCAATGAGTCAAACTAGAGTTTGTCAACAGTGTCAACCAGGAGTCTCTGAGTCAACTCAGTCAACATGACTGATTCATGTTAAAGAAATAACTCAGTCAGATGAACCGAGTCAGCTAAGGTAATTTAGTCAGACATTTGACTGGCAACAGGATTCTGGCCTGAGCATTGCACAGGCCAAAGGCACTAATGCACAATCAAAATGCAACACCAAACATGCCAAGACCAAAAGATGCATTTCTAACTCTACAGCATTCTAACTATACACAATTTTATAAGTTACAACCAACTTCCATCTTGTTTCCATCAAACATTACAATCTGTTATAAGCTATAACTTCTTCACATTCAACTAAACTTCTACCATATCCTCTTAATCTCAATAAGAACAACATTTCACAATAACTCAACTTATCTTCATTATCAGTTCAAACACTATAATCACTATTTCTAATTCTCATTCCAATACACCACCAACTCAACTTCAAAAGCACTCAAGACAACAGTCCAGTCTTCATATGTTCACAAAACATTCTTCTAAGTTTTCTGCCAGATCAAAAACACCACTACAACCTCATTCATTCCACCTACAACTTCAGTTAAGATCATACTCAATTCATTAACCACGGTAACAATTCCAGCAACCCATGTACCTGAGTATACCAGCACTAATAATTTATTTATCTTCATTCTTGCATCGACTCCAATCTCTCAATTTAGCTTTGGCCAAACAACAACCAGTTTAACACAATGAACACCAACAGAACATTCATCAACACCTGTAATTTAACTTACAACTCCAACTTACTCAACTTCATAGAAACAAAGCAATCTCCGTCAGCTTCTTGTTAAATCTTAACACCCCCATCTATACCTCAATAACAACCATCATCCATTCCAAACACGAATCCTAATACAGTATCACATCTACCATTTATAATTCTACTATCAAATTCATCTTCACTAATTGACTTCATCACCAGCTCACTCCAAAGATATCCACACAAATCACAACCACTTCAACTGGGTTCATCTCAACGCATTCACCACCATGACCTCTTCCTCAGTTCATCACAATTTCACTTTCATCATCAACCTCTGGTCACAGAACCCTAATCCTAAAATATCAGCAGTAACCCAAATTCACCAATTCATCTTCTTGCCAATACCAATAAGTTGATTCACAATTACAAACTCAAACCCTAATTTCTATTTCATCATCGTAAAACTTTAAATCAATAACTCAACTTCAATCACCACTTGTCAGTTCATCATTCTCATCTGAAATACCCAAATCAAAAAACCTAATCTTCATCCTCAATTCGTTAAAATCCTAACCTGTGAAACTGATTTCCTAGAGAAACTGAAATTAAACCTTATACAACCCTCTTTATTCTAATTAACAACAAACCCAAGAATTAAAACACCAAAACATTCTCAATTTCATCAAGAAATCAATTAAACAGAAACCCTAAATTACCTTTCATCGATTCTTCATAAACACCAACTTCTTTTTCGCAATTAACAGAAACTACATCTCCTGATCATCTAAACAATTTCAACAAAACACTCACATCAACTCAAGCTCGCTTCGTCGACTTGAAATCGATTGAAAAACAAAAAAAAAAAAAAAAAACAAACGAGAGGAAGAGAAAGAAGAAAGAGAAATGGTTTCTCTTTGACACGTTAAGGTAATGATAAGGCCAAAAGAAAATGATAAAGGAACCCGGATAAAGGATAAGGGAAGCCAGGCGGTTTAGATGCAAAAATGATTATTTTTTCCTACTCATTAATCTGATAATATCTTATTCGTCCGGTATCCGATTGACACGTTCGAGTAGTCTATCTCGCATAACTTTTCGAGATCTATCCAGCGGTACTACTTTCGAATCTAAATCGTTGTTAGATTAATTTCTATTAATTAACGTTCGTCTCTAATTAATCGGGTCAATAACGGCTTAGTTGTCTCGTGACTGGTCTAATAGTGTTGACGAGCTTGAGGCTCGTTACAGTAAACTCGGGGCGAGTTTTGTCGCAGCGTGGAAGCCTGATAAAGGACGTTTCCAGACACAACACAATAGCTAGTGCTTATTTCTATTTTATGGGTTTTGCATATCTTTTCCCGTCTTAGGTATAAAGTCAAATAAAGGGAAGATATTAGTACTCTTGTTATGTTTATATATAGAGAGTTTTGTTATATTTAATAATAGTTTGGCTTTAGGGTTTATCAGGGTTCATTTAGAAATGTAATTATTTCACGTTTCTCATATTGTAGAGCAGCATGGATTATCTCATTCTTATGATAATATTAATCAATCAGTTGATTGTGTTTATTACCATTGTTATTTTATTTTAACTCTTGGATTGGATTTGTTTGTTCTTGTGTTCTAACTCCTGGATTGAAGTTGTTTTACCTATTTGAGGAGTGGATTATCCTAGTGTTACGTTTTCTATTCAATTTCTTTTGTTGTGCTATATCAGTCAATGCCATGGAGTTGTCCACCCACGGGTCCGAGTCGGTGATAAGTTTTCCTTCTACAATATTGTTCAGTCTTCTTACGAGTGTGTTCCAGAATGATATCAGTCATGGAATGACGAGATTATTATTTTGAACATGTGATCATGTTCATACTTTCCGTTTTCGGCAAGTTGTGCCTGATTCATATAATTCCCCCAAGTGGGAGATTTTGGTACGTTTATGTATTCTTGCAGGCACCTTGCATTAATGAGGTCTTAAACGATTTGTCTAAGATGCTTGTGTTCTTCTATTGAGTGGCCTCGATATGCATGGTACTCATAACCGTCTTTGTGATTCTTGGTTTGCTCTAATTGCCTTCCTTTGGAGTAGGGGTACATGAAAGTTGGTATGTTTCCCGTTTCTCTTAGAATCTGCTGGGTTACGCTTGCCTTAAGCTTAGTGAAGACTCTATATCTGAAAGATTTCCTCTTCCCGGCTGATCATTTCATTAACCGTTGCAGAACTTTATACGTTTGTCCTTATGCACAGAATTATGTCCCAGTTCTGTAACTCTCTTTAAGGATATTCCCTTTATAGGCTCTATCAACAATGTTCTCTAAGAATGTGCTCCTCCTTTTTGGTACGAGCATTGGTCTTCCCTTTGGACTTTCGAAGGGGCTATGTACTTATCTTGGATCGTTAGCAGGTCCCATAGTATGGTAGGAAAACTCACATGCAGTTCTATATGAATGGGCGAAGCTACGACCAAGTCGTATTTGTTGCAGTTGATGGCTACTTTCGGAATATATTTTCCAATTGAGTGACAAATCTTATGCCACCTATCTGTTTATTATCTCAATGTCTCCCTGGAGTTAGTGCCAAGGCGATCATTCTGTCCAACCCAACTTTGGCTGCTCTTTTGTACATATACTTCTATATGAAGAACCGAAAAAATTATTGAATGAATCGATTGAGTTCGGTAGAGGGTTTTCGAACCAGGTGAAGGCACTTTGTTCCAGATTAGATGGAAACAATTATTTGCACATTACAGCATCATTCCACCATTGTATAATATTTTAGATGTGCTACAACTTTTGTTATGTCATCGAAACAATTGGATATTGCTAATGAAACTTTTGAGAAATTGGTGCATTGATGAGATAATGCGTCAAGGGAGTGGAAACACATCCTCTAATCTTCTTTCGTTTTAATTTACTTTGAAGCTTGCTAGTTCATCTCCCATCTTTAGTATTTGCTCAAAGATGGAGTCAATATGACTTGATGAATTTTGGGTTTTTGATGTCATAGGACTAAGTTCTTTCTTTAGATAGGTTTTCAGTCCTGGATATTGATTTGGTTTTGAAAAGGGTTTACATCCCGAAGTGAATGTGTCGGGTGAATGGATATCCCTCTCCTGGGTACTTGCTCAGCTCTAGCTAGCAGAGCTTGCTTCCTGAGGTTTTGTGCTCTTTGCTCTTCCGCTAGGCGCATTTCACTCCTCGTGCTCCCTTTTTGAGACGTTTTCGCCTAGTTTTGACCTCTATGCGCAGAAATCATTGCCCTATTTGAAAGGAGATTCCTTAGATCTTGATTTTTGATAGCTAATGCCATCATTCTGGCAGTCTGGTTCTTATTTTCGCTTGCTAGTTCAACGAGTCAAGCCCTCACTTATACCATTTCATATTATGCACCATTTAGATTAGCACGAGCACCTCTACTCTCTTTAGGGGAAACTTTCGAGGCTATTAAGATAGATAGAAAAATTCTGATTTTGATTGGAATCACATTCTCCATTTATGGATGACCCACAATGGGTAGCGTGGGCAGCGATTGGTTTGGATCTTACATCAACAGAAGGTGACATTTGATTTTTTATATTGGAAAGGGAAATCAGGGGGTGCGTAGGCACTGTTTTTCCAGTTACTTCCGCGTGTACGAAAGTTTTCTTTATCATTCTTTCCAAATTGCACTTATTGTATGTGTTGTCTCTTGTGTCCAGTATTAAGTTCACGTAGCCTCGCGGTGCCACTATCACTACCTGATTAGCTGCTTGACTTCGAGTTAGCACTGGCTCTTCTCTTGATTATTTTCATCATCTGGTTTTGTATTAACAAATAGATCAATTTTTATTCCGGCTCTTAGTTTTAGTTCTAGGATCATCAGGTCTGCTATAATGTTTTTACTGATGGGTCTTGTGTTAATCTTTGTAATGGGTTTCTTATGTTCATGTCATTATCTGATCGATGTTTGCCCCATGTTTGGTAATGATCTATGCAAGCATGAACAATAACTTCGACGATTTTTCTAGCGAGTTCCTTATGTTCCAGCAGGCAAAGTTTATAATAAACCCTCCTTGGAAGGACAGGTATTCAGGGGAAAAAATAAAAACTTGCTCTAGGGTTGTGGGTCAAAGATGATTTTGACGATTGAGTCTTCATCACAAGTTTTAAGAGATTTGAGCAAATCACTCCATTTTTAAGAGCATTTTAATTTGAAGAAGAAAAACAAACCAAATGGGTAGAATTAAATTCCAGGAAAAACCATTATTCCATCGATTTGATCGATCCTTATTCATGCATGTTCCGTTAATCCTTCTCTTTCTCTTATCGAATCTTTCGGTATTGTATTTGAATGGCATGTTCTCATAGGTGTAAAACGTGTCGTGTTGAGTTGTGGCGGAGATTAAGGTGTACCGTGCTAAATGACATGTTGTGTTGTGTTGTGTTGTGTTGTGTTGTGTTGTGTTGTGTTGTGTTGTGTTGTGTTGTGTTGTGTTGTGTTGTGCCGAAAAATAAACGTAATGTGATGTGTCGTGTTGTGCTGGATCGGGAACATTTATTTTGTGTTTTTCAAAGTAAATATATTCCAAATATTTAGGTATTCTATGAGTTGTTATAAAAATAAGTAAACATAATGATGACCAAATATCAAAAATTGGCTAGAATAAAGACTTTCTTGTGAAATATACACAAAATATGATGTATTTTGTGCTTTGTTGTGCCACGTGCTTATCCGTGTCGCGTGTTGTGTTGTGCCACTATGCCGATTAGGCTAGACCAGCACGGCCCACGAAACTAACGTGCTGGTCATACTGGGCTAAGTCACGTGTTGGGCTAGACTATGTTCAAAATTTAACATGTTATGCTAGGCTGTGCTCGTGCTGGCATGACCCAATTTACACCTCTACATGATGTTCTTGTTACTTCCTATTTTTTATTTTTCATTTTAAGCCCAATATAACCTTGACCTTTGAAAAGGTTCCTTTCTTAATAAAGAAAAAAAGTAATTACACGCCATGTCGTCAACACCCTAGATAAATAAAGCCCCGGGGAAAATACAAATATTTTTTCCATATATAATCTTTCTCGTTTTTTTTCTTTTTCTTTTTAATACGATAATAAATGCATTGAATAGAATGATTAATTGACAGAATTTTTATCCATTTGGATTTTTAAGCTAATCCATTATGGAATATGGACTTGATTACTCCATCTAACAGATTGATCTAAATTAATTGAGTACTTAGTTAAAGAATGAGCCACATCATTGACCTTTCTGGGTGCATATGTGTATACCCAATTATTAAAACTACTGTCTAGAACATCTTAAATATTCGCAATAGTAATATTAATAGTCCACTTCACAACATCTCTATTCCCATTAATGATAGCTATTACATTTTGGCAGTCTTTTTCAATATGTAGATTTGTGCTTTCTTTAGTCTTTGCCCACTGGATTCCATTATATGCTACAAGGGCTTCAGCTTGCTCAGCATCAATGGCTCTGTATGGTGTGCATCCAACTCCATGATTATTCTCTGTAAAATAACTCATCCAATCATTATAATATGACTGAATTTTGTTAGAAAGAGTGGCCACATTAACCTGTTGATTATCAAAGACAACAACACATCTATTCTTCCATATGTGCCACAGTATGATATAAACCTTCTGATAACATTTGAGATCATCAAAATTCATTTTCTGGCTGTTGTGATAAAATTTATTGGATAACCAATCATCTATGTTACAATTATTTACCATTTTTGCTAACATGGGATCGTAATAAGAGCAAGTCTTATGGTGGAATCCAAGCCATTCCAAGTGTGGAAAAACCATGGAATGTCAAGTCTAGTGGCTTCCAAGTTGGGGTCTTCCACAAAAAATCCAAGCAGTGTTCCATGATTTCGTGGGAAGGTCCGTAGAATCCATGGTAGCGCTAATCAGATTAGCGTAAAACACTATTCAGAATAGCGCACTAAAACACGGAAAATGCCAAACAGAATAGCGCTCAATGCTAATCAGAATAGCACAAAACGCTATTCAGAATAACTCTTTTTTTTTAAACCGTAGATTTAAAACGATCCATTGAAAATCTAATGACTGAGGAAAAAACGCTAATCTTAATAGCATTTTGTGCTATTCTGAATAGCATTTTGTGCTATTCTGAATAGCATTTTGTGCTATTCTTATTAGAGGTTTTTTAGCGTTATTCTGATTAGCGCTCAACGCTATTAAGATTAGCATTTTTATTGTTCCACCACTATACTTGGGCTTCCATCCACAATTCCAAATGCTGAGGTGGCGTGGAAGATGGAAGATGGAACTCTTCCACCATAAAACTTGTTCTAAGTCACACATTACTAACAAGAGGACGACCAATAAGTAAATAGTGCATGGTTTCCACATAACTTTTATAAAGGGGACAGTTCACAATAGCATAGCTAACATATCTAGAAAGTTTTTCATTGGTAGGAATAATTTCATTTAGACATTTCTGGTTGAAATGTTGGACTCTTGAAGGGAGCTCAGTTTTCCAAAAGAGATGCCAGTTTAAGCTTTTTTTTCCGGATGATCCTACAAGAAGAGAGTCATTCCGAATAACTCTATAAGCAGAAATATTAATAAGGTTTCATGCAAGAGCAAAGGTCACAAATATTACACATTTCATGGAAAGGTTCGCTCATAGTCGGACTCTCTCAAAACCTTACAACCATGTGTGAATCCAACTCAGTCCAACTCACCCACTGACCCTTCCAACTCAATACCTAATCTACCCTTCCCTAGTCAGTTAGTTACCCTAGTCAGTTAGTTACCCTAAATGGGTTGAGTTTACACCGAATAGAAAATGGGCAGAGGGTTATATCCCTAGCTTCCCTATAATCCCAATCTCAGTTTTAGTTTCTCAACTTCAGTTCCTCCGGCCACGATCTCAAGGAGATAGTGAAGAAAATGGGTTTTGTTGCTAGGTTTTCATGGATCATGGGGGATGTATACCAAGTAATTAGAGTTTACAATGGTTTAGGAATATTGGGTTCTAGTTGAACTCGATTTCTAGAGAGTTTCCCAGTGGTTTTGGCATGATTCCCGCCAAGAAAACAACTAAGGAAGTGAGCTGTTGCCGATGACTTATGATGTGTTGAGTAGCAATGACTGAGAGTGTTATAGACATTAAGTGTTTGAAATTGATTATAATTGATGGATTGTATCCCAATTCAAGTTTGCAGGGAGGTAGAGCCATAAATGGAGGCTAAAAAAATACCAAAACAAGCTCACCTCTCCACCAATAGAAAGACACCTACAACCTGTTTGGCGAAAGTTTCAAAAGGAAAAGGTTTGCATGTAATATTTGCTTTGATTTATCTTTGATGACGTAGTGGCACTCATTTGAAATCCAAGTTTGTTGCAAACCTAAACTTAATTTAAGTACTGTGCGGAGTTGTTAATTTTGTCTTAACTTTGTTGAAATTAGAATGAAAAAGAATATGTTGTTTAATGAGATATAAGTAAATATGGCTTTGTTCCTTATACTCCCTTTATGTTTTGTAGTAAGCATAATCTACGATGATGCTAGTAGTTTTGAGTGTAATTATTTTCATATAGTTTTTATCTGTTCTTACTAACCAGCACAGTATTAGTGGTGATGCAAGTTCCCTTAAAGGCTTTGTGGGGCTTTTCCTTAGAGAAATCAATATATTGCATTAATAGTAGGAGATACTCATAATGGTAAACCAACGGACATTCTGGATGCAATGTCATTTACTTGAAAAGAAATGACATCGAAACCAAATAAATGCATGGGGTGTTTATTGAAACCAAGTAGGCTATCTATGATTCTTAAGGATTGTAGTTTGAGTTTTTAGGATATACTGTATGGATTAGGTGAAGCATCAGCAACGGGAAGCCACTCTTTCCCCATCATTTCTTGTTGTATGAGTTGCAATGATTGGACAAACTTAGTTTAGAGCATGACACATTAGTAGAAACTGCGAATCTATTTTGCTGACATCGAGTGTAGGTACTGTTGGAGCTATAAACTGAAATCTAACTTTATAATTAAGTGAATTTTGAGCATATGATACTAAGATATGTCATGGACACTCTGGCTAAAATTTCAGGATAATCAGAGTAGAAAAAGTGGCAGAAACTGTTGTAGTACAGAGAACTATTTCTACAAAATTCGTACAACGTCGCAGAGATATTGAAATTAAAATGAGGCACTTAGACTGCATGAATTTCGTTGATTTTTGGATATGAAGTGCACGTCTTGCAGGCAGAAAGTGCAGCTGATTCTTTAAATTGTAGTGGGGTGGTTGATCTTGTTGTTGTTTTTTGTAATGTATTTCCACTTCCTTATATGTTTTGGGTTCCATTCGCTTTGAATTCTCTTTGATTGTCGAAGTTTTCAAAGACTGAGGTCTATAGACTTGAGGATTGCCCTCGTATTGAATTCTCTTTTATTTTTAGTACGGTAAAGTTCTATGTTTATTTCTGTCATTTTCCCATATATTTACTTTATGTGACAATTTAACTAATCACCTGCTTGATTTGTGGCGACTATACTGGATGGA
The DNA here is from genome assembly GCA_023529315.1 of Papaver bracteatum. Lineage (NCBI taxonomy): Eukaryota > Viridiplantae > Streptophyta > Magnoliopsida > Ranunculales > Papaveraceae > Papaver > Papaver bracteatum. The sequence continues at coordinate 64,079 of JAJJWX010004437.1, read as the reverse complement.
GATATAGGTAGGTTAGGTTTATATTAATCTACACGGATTGGTTCATGAAATGGATAGATATATGGGTATGGTATGAGTAAGCTTGACTTGCTGGTGAGCTGGTATTGTAGGAGAAGGTTGCATATTAGATTTGATCTGTAATTGGGGGTGTTGAGCTAAATTGAGGTAAAGTGTTGATGTAGAGGACATGAAATTACAGGTGCAGTCTTGAAATGGTGGTGTTGTCTGTGTAATTGTAATTGCAAATATTGTGGGTTGATTTGGTGGTGAACTGAGATAGTTGCAGGTAAAGCCGTAAACTGAAATCTTGTTGATGTGTATGTTAATGGGCTTGCTGTGAATGTTAAGTGCACTATGCTACTACTATTGCTTGGAAATCTTTTTGGGGGTCTGAGTATATGTGAGTTGTACATTATCAAATCATTCCCAGGTACCCATTTCTTCTTTTCTATTCATTTATATATATATTTTTATTTATCTTTGTTTTATTCTAGCAAAATAGCTTATGTTCACTATTGAGAGTTAAGATGTAAGAGATGTATTATACTTTGTATTGGATTTTGAAGTTGTTACTAGCTCGGGATGTCCATTTGGTCGAAAAGGAAATCGATGATACCTTTGGTTATCTTTAGTGGTGATGAATTTGCATTACTGGTAATCAAGCTTGTATGCCTAATATGTGCTTCTTTGATTTGCTTATTGAGTTGCAGTATTAGTTCTTCATTGGAGGATTTGGCTCTAGTAATCTGATAGACATACTGGTTCAAATTCATTTCTTAGTATATAATCCCGTCATGTAGACTCTAGATGCCAATGTTTTTTTTTTTTTTGTGAGAGCATCAGCAAGCATGTATTCTTATCCAAACCTAAAGACGAAATCACATGTTTGAAATTTGAAAAAAGCTTGTTTGGCATAACTGCAAACACAAGCTTGCTACTTTGATTCTACTTTGATTCTGCAAACACAAGCAGGAAAGCATGTCGTTATACTACTTTGATTCTGAATTTGATTCTGAAAAAAGCTTGTTTGGCATAACTGCAAACACAAGCAGGAAAGCATGTCGTTATACTACTTTGATTCTGATTAAATTATTGGTCACCTAGCGGTATCATGTCAAGCTCGTAGTAAACCGTGCACATGCTCATTTACAGCTTAGTTTTATCTGTTTACTTAGGTTTGCTATTTAGACCAACTGGTCCTGCAAATGAACGGCTTTTCTCATGGTTTTTATATGTCTTGCAGGAAAAAAGTGCACTTGGTTCTCTAAGTTGTACTGGTGTGAGGTCAGTTGATCTTGTTGTTGTTTTTTTAGAACATGAAAGTTGAGAACATGAAAGTTAGTAAAATATCAATCCGTTTTTGTTTTTCTGGTTCACATTTTTCAGTATGATTGGAAATTAATCAAGTGATTGTGTTTCACTAAAACTAGTGAATTGATATAGCAAGTCGTTCCTAGTACCTTTGTAATATTGACATTCAAGGTTGTTCACTGGTCTCCCCACAAGATAGATGTCGTATATATTTAATTGGAAAGACTGGGTGAAATTTTTTATTGGGTATTAGGAATGACTGGATGAAAATTTTTATTGGGTACCTCTATAATAGAGGTCGTATAAATTAGTTGGAAAGACTGACTGTAAAATTTTATTGGGTACTAGGAACGACTGGCTGAAAATTTTTATTGGGTACCTCTGTAATATAGGTCGCATATTTTTAATTGGGCACCTGTAAATTACGGGCGACAACCGTGATGTTTGTTTTACACGATACCGACCAAAATACGGGACCCAAACTCCAGGTTAACCGGGTTAACCCAAACTCCTAACCACACTAACTAACCTAACCTAACTAGGGTTAATTAACTAACCCGACCAGGGAGGGTAAGTTTGGGAAAAAAACGGGAAGGGTTGACTCACCGGGTCGGGCGAGTCAAACACGCCCACTTTTGTTGCCTTTTTACCGAGTTTTACCTGGGCTGGACCTTTCCAAGGAATGACTAATTTTGTTGCCCTTCGCTCTTCATGCAAGTCCAACAAGAAATATGCAAATGATTCCTGATTTCTGATGCTTACTTTTGTGATTTTTTTATAGCTTTGTTCGGTTAAGGAAAAACAAATGTCTATGGCATATGTGAAATTGTAACTATGTCCTGGTCCTCCTGGAATTGATCAATTTAAATATTCAAATGTGTATCTTAGGAAATCTTGAGAAATGATCTGATATTCCTCCCACTACCCACTTGAATTATTGAAGTTTGGGAACAAAAGAAAACATTATAATACTATTATGTTTCTAGGTTTTTAGAGATGAACTTGGACTGTTTTACGGAAAAGATTTTGATCTAGCAGCATGTAAGTTGGACACTTGGCTATTTTGGCTTCATCAAACTCTAACTTTAACTAGAGTTTTTTTTTTTTTGATCGATAAAGAAAGGATTGCATTGATCAAAAAAGAGGGGGTATAACAGGATTATACCACCCTTGCAAAAAAAGAAAACAAAACAAGGAAAGAACTAAGTAGGTAACAAACTACCAGCCTTAGTTGGGATGCAAATAAATGCTACACCAGTTTGTCATAACTTCCGCTGAGTTCACATCTTCATAGTCTTTGAATACCAATGCCCAAGAAAACAAGAGATACACAGCCTTTTTAACCACAGTTTGCACAGAATGGATAGTACCAGAGAAAACACGATCATTTCTTTCCTTCCAAATGCTCCACAAGATTGCAGCAGGGATCATATTCCAAACAACAGTGCTGACCTTGTTATGCTGCCTTAGATGCCAATCCTGGATAGCATCATTAGCCTCATTGGGCATCAAGAAAAACCACTGAAGTTTACACAGAAAATCATTCCAAACCTGTCTTGCAAAACTGCAGTGCAAGAACAAATGAGAGATTGATTCAGCAGCATTGCAGAAAAGGCAAGTAGCAGGAACCTCCAAACCTCTCTGATTAGAGAGTCTCTAGTAGAAAGTCTTTTATGAGAAATGAGCCATAAGAAAAAACTGATCTTAAGAGGGCATCTCAACTTCCAAATAGTGTTGAAAATAGGATTGTCAGGCAGAATAACCTCCTCCTGAATGAGAACATCATAAAGAGATTTAACAGAAAATATATTATTCTTAGTAAGTGGCCAGATCAGCACATCTTCATCATCCAAATTAAAGCTGAAATTAGCAAGATCATCCATGAGCATGTTCAATTCTAGAGCATAAGCAGTATTAACTCTTCTAGGCAGATTGAAGTTCCAAGTTAATGAATTGCCATCAACAGCACCAATGTCAGCAATATAGAGATTTTTTGCTCTAGTAAGGGCATTTAAATTTGGATAAAAAGTTTTGATGGGAAAATCATACAGCCAATTGTCATCCCAGAACCTTGTTTTTTTACCATTATTGACTTTGAATTTGATGTATCTTAGAAAAGTGGAACTGCACTTCATGATAGCTTTCCAAACAGAAGTGCCATAAGAAGTTTTAGGCACCTTAGAAATCCAGGCAGTATCTCCCACACCATATTTTTCAGTAGTAATGTACTTCCAAAGAGCATTGTCTTCCACTGCATATCTCCAGCACCACTTGGTTAGTAAAGCTCTATTGAATTTCTGCAGATTTTTGATACCTAAACCCCCTGACTTTTTTCTTCTATATAAAACCTCCCATTTCACTGGATGAATTTTCTTCCTTCCCTTGTTATCATGCCACAGAAAGTCTCTCATTATTTTTTCAAGTCTTTTGATCACAGAAGAAGGCATCTCAAAGAGAGAAATATAATAAACAGGCAGGCTTGAAAGAACACTATTAATGAGAGTAATTTTACCTGCTCTAGAGAGTAAAGGTTTCTTCCAGCCAGCTAACTTGATTAAAAATCTTTCAATCACTTTATTCCATTTAGCAATACCACCACACTTATCTCCCAAAGGAAGACCTAAGTAAGATGTATGAAGAATACCCTGATAACATCCCAAAATTGAGGAGAAGACAGACAAGTCACCATCATAACCAACACCAAAAATTTGACTCTTGGCAAAATTGATTTTCAAGCTAGTTAAGAGCTCAAAAGAAAGAAGAACTAGTCTAAGATTTCTCACTTGATCCACATCAGCATCTAAAAAAATTAAGGTATCATCTGCAAATTGTAGATGAGTAACCATTTGACCATCAGCCTTAACTTGAAAACCAGTTAAAATTCCTTGTTCTTGAGATTTTTTAACTTTAACTAGAGTTAGGTTACAAAAAAAATTCTTTTGCGTTTTTTTAGGTTTTTCAGCTGCCGTATTTTTACAAGGAATACCTAAACTCTTTGGCTGATAACCCCAGACAAATCTAAAAAATAAGATAATGGAGAAATAAATGAAGTTCACCGTTCACAGATCAATTACGAAAGTTCATCTCCGAATCCTTGATCTTTGTTTTCTGTAGTGGTTCCTTAACTTCCTTTGGGTTCCCTCAAAACCCTTGCTTGATCTCAAAAAAAAAAAAAATTGACAATCATCCCCGTAACCTGAATAGATTTAGAGATCTAATATTAGGCAAAGATACTGGAAACGTAATTAAATGTATTTTAGGTTAATTGGGTTTTATAAGTTGATGGGGCTTAAAAGAAGTGATGTGCACTTCCTAAATCCAAACATAAGTTTTAGTTTGTGATAATTTACGTTAAGGGTTTGTGATAATCATGGATTTTTAGCTTTGTAAAATCATGGGTTATCAAACCTGTTTCATTTTGGTGGTTTTTAGGATAGATAATTATGAACTACCATTGAGTCTGAACCTCTGATGACTCTGATTGCCGGAGAGAGGGAAGATTAATTAGAAGACGAAAAAGAGAAAAAATTGCTTTCTTTACTCACAGAAAGATGAAGAAACTGGAAGAATGCTAACCGCATAATCCATATCCAATCTAAAACATCTAAATACTACAACCAAAAAAACGGGAAACAAAAGATCGCACTTAAAAAAAAAAGAAGATAACTATAGTTAACCTAAGAGTTTTACTGTCGTCAAAATAACCACATGTCTAGCTTGCATGCTGCTAGATCAAAATCTTTTCCCTGTTTTACGGACAACATCGATATTTTCTTACATGTTTTTTTTTTTTTGGTCCTAGGTCACAAATTGGTGCCAACTAGTATGTAATTTTCATGGAAAAACTAACCAAAAGTTGGGGAAACAAATTACGTACAATAAAACAACCAAAACTGACAAAGACAGAAACACCTACATCCATATGTTGTTACCATCAATGAAATGGGCCTCCTTTGGTCGACCAGTATTAACCTCAAAAGATATTGGCTCGTTAATATTTTGGAGGTCGTCTTACCTTCGCAAAATTTCTTGTTTGGTCCTAAGCCCACAAGTTTATTTATAGTAGGGTCCCACCGGAATTTTTTTGATCTTGAGGTCCAAAATTAATTAAAACATGGAAATAACCATAATACCAATTGTTACCAAACGTGTGTGTTTACACGTTCATTATATCGAGTACATATCTATTACGCTGATTATAAATTCGAGTACTTATCTGCTACACTGCTTATAAATTCGAGTACATATCTGCTACACTACTTATAAATCTGAGTACATATCTGTCGCGCTGCTTACAAATAGAACACGTATCCGCTAAACTGCTTACAAATTCGAGTATATATTTGTTGCTTACAAACTCGAGTATGTATCTGCTGCACTGCTTACAGGAAAAGTACATGTTTGTTAGAATCGATGATAAATAAATTAGAAAATGTTTTACATCACATATATTGTAGGATCATACAAATTAATCTCTAATATTTCTTTAATACAATATTAAATCATAGGAAAAATAAAGGAAAACCTTTATATGCACTGTAAACACAGAAAAAGCTATACAAAATTAGCACATATTTCAGTATTTCACATACGTACTCATGGATCAAAGAATAAAAAAGTGGCAAAACTGAATGAAACAGAAACAAAAGAAATTTCTATCAGTACACCATATACGTACTGCATATTCATGAACTAAAAATCAACTGCATGTAAATAAGAATTGATGAATATAACATATTTCAGTATTACACATACGTACTCATGGATCGAACCAAAAAACAATGGCAATACTATGAAGAAAACAAAATCAGAAGAAGTTTTTATCAATACGTCATATACGTACTGCGCATTCGTGAACTAAAAAATCAAACCGCATGTAAAGAATAAGTGATGAATCCATGAATATAACTGAATCAAAAAACATATTTTAGTATTACACATACGTACTCATGGATCGAACCCAAAAACAATGGCAAAACTCCGAATATAACCGAATCAAAGCTCATATTTCAGTATTACACATACGTACTCATGGATCGAATCCAAAAACAATGACAAACTCTGAATATAACTGAATCAAAGCAGATATTTCAGTATTACACATACGTACTCATGGATTGAACCCAAAAACAATGACAAAACTCTGAATATAACCGAATCAAAGCAGATATTTCAGTATTACATATACGTACTCATGGATCGAACCCAAAAATCAATTAAAAAATGCGGTGCAACACAAATACACTCATGGATCGAATCCAAAAACAATGACAAAACTCTGAATATAACCAAATCAAAGCAGATATTTCAGTATTACACATACGTACTCATGGATCAAACCAAAAAAGTGGCAAAACTTTGCATGACAAGAATAGGTAACGGATCTATAAAAAATAAGAGGATCGAAACAAATATTACAGTATTTCGTATATGTACTGATGGATAAGACTAAAAAAGGTGACAAAACTTCAGTATTATACATACATACTCATGGATCGAACCAAAAAAAAAGTGGAAAAACTTCGAATACAACAAAATCAGAAGAATTTTATATCAGTGCGCGATATATGTACTGTCAATTCATACAAAAAAAAAATGTAACAAACATAAAAGCGTCATGAAAATTGATTTGATCATCATAATACAATCAAAAAACAAATCAAAAGAAGAAAAACCGAACAAAATAATCAAACAAGATGATTAGAAAACATATCTGGAAACACAAAACAATATTCTCGTCGTAAATCATAACGATGCACCTTCTTCTTCTTCTTCTTCTTCTTCTTCTTCTTAAAAGTAGACTAGGTTTCTATCAGTACGGGATATACGTACTGTTGGTTCATACACAAAACAAATCTAAAACCAACAAAAATGAAACTGGTATAATCAAATCTAATAACAAAATGAAATGTGATTGTTCATCTAGATCTAGTAAAATAATCAACAAATTAGACACGGAGATCAAAAACGTAATCAAATACAACCACGATTAGATCGTGAAAACCCTAATATAAACATCGCAACAGAGAAATCTTCATCCGATTTGGTAGAACGTGAAAGATTGAAGAAGACTAAATCTGATCGCAGTAGCAGTGAGAAGAAAGAGAAAAAGAAAACGAATATGAAATGTGAAATGTTCTTCCCGTGCTTATAGATCTCTTAAATAGGAAAGGTTTTTTTTTGGTATTTTTATATTTCACATGCCTAAACCCGCACGTGTACAGGACCTGGAATAAAAAAATTGGGTCCATTTTTAAGTTTTCTTTTAATTATGGACCTTTGATTACTGGGCTTTAGTGGGTGGACCTGTCACTAACTAAGAACACTATAATAGTACCTATAGTTAATTCCTACCTTCTTATAAAAATGAGTTCTATAAAAATTGCATCATTCTCGGAATTAAGTTATGATATGTCGTAGATGTTCGACCATGATTTTACTGTTCTATTATATTATTGATTCGACCATGATTTTATATTATTAATTGATGTGTGAGAAAACAATTGTAAGATTTCATCTCCACATCGTTAGACCAATTTGGTGTGTTTTAACTTAATTTGGGAAAGAATTCGAAAGCTAATTTGAGCTGGATTGAGTTTGAGGATGAAAAAAGAGTTTGGCTATCTATCACTTTCAGTTTAAAGCTAATTAACGTTAATTTTGATATCTAATGATACATTTTTCTATTATTATATGTTCCTAAACAATGTCTTAATCACAAATTATCACTTTCTATTTCCTGATATGCTTAAGACAGATAATTAAGTTCCACTAACTAAACAAAGTCAAAAGATGCTAAAACATCTTCCACTATTTCTATCAAACACCTAGATAAAATCCATCCTAAATCTGGTAAGCCTGAATATAGTAGTATATTTTTAAGGTAAACGTTGGAAGTTTTCTAGTGGAGAATCAAAGTGGATTTCCAAGACTTGTTCTTACAAAGTGGAACAAAATTCTAAAGATAGAAAACATATTCAAATAGCGTAGAACAGAGAATCAACATTGATTAGGCAGGCCTCTGGAAGGAAAGATTGAGTGATATATAATCCAAGAATTTTGTTCCATTCGTACAAGCTAGGATAAGTTAGCCAAAAATTATAACGAGGAGGTTTGAACTCAAGACTTATTGTGTCATTAGAGTGGCCTCTAATCAGTGTTCCACCTTAGTTGAAATTGATAGAAAAGATAAATCAACAGTGGTGGTTTGTTCAACTTAAATACCATAATTGCTTTATTAATTAGTGATTCACTAATTGCACATAATAAATAATCTATTCATTATAAAGTGTTTTATTAATTAGTGTTTCACTAATTGCTCATAATAAATGACTAATCATTTTTTAATTAATTATAATATTTATTTCTATTAATAAGTATTTTGATAAATAATATCAAAAGACATTTTCTGCGACAATGAGTAGTAGAAGAGGTGGATGTCGAAAGATTAGTGGTGGTTAAGGGCAGAGCCGAGCATAATTATATTTATTTTTGTTCTTTTATCGTAAAATGGGATACAAAATCCATTTTTCACATGTATCCAACTTGCCAAGAATTTTTTCTCCCTCTCTCCTCAAAATCCTGGCTTCGCTCCTGGTTTGTGGTGGAAGAAGTAGTGACGGTGAATGCTGGTGAGTACTGATGGACAATATTAATTTTATGTTGTCGTTACAACATCGATAACATCGTATGTGGAAGATGTGGTTGGTTGTTTTTAACACTTTTGATAAAGGAATGTACCATATATTTCAGGGATGATATCATACAAGACAATATTTTCATGATCGTAGTTGGATCACCCAAATGGTACCCCTGTTATTTTTGGTACTATATCGTATAAATCATCATTTTTTAATATTAAAATAAAATTGATTGCAATACAAAAAAGAATATATACACGAAAAAATAATAATGAAACTAATCAATTGATGAAATTTTGTTCAATCTAAACCTCATCCATGGCATTTGTGATTGAAAATTAGAATTGCGTCCAACAACCTACATGGGATGGACGACAGTGATGGTGGCAGTGGTGGAGTCAAAAATTGACATTGAGGAGGCCTATTTTTTTTTTAAAGAAACATGTAAACTTTGGTGTACTAAACCATAAATATATATGGACAAAGTACTATTTATAAAATAAACTAAAAAAAAAATATGTAGTTATTAAAAAATTTAAGGGGTTAGAGCCAGGTTAGTCAACCCTTGGCTCCGCCACTAGATGGTGGTAGATAAAAAAAAGTGGATTCATATGGTTTTATGGTGGTGACGGGTATTGGTGAACAAAAACATATTATGCTAATTTTGTAACGCCACAAAATGTGTAACTTTATATTATAAAGTATAAAACGTGGTTGATCATTCTAATGTTAAAATAAACTCGATAAAACACATGTCCATTTTAAAAAATTGGTGCAATCAATTGTCATGGTATGTAATAACTAAACGAACGACACGAATCAAGATCAGAACATATGAAATCATTTATTATGGATTTGTTTATGTAAAGAGTGGTCAAGATTTGTCCTTGGCAAGATAAATTTACCGCTGGGGTTTGTTCAACTTAACCATTTTTAAACGTTTTATTAATTAGTGTCTAATTGATTGTTCATAATGATTAATTAAATTTCTATTATAAATGTCCCTTTAATAATCTAACATAAATACATAATTTTTTTAATAAATAATTTTACTAAAAACTATATTAATTATAATGGTGGTAGTGGAAGTAGGGTTAGTATAAGCGGTAGAGAGTGTTTGTGAATGGTGGAGGCGGTAACATTACTATTGGTGGAAGAAATAGTGGTGGTTGATGGTTTTTATGGTGGTGGGTGTTGGTAATAGTAGTGTATAATAATAGTTTTTACTTTTTAGTGATTTTTATTGACCAAGTAAAAAACAAATCTTCACAAAACATGCAACATTGTATTGTGAAAGATGTAATTGGTTGTTTTTAGCACGATTGATAAGGACAAAAACAAAATATTTCGAGGATGATACCAGAACGTATAAGACAAAAATATGATCGTGACTATTCGATCACCCGTATTATATAACGACAATTGGTGTACCCGCATAAGAGAACATTATCGCTCTCTCAAGTACTATTACATTCTTTTTCCTGAAAGACCATCAATGTCGAGTTGTTTCGCGACAACTACTTACAAAGACAACAACTTTCACTCAATTCCCGATATAAAACCTTATTGACCGGGAAAATGTATTTGCATTCTAAAATATTTGTTTGAAAATTATGTTTGTTCATCAAAATCTTCATAAAAAACTCTAAATCATAAATCTAAATTTTGCCTCCGATGTTTATAGAATATTTTTTATATTTTACATTCTCAAATCATGCGACCTCTTGATGACAAATCAACAATATCAAATTACGGATCAATATGTATAGGTTTCATTCACTGGGTTAGAAGGTAGAGTAGACACATATGGGTAGATCACACAAAGCAGAACATGACTGAGAATACTTCAATAATTTGGTCAAGAGATAAGGTCAAAAATTTAAGATTAACTTTCTATATGACTAATTAGATCGGCTTCGATAGGAGCTGACCAAAATATGGATTAATAATAATTTTCACGTAAGACAATTGCAAAACATAGTTTGGCTAACTCTGCCTATGTAAAGAGTGGTCAAGATTTTTCCTTCCTCAATTGCTATGTTATGTGAGAAGAAGGTGATATCTAAGATTGAGGTATAATTCAAATCTATTAGATTCATACCATTTACAATTGGATGCCTTGAAAAAAAAAAAGTGACGTGTTGTTATTATTATTACAGGCAACGGATACATTGACCACACTTGCGCAAATAGCTCACTTCGTAAATGATTGGTGTTGCATGTACTGTCTAGAATGCAACGAGGAATTTGAGGAAACAAGGCACCAGAAGCAGTGTCCGGAGTATTTTGGATATGGTAACTTAGACCCGATGTAATACTTATGTTATTTTTTTTATAGTTTTTCCACAATCTATTTATTTAAGAAAAATGAACATTGCAAATACATAACATCAACAAAAATTAGACAGATTGCGTTTGACAATAATGGCTACCGATAGTCCGGAAACGGTAAAAGAAAGGAATTGTTGTAGAAGAATTGTTGGGATATACAACGGATTATTTGATAAGAATGAAAGAGGTATAACTATTTCGATTATGAAATCACATAAAGTTCACATTAGAAGATGACATCAAGTTTAAAGTTAGTAACAAACATAATATGGCTAACTAAAATGTTAAAAACAAACAAGATATATAAACTTAAAAAGCCGTGGTACTTGAAGAGGCGAATTTTGAAAACTACAATCTTAGAAAGCAACGATCCACAATACCATAATTATTTTTTTATAAATATTCAACGTAGAATATGTCAACTTTTGGTAAAGGATCTATTGACAACCTATTAATTTGAAATAGGATCAGGGAGTACAATATTTGTTTAAGGTTCTTTATGAGGTAATGTGTCGCCAGATTGTATTCCAAGTGAAGGTAGGAACATACGGAAGTGACAAAATGTCCAAGACTTTTGAAGTTACTAAAGCCTTCGTTAAGACGAATTGCTGGGCACAATAATTTGTTGAAGATTTAATGGCAGAGGTTCGCATATATACAATCCCTTCGAAAAGGTAATGGGTACACATTTTAAAAATTATCATCTAATGGGTGTTGAAATATTACAGGAAAATCATGTCACATTGGATAGTTTGTATCATTCGTTTGATGCAAAAAAATACTATTCTCTGCATATTTGGAGGATCGACAACATGACCATGATAAATGAGTCAGCTGGAGCGAAATAGGAGCATGTGGAGACTTTTATGGACGATATTGATTAGTTGATTTTACTGAGATGAGCGCTGCTGACGACATATTTCCAAAAAATATTTAAACTTCCATGTTCATGTAGAGCATTATCTCATTATAAGCAATGAACCTAAATAAAAAAGTGTTTGGAAGTTAAGATTATGTTTCTTTCGTTTGAGCAAATCTCCGGTGGTAAAATATTAAAGGAAAAAATAAAGAAAAAAAGAGAAGAAAATCCCAACTATTTTTATGACAAACACATATTAAATCATAAGGAGTTGATAAGTATTCGGGACACAAATTATACGATATATTAAAAATGAACCAATATCATGACCCGTGCCTTTACGGCACAGGTTAAGGGCTAGTTCACCTACAAAGTAGTCATCATAAAACATTCATCTTTTCCTATCATCTAATGGGTCAATTAATAACCATTTGCTTGCTTAAATATGAAGTCACCGTTAAATTTTCACTTTTTCTGCTGATCCGGCAGGCGTGTTGTCCGTCCGTGTGATCCTCCATATCTTCAAAAGATATAAAGCAAAAATAGCGCAGCATTCATTGACATAGTTATTAACGTAAAACTTGTCGAAAAATGCTAACTCAATCCATAATTTCATCGTATGTTTTTTTTTTTTTTGATTCAAAATGCAGATTTATAAAAGCTAAGAATGATTGTGAACAAAGTTTGTTGCCTCCTCCAAGATTACAGAAGCAATGAAGTTTGGAGGATAAGCATACCAAATATTAGAGACTCTCAGATTTCTCGCATGCCTAGCCAATCTATCAGCTGGTTTATTAAACTTTCTACTTAAAAATTTACAAACCCATAAAGGATGTTTTCCTAGAATGGATCTTATCTCTAAAATTAGGACCTGGTTCTGCCAAGCAACTGCTTGTATGTCTCCATTAACAGCCTTGATAACCAGCTTCGCATCTAACTCAAAGCACACCATCTGTAAGTCTAGATTTTCAGCCAGTTGCAAAGCCCGAATTAATCCCTTGCACTCAGCTTCCTGTGCGCTCACAATTCCATTAGCATATGAACATTCAGCTCGGATGAATTGACCTGAAAAGTCACGGAAAATTAATCCCAACCAGAATGTTCAATATTATTAACACATTTAAATGATGCATCACAACAAATAGAGTAATAAGGTGAGTCAGGAGGCATCCATTTGGTAACTGATGTTCCACTGTGAACAACAGGCACCAACAGGCACTGTGGACAACAGGCACTTGGTAATAATTTCGTCGTATGTAGTCCCTAAATAATCCCGCCATATCTATACCAAAAATATTTCTAACAGCAGTTCCTATGAACAATGTTTTAAAACCCGGACCGGACCGGCCGGTTGGACCGGTGAACCAGTAGAAAAAACGGTTTGGGTCATCCTTGACCCACTAATTTGCTCTAAAACCCAATAAACCAGGTGAACCTCCCGGTCCAACCGATGACTCGTCCGACCCAGTTGGGTATTATCCGGTTCACCCGGTCAGTTTTCCATCCAACAAAATTTTTGTTCTTCGAGATTTCCACCAAATTTTTTAAAACAGTTCTTCCATTCCACTAAATCAATCCATTGTTGTCATGATTTATTTTTCTCGAGATGTTTATAACAGTTTAAAGTTGGATCTTGCCTTAAAGAATCAGATCTATAATTAATCATCCACCATCAAATCCATAAGATCCATTTATTTATCATTAGGAAATCAGAAAAATTTCTTCTCATAAAAAAAATAAGGGATATTTTGACTTAGGTGCCCATAAAATGGTATGCCTTTGCGTTTGGTGCTTAACTTTGTCCATTTTGAGTTAGGTGCCCAGTGGGTCACAGTCAACGTATTGACTTTGGTTGACTGTTACCCATTGGGCACCTAACTCAAAGTTGGACAAAGTTAGGCACCAAACGCAAAGGCGTACCATTTTATGGGCACCTAAGTCAAAATATCACGTGTGTGGGATGATGGAAGCAGCCATGTTGAAGTGTGTATATCTTTTTGATGAACAGTTAGAATCAAGTGAATTTTGGACTTGTTGTTTCTCTATATGTAAAAAACTTACTGTAAAAATTTCATGAATTTCTGATAAGTTGAGGTACCCCAAAGTGTGGTATAATCGTAACTATCTCGTGTGGGGATATTTTGACTTAGGTGCCCATAAAATGGTACGCCTTTGCGTTTGGTGCCTAACTTTGTCCAACTTTGAGTTAGGTGCCCAATGGGTAACAGTCAACGTATTGACTGTGTTTGACTGGGACCCATTGGGCACCTAACTCAAAGTTGGACAAAGTTAGGCACCAAACGCAAATGCGTACCATTTTATGGGCACCTAAGTCAAAATATCCCAAAAAATAATTCATGAAATAGAACTAAACCTTGAAGACAATATGAAATCGTTGGATGGATGTAGAAAACGAAAGAAGGAATTATACGGTTGATTATGTTTACTTCTCTTCCTGTGCTTAATAGAGTGGGAAAGAGTCGACCCAAAAACAAAAACAAGAAAGTAACAATGATCGAGACAGTTCGCAAACTTTGCATTAGAGAAGAAGTATTTGAGGGGGGCATAGGAAATATTAATAATTACTCTCACATCCTTATAGTATTGCATTATTATAAAGAAGCATAAATTAAGAATTAACTAGTATTTGCTGCTGGAACACTAACACAAAAAAAGATATATACGGTGGTTGATAATCAGGTAAGGTTAGTGCTACTTAGAGGTTAACTATGTATTAACCCACTAACCCATTGGTTTACCCACTGGTTAAACCAATGACCTTTGACCCAGTAGTTTTACTGGTTTGACGTCCGGTCCGGATTTTAAAACATTGCCTATGAATTCAACAAACTTCAAGTTTGTTGATTTTGATCCCATTATGGACTCAACAAACATGAAAAATGGATGTACAAACCAAGCGCTAGCGTTTGAACCAGAAACACGCGGGCCATTATCAATCGCTGGCGAATATTCTTCCAACGGCCGCGGTCACACGCCTAGTACAATTCCTGATTCCCAACAACTACTTTAATATTTTTTATTCAATTTATCTTATTTTATCTCACTTCATCCTATTTTATCTCACCTAAATAATAATATTTTATATTTTATCTTTATCGTACAAAACATTTTATATTAAAAAGAAATATTATTGGGGCCCTGGAAAACCAAATCTGTTCATTTTGATTTAGTTTTCCATAGTGGAAAACACAGTTTGTTCATCCACGTGGCTCAACAAAAAAAAAAAAAATTGTTCATTACCATAAGAACTGCCCTAACAGCATATCCTATGGGTAGTCTCCAAATGGAGACTAACTTTTTCATATGAAAGACTACTCGCCCATATGAACGAGTGAAGCCATTATGGTCAAATAAAAAATAGACACTACATGGGAGAAAGTCCCCCGATTATAAAAAAAAAATTGAAATAGACGGGGGACTGTTCCTATCCAAAAAAAAAAAAACTATTTGGACGGAGATAGTCCCCGTCCAAAAAAAAAAAACTACTTTGGCGGGATAGTCCCTCGTCCAAAGAAGAAAAAAAATTACTACTTTGACGGGATGGGCCCCCGTCCAAAAAAAAAAAACTTGAATTTTTTTACGGGGGACAATCCCCGTCTAGTATTACACTCCCAACCATCTGAACAAGTGCATGAACAGGTTTAGGGAAAAGTGGGGCAAAAACTACCCATAACAGTCTCTAATCTGGTCAAATTGATAGTGCACTCCTTCATTTGAATGAGTGACACTACCTATAGGATTTGCTCCGAGTAGTTTGAATTATGGATTTGTTGAGATGTTTGAAAGGGGAATTTTTTAAAAGGGCAGGGGTAATGGTGGTAATTCGGACTGGTAAACCCGTACCAAACACACCTTAAAGCACATGTTATTCATGCTGTTACAAAATCTGTCAGTAGTGGGCATATCCGGTGGACCGACCGATATCATAAACCACGAAAAAGGACAAAACCATATTGATTTCCGTTTTCATGATATCTTTCTTGTAAAACTACACACAAACAGTACTACATTACTACTTGTACTACATTAGTTAAAAAAAGAATCATTTCATAATGTTATTGCCAGATATTCATATCTTTCAAGTGCAGGCAAACGTGGACCAATGAAATGAAGGGAGGAGTTTTAAGGAAGAGAGACTAGGTATTAACTAAATCATCGGATCAATTGATCTTTCGGGATGTGATGACCACTAATCACCCATATGCACTGCCGCAGATATCGTCTGTTGCGACAATTTAATGGAAGGATTCTGATTTGAACGAGCTCAAAATACTAAATAGAAAGTATAGAGGCTAACAGCCAGTCAGAAGAATGTATGAGCTATCTAAATTAGACTCCTAGAACGATAAAATCAGAAGATCAAAATTCAATTTCTTTTTTGAAACATACCATCCGTTTGAAACCGGCTGCTCACATTATATCATAACGTTCTGATATATTTAGCAGGACTGATTAAAATTTGAAATTCTGAATCCTTCACAGACAAAGGATCAGTTGGCTGTAGCCTGTAGGAGTCTCGGTCCAAGTCAAGAAATTGCCAGTCAGATGCTCATATTCCACTGCTTTATTACTGAACATTTTTCCCTAATTAGTCGACCAGCACCAATTAAAAACTGCTGCAACGTCGAAAGCATTTGGCATTATCATTCCCAAATGGGAATACAGAAAAACCAAAGAGGAATGCTACTTTAGTTTAATTGAGTGGGTGGGTCCTATAAGGGCAGCAACGGGCAGGCAGTAATGTAACAGCTGGTCTAACTTAGGGCAGCTAACGACGTGTACGGCTCTTGCCCTCGCGATTCCCCTTAGGTCCGACAAACAAGGAAACAAAAACAATTAAAAACCAAAGATATTTTTGGTTTTTCACTAAAAATTATCCCCATCTTTTTCAACTTTAAAAAACATCAATCAAATCAAATAATAATTAAATCAGATAATCACAGCCGTTGATAATCTAACATATTTATGGTAAACTACTTTTTTCCTATTTATAGCATCATGAATTTAATGAGCCCCACTTATTGAATTATCGTACCTACTGTTATTCGCCACGTGGCTTCACCCTATCAAAACAAATCCCATGATTTTTATTTCAAAAGTCTTCTTCAATACTTTCGTCTACATAATTTGACGGTCTCGATTACATCAAGACTCATGAGAGACTCAAAATAAATATCATTTCATTTCTCAAGTTACTAGTGCTCTCTCCTCCAATTTGATTCTCTTTTTTCTTTCTTCTGATTTTTGATTATTCAGATTTATCTGATTATGATTTTTTTTCAGAGAAATTGTTACTAGAAATAAGATTGGATCAATTTTTGTTACTTTAAACTCAGATTAATCTGATCGAGTTTTCTGTGACTTAGATTAGTTTTTGGAGTTATTTTTTCTTTCTCTTCATTGAAGTAGTATTTTTGGTGGTTCTTGTTGGTGAATCCGTGAACAAAAGGAAGAATGATGTTTGATCTTAACGTTAGTATCACTGAACAAGTGATGGACTGTGATTCTGAAGAAGTTTTCAAGGTGAAACAGCAAGGAAGTAGTTCTGGGAAAGTTCAACAGGTTGTGATAGATGATTCATCAGGAACATCGAATTCATCATCAGTAGTGAATGCTGAAACTGCATATTCGAGTAATGGTGCAGAAGAAGATTCATGTTCAACTCATAATAATCATGACCATCTAAGTGGTAGAAATGGTAACGGAAATGAGATTTTGGCGTTGGACTTTGGTATACTGAAGAAGGATGTTGATGTTATTGTTAATAGAGTTGAAATCAGAGATTCTCGTGACGATGTTTTGGCGGGAAATCTGAGCTTATTACAATCAAGTTTCGTAACTAAGAAGCTATTTCCTGTTAGTCATGGTGATTCTAATGGTTTTAATTTGTTTTTACCAAATTCTGAGTCTTCGATTCAATCGCATTGGATGGATCTTTCTTCTCACCACCGTGGAACTGTTGTTGGTGCTGCTAGTGGTGGAAATCATCATAAACAAGAGGTAGTGATGAGAGTAATTCATCCACCACCACCACCACAACAACAACAGCAACAACCTCAAGTGAAGAAGAGTCGAAGAGGACCTAGGTCTAGAAGCTCTCAGTACAGAGGAGTTACATTCTATCGAAGAACTGGCAGATGGGAATCTCATATCTGGTTAGTGTTAGTCCTAATTTGATTGATCTTTCTTTGAAGTTTCAGTGTTTTAATTACTGTAATTAAGATTATTTATTTATTTTTGATTTGGTGTTATAACAGGGATTGTGGGAAACAAGTTTATTTAGGTAAGGATTTTTTTTTTTTGAGGGAATAGGTAAGGATTTATGATAATCTCTACATGAAAATTTATCTGTGGTTCATAAGAAATTTGGTTGTCAATTAGTGCGAGAGATGAACTTGTTTCAGGTGTTTGATGAATTTTAGTGTTGGTTTTGTAATATTTTAGGTGGATTTGATACTGCTCATGCTGCAGCAAGGTAAAATTTGGTTTCACTGAAAACTAGAATTTCAAATGTTAGGCTATTTCAATTTGATTTTTGTAAGTACATGTTTTCAAAAGAGATTGGGTTTCATGGTTACAGAGCGTATGATCGAGCAGCAATTAAGTTTAGAGGCGTTGAAGCTGATATTAACTTTAATCTTAGTGATTATGATGAGGATATGAAGCAGGTACTAATTATTTGACTTTACAAAAAAAATTAATCAATGATGCTTATAAGTTCAGTGGTGATTTGTTTTTTAATTTTGCCGCTGGGTGTAATCTGATTGGATTGTATCTTCGTTTAACTGATCTTCAGATGAATAACTTAACCAAGGAGGAATTCGTTCACATCCTTCGTCGCCATAGCACGGGATTCTCAAGGGGCACGTCAAAATATAGAGGAGTGACGCTTCACAAATGCGGTAGATGGGAAGCTCGTATGGGACAATTTCTCGGCAAGAAGTAAGAAAGACCTTCAAAACTTAACAACTAGGAAATTACATTTAAGATATATTATACAACTTCCGCAAACATAAAATCTCTAGAATGGGTATCAGGCTTCTATACTAGGCTCTAAACAATTCTAAGATGCCTATACAAGAAGATTTGAGAACCTTTCATAGATGAGAATGTAATGATTGCGTGCAGGTATATATATCTTGGGCTATTCGACAACGAAATAGAAGCTGCAAGGTCTTACAGATCATGATTTTGTTATCTCGTATACAGAATTTATTACCTTAAGGTTTCTTCCAACACAAGTCTACATTTTGGTTTTTGGACTCAGGGCTTATGACAAAGCAGCTATCAAATGTAATGGAAGAGAAGCAGTCACCAATTTTGAGCCAAGTACATATGCAGGGGAGATAAATCCCAAGATCGGCGAAGGAGGTACTATTAGTTGATCTAAACATCATTTTGTCTGATTTGTTATGTTTATTTAATCTCTTAAAATGGCTGTTGTTTTATATCATTCAGGCACCAATTACAACCTTGACCTAAACTTAGGGATGTCTACGCCTTCTTCTGCTGATGGACGACGATGTGGAAGCAATATGATCGGTTACTCCCCTTTCAGCATACATGATGCTAAGAGAGCAAGGGTAATTACCATATAACTTTTTTAAGACTTTATAATATCTTATTAATATGCAAGAAATAGCTGTTTCATGAACCTAGATAACATTACTCTGCTTATGCATCCGTCAACAACTTTAAGTGTAGAGCACATGTTCAGATTTGAGCTTAATCACTAGCTAGCTATACTCGAAGGCTCAAATTTCTTAAGAAAAAAATAGGAGACTCTTATGATGGATCATATATATCAAAAGTTGACTAATTTTTGCCATTCAAGTGGATATTGGATTGAGCCTCAGTTTGTTATGTCAAAAAGCTATTAACAAACCTTATCATCTACCGTGCTTTTCCAGATGGAGAACCCTGTTGCAGCAGCTCTGTGTGTTCAAACACCGAATGGTCGAGTTATGTCATCCGAGCACCCTGCATTCTGGACTGGCATACCTCCCAATTTCTTTGTTAATTATGAGGTAATTAGTGTGTCTGATGTGACTGTTTTTGCTCTTAATCTCCAAACAGAAAGCAATTACTACTCCGCCTCGTGCCTCCCCCCTTCCAAGCGCATAGACTTGTCAACCTTGGAAGCCAGAGATTAGCATTGTCACAATTAGATGTCCTTGAAATATACAGTCTTCCTCTTTGCATTTAATTTCAGCCTTGAAACTCCTTGGCTTCGTTGCTAGATTCAAGTGAAGTAATGTAACAGCTTAGGTTGTAAGCAGGTTTCAAACTTCAGTAGAAAACTTGCTTTAAGTATTTATTTATTTTTTTCATTTTTTTTTCTATAGCTCTATCAGGACATTAACTAACAAAAGGCCTGGCTTCTAATTGCAGGGGGGAACAATCGGTAGAAGGGTGGATGTAGATTTGCCTCGAGTGGCGAGTCAGTCCATGCAACTTCATGGATCATTTGTACCCACTGCCACAATGCCTTTATTCGCTGCTGCAGCATCATCAGGATTCTCTTCTTCAGCTACAATTCCTCCCAATACCAACAGGATCTGAATTCTGAAGAGCTACTAAAATCTTATCTGATTTTATATTCTATATACATCTGGGTAACTCGGCTAAAACTCAGACATCCCAGGGCATCCCTTTCTTACTCTACATATCTCTTAGACCCTCAAAACCATATTATGTTGCATTTAAAGTAAATGGTTGTAAACAATGAATAAGTATATAACCACGAAAAATATTTAAAAGTTGGATTGCAGTTAAACCAGCTTAGTTACGAGGGAGAGAGTGCTGCTGTGTGCGTGCTTGTCTATTCCACTTATCAGAAACAATAGTATATATATATATATATATAATACCAGAATATACCAAGCCTGATATATGGTATATACCAAGCCTGATATATCCGTCTCAATTGTAATAGAAAACTGTTAATTACAAGATCAAAACTTATGAATTGTGAATCTAATAATGGGTGTCGTATGAGTTTGATTTTTTTTTTTTTTTTTTTTTTTCCAAAAAGAAATTTATTAAAACAAACAAAAAGGAGGGTGGCTAAACCTTACCTCCACCAGACAGGGGGAAAGAAACAAAGCAAAGAAAGAAACAAATACAAGAAAACCAAACCACCACCCAATTACATATTACGAAAACGGTATAAAGGAAATATGGATTTATCTATTGAAATCTTCCGTCTTGTAAAATCCGGAGGGCTCGTCCACCAACAAGTTTCAGTCGTAACGCCATGCTTTGCCAGAGAGTCTGCAACCGAGTTACCTTCCCGAAAAATATGAGTGTATATCAGCTGAATAGACTTTGAGAACTTCAAGCAATTATTCCAGCGTCGATATAGTCCAAGGTACTAACTCCGGTCTTGTAATAGAACAACAACACCACCCGTAGAACAAAATGAGACTTGAGTCAACATTCAATCCAATCTGATGGAAATCTCTTCCCAAAGAATGCCCTCTTGAATCCCATCTTCAAAGGCTGGTACAAAGAAAGCCCGCCGGATAAACCAACACAGCTTTATTTCCAACCGGAAAAGACACAGATCAACACTACTCTTGAGGATAGCAACCCCACAGCTCAGCCACCACAGAATTTTTAATTCCTAAGTTTTGAGCTAGGCAGCCTTTCGTCAGGCCATTTGAGTCCCTAAAGACCACGCCACATCCAGAGGGACCCGGGTTTCCCAACGAGCAACCATCAATGTTGTCGTATGAGTTTGATTTATTGATGGTTATCTGAGCATTTTCAGTTCAGGCCTGCCATCTCTATGCCGTACTGGGGGGGCTTGATTCCCTTGGAAGAAGGGACAAAAGACTTCTGTGTTTAACGTAAGGAGATGGTTTAGTATTCGTCCGCATGAAAAGTCATAACCACTTGTTTACACATTTTTCCCATCCTGCAACATTATCAGGATTACCTTGGCTTTTCATAGTTTTGAAAGGGTTCTTTTGCCTATAATATCTCCCTCAAAAGTAAACATGAGTCGTGGAATTCCCCCGGGAAAAATTCAGGGATCCCGCATTAGGGCTGTGTCTCCGGGAGAATCCCACGGTATATAAATCATTCTCGGTCAAAGTACCAAGCTACACTACATTTGTCAGACTGTCACCACTACCCTTTCTCAGACTGTCACCACTACCCTTTCTCAGTTTTCCTAATCGGTAGGAATAAGCATGTGAACAAACTAGCTTTTCAGTTGTCACAGTCTTTCCATCAATGATGATGGGTTATATCCTCTTTATTTTCAGCTCAGCTCTATCCTCCAGCTTCACATCTTTGTAAGTTTTCTGGAATAACGAACCAGGGAAAGGGGTCATTAAAGGACTTAAAATACTAGTTGGAATCTGTTCAGCTGTTGATATCACAAATCTTTCCCTCATTTTAATAGTCAATCGCATTACATGGTTATTGAAAAGAACAAGAAGAAAATGTCCGACTCGGTAGTGGTCACCTTAAGGAGCTAACTTGTATGTTCCCAAGATTACGAGGTACAGTTCGCAAATGGCCAAAAGAAACAAAAAACTAGTTGTGAAACTCAAGAGATAAAATTATATCCACATCAATCATTAACAGAAAACCAACTAAAAATTCACACAACCTCCTATTAAGGTAAACTAATTCTTTCTTTCATAAAGGATCTTCTATCATCTACTGCGATCAGCCACTACTCTACATAAGAGTCCCACGCAAGGGTGCAATCGGAATGTATCTAAAAATAAATGAAGAAAAAGGCCTTGAGCGAAACATATGGCCGCTTTGTGCACAAGGGTGGCCTATCTCAGTTTTCCAACTCGACTTCAGCCCCTTCAATCACGAGAGTATTCCGGTTGTCAATCAATCGCACAGCATTTCAGTCAAACTTCTTTGCTAAGGCATAATCCTTTTTGGAAAAAGCTTTCCCTGCAAAACAATAAAGCATCAAGAAGAGCACTTGTAACTTTATATGTGAATCAAAGTATAGAGAGAAATACTAGACAGAAATCCTAACCTGCAGGTACCTCAAAAACCAAGTGATCAGATAGCTCAGAATACCCAATTTAGCCCAAGCCTTCCAAGATTTTCCATAACAAAGTAATGTGCACGTCGAGACCAGGTAACACCCATTCCAGGAGCAATGAAACAGCTGTTGGGCTATGCAGATATGATTGACCACACTTAATGCTCCATCCACCACCTCGAAACAATTCAGTTTCGAGCAAAAAGAAAGTTACATTCCAAATGCTCTGTTGTATAGATCACCTGAACTTGGAATACGGTACGTCAGATCCTCGTGACCAAGAAAATACTTGTTAAATCCAAGTGTATTCTCATTTCTAAGAAGCTCTGACAGGACAAGGTCATTTCTGCTTTGAAACTCATTCCGACCTCCATCCCAATGACCATTAGATATATGAGCAGCAGCATTTCTAGATTGTAAAGATGACTGCACAAAGGAGGGTTGCTCCTGATTTCTCAAATGCATACCACTATAGACATCATTACGAGAAGAAAATCTATCGCCGTTCCCGAATTGATCCGAAAATCTAGAATGCTGCTGTGCAGATATGGATTGCTGCATTAATAGCTGCTGAATTCTAGGATCATCCTGAGGAGAGAAGGTTGACTTTATATCTGGAATTGAGCCATTAATAATCCCATTAGGAAGCAGCCCTTTGCCAACTGCCATTATTGCAGGATCAAAAAACTCAATGTCTTCATGACTGACAGGGTTTCCATTTGGCTGACCCCAATACTGATTTCTTAACATTGAACTTTCAAAAGAATGATTTCCTGGAGAAAAAAATACGTAATATGTAAGAACCATAGTTACGTATAAATTGTACGAAAAGAATTTGAAAATGTACAAACCAGAAGCAGTATCTAGAGTGTCCAGCCTATCTTGAGAAGAAAATCCTGGAGGTGTCGCTCTGCTGGGAATCGAAAATCCAGGAGGTGCAGATATTGGAGCTCTTGAAACTGTTAAGAAGAATATCAGAGAACATTAGTATTTATATTGTTAATGACATCCAAAATCAAAACATCCAATTTGATACTCAGGAACCATGTTAGACGTCCAAGCAAAGAACAGTCAACTTGGACTTAATATAAGAGATCAAGATAATTGGTTCACAGTTTGAACATTCAAATATAGATTTTATACCACTACAGTAAGAAAAGGTTTATTCAGGAACTTGTTGGGTGAAGACATGAAACAATGTAAACCTCATCCCAAAAAGCCAAACCAGCACACTCTTGGATCCTCCATCTACAACTAAACTTGAATTAGAGGAGCAAGGATAGATACATGATTTCAGGCACTTACACTCTGCGCCGATCACGATCACTAAATGATGCACATGATTTTGAATGACGTTCTTACAGAAATCAAATCATGATTTTAATACAACTAAAATACTTAACAGTAAGAAAAGAAATAAGACAGCACAAAGATGCGCACAAAGACGACTAAACCAGCAAAATTCCAATCCTTATTTAGTAACTAGCTATCAGTAGGAATGGGAAGATAGTCAATCCAATAGGTTTACAAGAGAGCTTACTTGGTGAAGTGAGTGATTGTCCACCAGGAAAGATGTCTGCTTCCTCCAAAATATAGGATGAAAAAACTGGTTGACGCTTTTCAGTGTATAAGTCTCCGTTTGCCATGGAACTCTGATAAGTAGAGTAATTACCCATATAACCACTGCTGCCTGAAGAAGGCTCCAAGCCAGGTACTTGGTTTGCAAAATCATCTTGTCTTGCAAATGAAAACCTAGATTGGTTGCTGTTTTTCACTTTCAATGCACCAGAGAGAGAGCCATGCTCATTTTCACCAAACAATTGAGCAAGATTCTGAGGTAATGCCAATGAAACATCCCACGCGTCAGAGTCCATTGAAAAAATATTTGAGATTATGCTACTTTCACCCATATCCACAGTACTATTTTTCAGAGCACCAGATCCTTTATCATTACAACTTCCTGAGTAACCAACAGGTTCAACATTCAATGGATGTCTGGAATGACCAAAAGTCCTTCCCATATTAGAAGAACTGCTGACCTTGCTCTCGAAATACCCATTAGGTGATAACAGCTCATTCGATCTAGATAGAAGTGAAGCATCGCCGACATCTGCCCGCACAGTTGTATTATCAACACTGAGATGATTGCTCAAAGGGAAACTATGGTCGCCTTCCCAGCTGTTCCCGCTGGAACTGTTTATAGCATGAAGAAGATCAGATGAGTAAGGCAAATGTGATGATTGCCCACCAACTTCTGGAATCTTCAAAGTTTGCCTATTCACATCTTGCACGCCTCCTTGAGCTTCACTACCTCGAGCTAATGGTACTTGTCCTTTTGACTCAGAAATCCTACTAGGCGGTTCTTTTAAAACAGACACTTCATCAGATGAGCTGGCAATTTCACTCGCAACAAGTGAATTACCAGGTAAACCAGATGAAATGTGATTAGAGTCTGGACCATTAGATTTAAGAGTTCCTGCACCAGTGTAGCTACCTATGGCTATAGAAGAAATCCCAGAACATAAACTCTGAGTTGCTTCATCGATAACAACACTCACACCCTTGCCTGAAGCCGAAGTACTAGCTTTTTTATTAGGTACTTTAGAATTTTTTAATGGCTTTACAACGCCTACTTCCCTGTTCTCAGATAAAGGTGGACATGCTGTAAGGGGAGGAAATGCATCTCGGGCAACCTCCTCTGGTTTATCAGTTGTAGTTTTATCTCTAGCTGAACTTTGTTTGCGATTTTCCAGGAACCCAGATCTACCATTAGAATGTACCGCATGATTATCTTCTGTGCCACTATGTTTCTTTCCTACTTCGGTATGCACTGTAGCAGCCCTAATTGTGCTTGAAACCATGGGAGGGAACGAATCATCACCACGCCCATCAGAGTTTTGTTTGGTAAACCCAGTTGAACCATCTGATGATATGTTAGGTGGACGTCCATTTGAAGCACGCAATCCCCTGAGAAAAAATTCATAAAATTCAGACGCAATACTTCTCAAACCAAACAAAGATAAACTAGAGAGAAGATCATACCATGAAGCTGCTGCTGGAAGAGAGACGGATCTTCCAGGGGACACAATTGGCACACTGGGGGGCGAAGATTTACCAAGACTTGAAGAACTCTGGTTTACAGTAACAACCAAGTTGTAATCAGAATAGATGCTGAATAAAGACATATCCAATACTCAAACATTCAAACTATAAGAGCATGGCACTCTTTTCATGAAGAAAAAATGTATAAACAAAGAAAACAGATAAAAACAGCATACAATAATCTCTGTTTTCATACATTTGAGACACTTATGGGTATAGGCTTTTCTAAAGTAGGTGCACTGCTATTGATTAGCTCGTCTGCTGGAGGAGGCAACACATTTCCTGAACGTCGCAGAGAATTGTTTGTAGCGCCAGTTATTTGTTGAACTCTACTCCTACAAAAATAGAAAGTGGGTTAATACAATAAAGCTAGTTTAAGACATACTTTAAACAACATTAATTCCTTCAGAGCACTATGATTACACTGAACACTAAACAATTCCGGGTGACCCTCTTCACAAGTTAAATCAGGGGAATCAAACTTCCTGACATTTTCAAGAATGGTATTCGCTACTATTTTCAAGAGTAGGTTTACGAGTTCTCAAATAATATTATACATAAAGGAAAATATAGAAATTCAAACAACTTGCAAAGGTAAAGAGTACTTGCAACACATCCCACATCGTAGTGATATTGAATGCAAATTTTCACACAACTGATGGACTACGGGAACACACATTACGGGTTAAATTAAGAGAAATAGCTCAAATAAACAACAAGGTCTCATGAATCATGATAGTTAGATGCACAAAAATTGTTTGCTCCACCGCATCCCTATCACTTTCAAGGGAAATGGAATTATTAGGTCAATAGGTCTTTAGCTGATTGATACCAAGTACAAAAAGGGTCATCCAAGTGTAATTAACCCACCTCAATTAGTTTCATTCTCTTCTACTGGCTACTTCATAACACATTAAACACACAAAAAGCAGAGAGACTTTGACATAAACTACAAATAGATAACACCACATAGTTCAGCATATGCAACTGTACCTGGTATATGCTGAAATTATTTCATCTTTCGTAAAACTATCTTCTTGGGTGCCAACTTCATGCAGATACAGGCAATCAGGATTGTTACAAGGCTGGAAAACGAAGAGAAACTTTTAACTAGTGCTCTACTGCAAATAGCTGTTTTCAGTAACCAAGAAAAAGAACACGATAAGATCTCAATTTATGTACGACTTTCCCCATACCGTATTTCTTAACCATGCATGACAATATTTTGTGGTTCCAAAGCACGCTCTGCAAAAGGGGGGGGGGAACAGGTGTCAAGATGATACATCCTGCTATGTTATGAATAATACATGACAAATAGTGCATGAGCTTACTTTAAGGGTTTATCTTCTAGGACATAGCCATGCACTGATTGTATACATCGGACCGCCTCTTCTTCTTTTGAGTAAGTAATATATCTGCAAGCACGAATAACAAAACTGATGTAAATTACATTTTAAGCACGAAATGCACGTTAATTAGCCAAAAATCGGATAGAAGTTCTGTAATCTTTTGCACACTGGCAAAAACATGCAGTAAACCACATACTTAAGGGAGAGAACAGCAAAAGGAGATACAACAACAATTCATGGCGGGCATTTCATAGCCATAACAGCACTTACGCATCCCCACCCCCACCCAAAAAAAAAATGACGGAAAATCTCAATTAAAACCAGCGAACTTACACACTACAAGTGTTGGTAGCAGAATATTGTATGGACCCTCCAGCATTTCGGGACATGGAAACCTTCATAACCTTTCCATACTGACCAAAATACTCCTTGTGCTGGAGAAGCTGCACAGAACCATAAAAACACGTCATAACACTAAAAAACAATGTAAATGCCAGACCAAACTGATTGGAAACACCAAAACCCACTCAATAACTCAAGCAGATACTGATGTAGCGGAAAAGACTATCTAAGTTGAACCACTCATTTAGAAATTGATGTGGAGAGGGGTCAGAGCAAGAGCATATGTGGAGGAGATACGCACATCCTCATCAGCTAAACTAGAAGGTATCCCGATTATGTACACCAGGTTCCTCTGAATAACTCGGACGCTGCTAAGATTCTTCCTTCCATCAGATGACTTAGGCTTCCCCTTCTGTGGCTTTAATCTTCTGTCTGAATTGTTCTCAGCCATAGACCTGTTTGCAAGTAAGCACATCATGAGCATTCCCAATTTAACCAAATATTGCTTGCTAAAAGTATGTATACAAGTGTGTGCTAATGCTATAAAACAATCACCTTTCAAATCTCACTGTCTTCTCTACAATTTTTTCCTTGTCATAGGGAGTGCGACATGCAGGACATCTTCCCTCCATATCATCCTTCTCAGCCATATCCATGACATTATGCCAACACCAAACGCATATCTAAAGAAAAAATACAAAAATAAGAACTAATCCATAATGTTTCCAATTATCTAATCCAAAAAATCCATATCTAACCTCGTAACCACATTTGCAAGGCTTCAATTGCTTATCAGTCAAATCCATCTCTTCGGTACAGAGAGGACATATCTTGTCTCCTTCATCACCCATGTTTGACCTACAAACAGAAAAGAAATCAATTCCAGCTGAGGAAAAAACACAATTGAAATATAAACTGAAACCAATCAACAAAACAAATCGCAAGTGAACAATCAACTAATAAAGACTAAACATAACCTACAAACTAAACACATGAAACCCTACAAAAGTTAAGTGATAATTTATCGCAACTGTAGTTTCAGATAATGTTAGGAATTTAAGAATCAAAAAACATAATCATTGTTTGATTAGCAACAGGCACAACAGAAATCAGTATCATCAAAACACAAATCTATTAGAAAAACATGGATCTTAACAAGTTAGGGTTTCGTTTTCGAAACTGGTGATACTTACAGTTACGGATCTAAAAAGTAACGAAATCTCTTCTTCGGAGGCAGAAAAACAACAACAATATACGCAGTTGAGGGAGAGAGAATGAGAGCGGAAGAGAACGAAGCCCTAAAAGAGAGAGATAGAGAGAGACGACTACGAGTGATAGAAACTCAGAGGTCCGAAACGCAAACGCCTTTTCTGGATGGATGGATCTTTTCTTTGTTTTTTTATTTTCGGAGGCCTTTATCTATCATTAAATATAAATAAATAATCACTTGATTTTTCTTTATGATCCATGTAAAATTTTATAATTACCAAAAAAAACCTATTTGGTGTGGTATGAAATTAGGGGTGAGAATGGGCGGGTATGGACCCGTTTTTACCTCCGCATCCAATCCAATTTATTATGAATTTCAAATTTGGCATCCGCATCCAATCCAACGGATGAACGGATTGGGTGCAGATAATTCAATGGATTTGTGTTAATTAATATTTATAATGAAAAAATAAAACCAATATAGATGACTTATGTTAAGGAACCTAAACATTAATATATGTATATAAATATATATAAGTGTCATGGACAACACTCCAAGTAAACACCTTAAAAATTCCAAAACTATCTATATATTTTCTATAAACTATATAAATACCCTTAATCTAACGGATATGGATGTCCAACGAATTTTCAAGGTTGCATCCGGGCCCAATCAGTAATTCGTTGGATTTCAAAAATCTCATCTGAGTCCAACTCATTAGCGAACGATCCGGCCATCTATACGCAAAAAATACGGTTTGTCCCAGTTAATCCGCGGATTACGGATAAAATGCTCACTCCTATATGAAATTTAAATTGGAAAAGGATTTAGATAGCCCTAGGTGTCAAAGTCAAGCCCATTATTATTAAGTTAAGCTGAATTAGATAAGCCCAAACCCAGGACCAAAGCATCAGTTTTGATATTCCTAGTTAGCTAGTTCAAAGTCCAAGATATATGTACACCTATGGAGCACGGATACTGATACGGATACGGGGATTCGTCAATTTTCAAAAAGTGAGAATACGGGATACGTAACGATACGTGTATTTATTAATTAATATTTAATTTAATAATAATTTATTTTAGCAAAAAAAATCACATAATATCAAAATTTTAAAATAAATACTGTCTGAAATATAAAGAAAAATAGATAAACCCTATCTAACATCCTGCTCACCCATCACTCATCAATATAGTCTTCATCAAAGAGCACCGCTTATAGTTCTGGCTCGTCAAGTGAAAGATTTGCAACTTCAAATTCTCCCACACCGTGTAGTGGGTCAAATGCATCTCCACTGATATCCCACATTTTACTTTCACCTTTCGTATTATTTCACTTTTTTCGTGAAAGGAAACGAAGATTACTATGAACAAATTTTGAAGGCGTCCCCAAGTATCCCCAAGTATCCGACACTGATAAGGCGTCCGATATGGATACGTCACCAATTTGGAAGTATCCGTGCTTCATATATGTACACTCTTTTATATCTTGGTTCGCCGGTGTTTGCGGGCAAAAACGACCTGCTGGTTTTCTGGTAAAATGTGGTGGAGGAGATAAGTGCGCGATGAAGCAAATACTCGAAGTAGCAAATCGCCTGAATCTTTAAACAAATGTACTGCACGGGAGTACTTTGAGTTCGAGAGACTAATCTATAGGACCGTGACCTAAACCAAGACAATGGTTGTTCCAGGTTCAACTCGGTCACAAGAGGAGGAGAATGGCCAGTCTGTAGGGAAGCTGAGAAAGTGTGTAGATTGATTAGTTGATGATGTGATGTGTTGAACTTCTTTGAATATGAATTCTCTGTGTAAACGAGAGGAATTCTCTTTAAGTGTTTGATAATTGACCATCGTAGGTTTGATTACGTTGAGTCTTGTTAGTCTTATCAAATCATAGGTTGAACAACTTATTTATTGCAGCACATCAATCTCTTGTAAGTGGTGACAGTTGAAGGAAGTGGAAGAATAAAAAAGTGGGAGAACGTGCAAAAACCACTTCTACTTTGCGTGGAAGACTTGGTTGATTGACCATACATTATTCCATTTACTCCTTACCTGTCAGCACGAGTTACTCACATTTCTCATCGTGGATGTATTGCACATCGCACGTGTTGTAGACCGCCAGACCAAAACCCTAGTGATGTCCCCCCATGTGACATGAATTGATGTCTCATGTGTAAGTATGATTTGCAGACGTATTTTTATGTGTGGTCAATATTTGACCTAAGACTATGAGTCTTAATCGATGGACTGAATAGTTCATGGTTCAAGGTCGTGATGGATGAAGTGTGGTCAATATTTGACCTAAGACTATGAGTCTTAATCGATGGACTGAATAGTTCATGGTTCAAGGTCGTGATGGATGAAGCATAGAGTGCAACATGATCTATAGACCATGGACGTTGAATTAGGTCACTGATAACCGTGACATATGATTATGCTAGCTGAACTAATGATAGTTAAATGACTTGGATTAATGAGATTGTTGAATCGATCATGAACCATTATGTTGGTACGTTGAGCACTTGACAGGAAATCGTATGAAAGTAATCATTGTTGAATGAACATACAAGGTTCATCTCGATCCATGTGTCATGAGTCAGTCGAATGACAAGGAGAGAATATAATATTAAATTAATTGTCGACTGACGAACCAAATGTTGGTTGATGAACCAATAAAATACTGATAGCGGGATCAATATGAAATTCTCGAATGATTGTTGAATCAACATGAGAAATATTGCATTAGTGGCCGACCGAATATTAAAATATTGATTGCTGGATCAACATAAAAATTATTGTTGTTTGAACTTGTTCAGAATTATGCTTTGCAGAGCATTAGGTTCAAAACCCTAATTTTGGCAGATAGATCATCAATGGATGATTAATTGAGAATCAACCAATGGATGAGTGAGAGATTGGCTACACGAGGTGATGGACCGACCATGTAGTGTCTAGATGCTCGACTAAGCATTCACCAAAGTCCTTTGCAGAACATTTGGTGAAATGATGATTAATTGTTGTTTAATCATTATTAAGATAGTGTTTGACTGAGAAATAGATAGTAAAACCTAATTAAGGAGATAGGGATGGGATCGGCCAAAGGGGTGTGGAACCGGCCCCTGGTGGTCGTGGGACTATCTGATGGTGATTGAATCATCTTCCCGGTTGCTAGAAAGAGCTTGAACCAAATATGAACTGTAGAGG
The DNA here is from genome assembly GCA_023529315.1 of Papaver bracteatum. Taxonomy (NCBI): domain Eukaryota; kingdom Viridiplantae; phylum Streptophyta; class Magnoliopsida; order Ranunculales; family Papaveraceae; genus Papaver; species Papaver bracteatum. Next base: position 31,687 of record JAJJWX010004437.1, on the reverse strand, counting down.
ATTAGTTAGGTCATTAATCACTGAAAAATGTGGGACCGGATTCTCCAATCCAAAAGGCCGACCATGACCGGTCATGATGGCATGCTCATGCTACTATGTTGTTCGCGGACCAATCCTGAGAATTTTGGTATTTTCTGATGCTCCATCAAGTATTATTTGATCCTTTTATAAAGAACCTGATTTTAATTGAAACTCTTAATTTTGGTTGACAGACCAACCATTAAAAATGTTATTTTAATATTATTTTAATACTTCTCATAGCAGAAAGACATGATGGTTGCAGAATCATGGAGCAGTATTTGAAAAGATATGGAAGTACGGAGTTTTGATAGAAAAAGAAAGTCCTTGAAATAGGAAACCCTAATAATAATAAATTAATAAAATAAAAATGAGGAACAATGAGGGGTAAACAGGCAAAAACCGGCGCACGCCTAGTCATCAGGCCATGTGGGTCCACTCCACGGTTTGCTATTTTTTATTTTTTTATTAATATTTTCTCCAGTGCGGTTATGATGTGGTCCCTATTTAAATGCAGACACGTCGTATAAAATGGAAGAAAAAAAATCCAAGACAATTTTATTATCTAACAGTTTATCCTTTCTTTTTCTTTTCTTTTTTGTTAATTTCCTTTTTTTTCTTCAAAAAGTAAAACAGTTAAGGGGACTTGGAAGGGGCAGGATTTTAAGTTAAATAGGTGTCAAAAAATAAAGAAGGGTCACATATAAAATGTATGCGGTCCGACCACATCTTAGACGAAACACTCGCTCTTCATTTTCATTCTTTGATCAAACTTCCATATCCTTGTTCTTCCATGTTTTTGGATGTTCCTTTGAGCATTATTACTAAATACGCATGTGCCTTTTACTCGGGGGTGCCCTATATACCAAAAGGTAAATATTCATTATTGCGCCATGGAATTCAGCTAAGAAGAGCCATGGATCCCGAGTAAGTGAACACTATGGTTTAATTAGTGTGTTTTTTTTCTATATAAATGAAGGTATATTTCATTTGTGTGTAACAAGCTAAGACCATCTAACGGTGAAGAGATATTGCTTCGGTTTTAAGCAAACTTAACTTGAATCTTAAATCAGGTTTTCATCTAGCGATGAATATTAAATGTTTTGTTACTAAGCTATCTTAGCTTTGATTGAAAGTGATAAGCACATAAATGCTATATTTTATTCCCATGTTTATATTAGCTAGGACTCTATATTTTGGCTAACTACTCTATTTTAGTGCTTTTGTAGAAAGTACTGGTAATTCTGATCACCAGGAAGAATAATGGCTAAGTAGAGGCCAAAGCGGAACTTGCGACTAAAATCATTCATGTTATTACTTGCGGCACCAGAAAAGCTGAATTAATTATGTCTGACCATATATATTCGCTTGGCACGACTTAGCCATGACACTGCCAGAACAAGAAATGGGAGAACAAAGAATTCCCAATCTCAATCACGTGAGCTGCACCAAGGGCCAAGGATAGTGGATGACGTGATGTCATTTCCACCACATTTTAATTTCAATATTTCAGCAGAAAAGTATACTTCAGTGTACTTTCATTTTGGTTTCGTTTCATCATCTTGGTGAGTACCAAAATCAGTGGTGGCTGGGATCGTAGACATAAAGGAAGGTGATTATCAGGTCAAGGATTAGAAAGATAGCTGGGCAGCAGACGGAGATAATTGGCAGTTGCCATGAAGATACGGATGATGGCTGTGTACAGAGCACAAACGGAACTAGAGATGAAAGCAAGCTTTGTTTTTAACTGTTAGGGCGAAAGAAGTATCGTTGCAGGTGGCATCGATGGACAGTTGGTTGGAGAATAAGAAGGTGCTAACCGTGGTGCGAGCAGCTAAGTTTTGTGTTTGTTTTGACTGAGATGTTGCTTCTGGGGCTGAGAAAACGGGGAGTTTGGGGAGAAAAACAGAGCTAAATCGAGAGCTGCAGAGAACTTTTTTTTTCTGTTGCTGTGATCATCAAGAACACGAAGAACAAGCGGCTCAAGACAGTCGTTAAAAACTGTCATATATTCTCAGCCTTAGCAACAGTTTCACAGCGACTGCTAAACAAAGAATCACGATGACGTTTCTTTATATCGTTCTGTAACAGTGTCATTTGCAACAATTATAATCGTTACAAATTGTTGTTTTCATATATTTTCATCCTTGTAAGCACCTTTTGAGCAATGAAATCAACTTTTGAGCGTGTTTCCATGATGAGAAGCTAAACTCATCATTTGGGGCGACGGAGGAAGCCAAGTTTCACAAATGTGGTAATTCTATCGATTCTTGTTACGACTATTTGCACTGTTATTCAATTGATTTATGAGTTTCATTGGATGGTTGTGATTACAATTGATGGGTTATGCTTAGATTAGATGTTTTGATGTCCCATGCTTTAGTTTTACACCCATTACTTTTGAAATCTACCTTAGGCAATGAATTAGAGTCAATAAAACTTTATCATTTGAGCTTTTATTGTTTAGAATTGATATTTGAATCATATGAGTGTGGAAATTGGTGGAATCCTAGCCCCAGTCTCTCCATAATTTTCACAACCCTTTTTAATTTTGAGTTTGTTATATTTTTGCCTTAAAATTAAGTCTAAAAATCTGCTTTCACAAGTCTCAACGAATCTTTTACTACAACATCATTGAAAATACCATCAATTCTTGGCGCCGTTGCCGGGGAGCGGTTGTGGGATATTGTAGTTTTTATTTTGTACATATTTTTTTATTTTCTGTACATAGCTTATTTTTCTTTTTCTTTTCTTTTTATATTTTATTTTAGTTCTTTTTACATAGTTTATTTGATTTTTTTCTTAGGTACCTTAGTCTGAAGAGCGGCGATTGGAGTCAACAATAGGCCTAAAGTAAGTACTTGATATTCTCACAAAGCTTTTGCAAGGTGAGTTATTGGGAAAATTTTACTTTGTATAATGGTTTCCAGTGAGTTGACTTCTTTTATAGCTTTTTGGAATCTTACAAAAAGAGCTGAGACAGAGGAGTCATATGATATTTTACCTGAGGAGTATGCATACGCACCTTCTCATTATCAAGAACCTGCCGAGTGTGTGATTGGAATTATTCTCATAGGTATGATCATTCCGGACCTTGTGAAGGTTATGATCATTACCAACCTTACCCTGGTTATGAGCCACAATTTGTTGATTCCAATTATTATTCACACATTTCTCCGTCACAGTATGAGAGAGATGATTAATCTTACTGTGACCCATTGGCATCACAACTATCTTTTTTAGAACGCCTCAATATTGAAATTGCTGAATAGACCAAATCTAATGAGTTATTTTTTGCTGAGCAGAGTAAAACTCAAGCTTATATTGCTCAACTTTCTGAACAAACTGATTTATCGATTGCTAAACTAATGCATTCGGTAAAAGATTGTGGTCTTACTGAGGATACAAGTTCTAATTTTTCTAATACTCTTGATATTAATGATGAAAACGCTTTAACTAATGAATCAATGTGTATGGAGAATGATGATGAACTTGATAGTTGTGATCATAGGAATAGAGACATTGTCATACCAAGTGAAGATGGTGTATTTAGTCCAACTCCTGATCGTGTTATTGATCACTTGCCTATTCAAAAGGATGAGTTTAGGATTGTGGACACCATTATTTTAGACGGTGTGACATATCAGTGTTATAATAATGATGCTTATGAAGAATGTGTTAATTCAGAGGACAGTGTAGTTAAGTCTAACGACTTAGAGACATTACACTTTATCTTTAAGGTTTCTTTTAATCATCTTTATTGTGATATTCCTATTGATTCCCAGGTTGATGATGTTTATGATGATGATTTAGTAAAGGTTTGCAAACCTAGTGGAGAAGTTAATACACCTAGAATTGTTAGCACAACTTTTCAGAAGATTCCTAATTTTGGATTAGAATTGCGTGCTTCTCCAGTATTACTAGATTATTTTGCATCTCGTGATTTCTCTTTGCCTGTGCATGTCTCGCAAATGGTTTCAGTTTCCACCCACAGTGAACCACTTGAGTCGGTAATTTTTGTTACTAACGATACATCCTTTGTAAAAACCAGGTATGTGGGCAGCTCTTTGCTTTTGATAGTCTCTATATCTTTACGTTGTTACAACGAGAGTATGAGGTTGTAATTAATTGTATATTGTGCTTTGGGTTGATCCCCAAATATTTAGGTTGTTGATATATGGAGAGTCTTATTTGTATATTCCAGTAGGTAATTCTATTTTCTTGTTTTATTTAATTTTTTTTATTTTCCAATATTATATTATGATTTTCCCATCTTAAATTTTATGTTGGATGACTCAATTACATTGAGGACAATGTAATGTTTAAGTGTGGGGGAGTGGTTAACTTTTAACTTTTCTTTTTCAGGAATTTTCTTTCAATTTACAACCAGCTGTTGAGCGGGTCTAAAAAAAATTAATCTTTGAATCAGACTAAAATAAAAAAAAAAAAATTGATCATCTCTGTAGCGGGTCTTGTGTATGGTATTTCAATTTTTCATTTTATGACCAGCTGTGTAGCGGGTCTTTTCTTTTTCCTTACATGTTATGACCAGCTGTGTAGCGGGTCTAAAAAAAATTTTGTGTCGCGGGTCTTGTGTATGGCATTTGTCATGACCAGATGTGTAGCGGGTCTAACTCTCTCTTATGATATGACCAGCTGTGTAGCGGGTCTTCTTCTGTTTTGCTCGAGGACTAGCAAAATATAAGTGTGGGGTGTTGATAAGCACGTAAATGCTATATTTTATTCCCATGTTTATATTAGCTAGGACTCGATATTTTGGCTAACTACTCTATTTTAGTGCTTTTGTATAAAGTACTGGCAATTCTGATCACCAGGAAGAATAATGGCTAAGTAGAGGCCAAAGCGGCGCTTGCGAATAAAATCATTCATGTTATTACTTGCGGCACCAGAAGAGCTGAATTAATTATGTCTGCCCATATATATTCGCTTGGCACCACTTAGCCATGACACTGCCATAACAAGAAATGGGAGAACAAAGAATTCCCAATCTCAATCACGTGAGCTGCACCAAGGGCCAAGGATAGTGGATGACGTGATGTCATTTCCACCACATTTTAATTTCAATATTTCAGCAGAAAAGTATACTTCAGTGTACTTTCATTTTGGTTTCGTTTCATCATCTTGGTGAGTACCGAAATCAGTGGTGGCTGGGATCGTAGACATAAAGGAAGGTGATTATCAGGTCAAGGATTAGAAAGATAGCTGGGCAGCAGACGGAGATAATTGGAAGTTGCCATGAAGATACGGATGATGGTTGTGTACAGAGCACAAACGGAACTAGAGATGAAAGCAAGCTTTGTTTTTAACTGTTAGGGCGAAAGAAGTATCGTTGCAGGTGGCATCGATGGACAGTTGGTTGGAGAATAAGAAGGTGCTAACCGTGGTGCGAGCAGCTAAGTTTTGTGTTTGTTTTGACTGAGATGTTGCTTCTGGGGCTGAGAAAACGGGGAGTTTGGGGAGAAAAACAGAGCTAAATCGAGAGCTGCAGAGAACTTTTTTTTTCTGTTGCTGTGATCATTAAGAACACGAAGAACAGGCGGCTCAAGACAGTCGTTAAAAACTGTCATATATTCTCAGCCTTAGCAACAGTTTCACAGCGACGGCTAAACAGTAACCGCGACAGTTTCTTTATATCGTTCTGTAACAGTGTCATTTGCAACAATTATAATCGTTACAAATTGTTGTTTTCATATATTTTCATCCTTGTAAGCACCTTTTGAGCAATGAAATCAACTTTTGAGCGTGTTTCCATGATGAGAAGCTAAACTCATCTTTTGGGGCGACGGAGGAAGCCAAGTTTCACAAATGTGGTAATTCTATCGATTCTTGTTACGACTATTTGCACTGTTATTCAATTGATTTATGAGTTTCATTGGATGGTTGTGATTACAATTGATGGGTTATGCTTAGCTTAGATGTTTTGATGTCCCATGCTTTAGTTTTACACCCATTACTTTCGAAATCTACCTTAGGCAATGAATTAGAGTCAATAAAACTTTATCATTTGAGCTTTTATTGTTTAGAATTGATATTTGAATCGTATGAGTGTGGAAATTGGTGGAATCCTAGCCCCAGTCTCTCCATAATTTTCACAACCCTTTTTAATTTTGAGTTTTTTATATTTTTGCCTTAAAATTAAGTCTAAAAATCTGCTTTCACAAGTCTCAACGAATCTTTTACTACAACATAATTGAAAATACCATCAGAAAGCAAATCCTGATTTGAAAGACTATATAAGGGAGAACTCTAGCAACTAGAAAACCTAATCCAGACACTTTCTTGTGGCCTAGTTGCGACTAGAGTAGGTTCTCCTTTAACCTAGGTTTATCCAAAACCATTATAGGTTAACGACTTTAAGACTTAATTTGGGATTCGTGAAGCCAGACCCAACTATTTTATCTGCAGTTGCGTGTTTTGATCTTACTTGTTATATCATACTGAGTACTATCTTCTCTAAGATTTGCGCGAGATTTATCTTCGATAGGTAAAATATAAAAAGTAATCACAAAGCTCTTTGTCTCATTATTTGTGATTCCACAATAACTTCTTCTACTACCATATAGTTAAGTTATTGTGAGGTGATTGATATTTTTAGGCTGTTGTTCGGGAATATAAGACTGGATTATCAATTGGTTCTTGTTCACCTTGATTTATCAAAAGAAGGAACAAAAACTTTATAGGTACTTCTATGTGAGATAAATTTATCTATCAGAATAAACTTATCTGTGGGAGACAAATTTGTTTATAAGTCTTCAACTCTGGGTCATAGCAACTCTTAGTTGTAGGTGAGATCATCTAAGGGAATCAAGTGCGTAGAGTCCTGCTGGGATTAATAGATGTAAGGAACGCGACTATACCTTAATCAGTGTGAGACTTGGTTAGGGCTCAACTACATTCCAGTCCGAGGTTAACTTGTAGTAGGCTAGTGTCTGTATCGGTTTAATACAGTGTGGTGTTCAAAACTGGACTAGGTCTCGGGGTTTTTCTGCATTTGCGGTTTCCTCGTTAACAAAACTTATGGTGTCTGTGTTATTTATTTTCCCCATTATATTTTTATATAATTGAAATATCACATGTTATGCGTAGTTCAATCAATTGGTAAATCCGACCTTGTTTATTCGATAAAAACTGATTGACGCTTGGACATTGGTTCTTGATACCGTCAAAGTTATTCTCATACCAATCATTTCACGGATTCCATTATGTTGATTTGCTTATTGATTTGAGAAAGAGATATAACTCTTGGATATCTTTCCTTGTTTGAGTCTGATTGTCTAGTTGATTCTCTTGGAATTATATTGGAGTTAGTCCATACAGATTGTTGAATGAAATATTGGGTGTGGTTGTTAGACCCCCGCTTTTTTAGCTCTCTCAGGGGGTCACACCTTGGTAAGCTAACAACTTGGCTAATCTCCTCTTTTATCATTCCAATGTATGTTATCATGGTTCACTAACTGATATTCAAAGTTCTTTTTGATGTTTAGGGACGTTGCCACAAAAAGCGCTTTGGCTTTGAGAGACATTTCTTTAGAGCACTGCTCGGTCGAACTCTCAAGCTTGTTTGTCAAGTTTAGTTGATCAAAACTATATATTTGATTTCTAATCTACTTATAGATATGTCTCGTATTAGGATAAAATGTGTAGTTGAGCTTTAAACTTCACGACGTTCACCAATTGAAGACAAAGATCTTCTGAGAAGCTTGGAGGAACTTCATCAACAAAAGGTATGTAGAGACTAAAACTTATCTATCACTCAGAAGTTTATTTTATTTTATATTATCTTCTAATGAGACAAAGTCATATAGCTATATTGACTTTTACATTATACATATTTGATATTTCGAGCCGAGTTTATCCCGCTTATCTATTTCTCGAAATATGTGTTGGAAGATTTTTTATTTATCTATGTTCATCATATTCTTGACGAGTTTAGTTGGGAACAATCTATTTGTCGAAAACTAAATATTAAGTCAAAAGATGATCATGTGAAAATTACCTTGAATGTCTTACATGATTTGTGTGAGATGGTCATTTGATGTTAGCTTGGGAAGTTTCGTATTGAACATTCGATCACTTAAAAATTACTTGAAGCTAATGGCATGTGTGAGATTACCATTGTCGTCTTCTAAGGATGTTTCAATGATTTAAATGAGAGTTTTGAACAATTACCCATGATTGGATACAACACGGTATGCATATCCAGTATGCGAACCGTATTGTGATAATTCATGCCCGAAATTCTTGTTTGCGTACCTAGTATGCGAACGGATTTACCTGAGAAGGTCCGAAACTCTTGTTCGCATATCTAGTATGCGAACGGGTTTACCTGAGTTGGGTCAGGGATAGTTGTTTGCGAATGGCTTGACTAGGTCATGGTCAGGAGCTGTTGTTCGCGTACCTAGTTTGCGAGCACATTGGTTAAGTTCTAAAATTGGTTATATGATTCTCATACTCATGAACTAAAACATTTATGAATTAAGGAATGCAAATTAATTTTGCAAACCGTGGGTTAATGTTCATGAATTGATTTTTGTAGAAGTACTTTGTACGATTACGAATCAATCTGATTTCGTTTCAATTTGCTCATGAATATTTCTATGAGATAGTGAACAATTGAATAACTTTATTTGAAACACAATTAGATTCATTTGATTATCTATCATGATTGATTGATCATCATATTTGATCTAGAAGTGTTAGATGAATAAGGCTAAGACAAAAGTGTTCATATGGCTAACTTCAGTTAACTGTTATTTATCCAACCCAATATACACATTTAGGTATGGTTACCCATATCTAAATATAAGTATATTTCATTTGTGTGTAATAACAAGCTAAGACCATCTAACGGTGGAGATTGATTGCTTAATTTCTAAGCAGACTTAGCTTGAATCTTAAATCAGGAGTTCATCTAACGGTGAATACTAAATGCTTTATTACTAAGCTATATTAGCTTTGATTGTAAGCAATCCTGATTTGAAAGGCTATATAAGAGAGAACTATAGCAACTGGAAAACCTAATCCCGACACTTTCTTGTGTCCTAGTTGCAAACTAGAGTCGATTCTTCTTTAACCTAGGTTTTTCCAAAACCATTATTAGGTTAACGACTTGAAGACTTCATTTGGGATTTGTGAAGACAGATCCAACTATTTTCTCTGTAGTTTTGTATTCTGATCTTACTTGTTCTATCATATTGAGTTTTATCTTCTCTAAGATTTACTCGAGATTTATCTCCGATAGGTAAGATATAAAAAGTAATCGCAACAGTTCTTCGTCTCAGACTCCTGTGATTCCGCAATAACTTTTTCTGTTAATCAGTTAGGTTATTGTGATGTAACTAATATTTCTAGGCTACTATTCGGGAGTATAAGACCGGATTATTAGTTGGTTCCTGTTCACCTTGATCTTTGAATCAAAAGACGGAACAAAAACAGAATAAATGATAGACATATTTGTTTATAAGTCTTCGAATTTGGGTCGTAGCAACTCTTAATTGTGGGTGAGATCATCTAAGGGAATCAAGTACGCAGAATTCAGCGTGGTTCTAAAGGTGTAAGGAATGCAACTATACCTTAATCGGTGTGACACTTGGTTAGGGCTCAACTACATTCCAGTCTGAAGTTAACTTGTAGTATGCTAGTTTCTGTAGCGGCTTAATACAGTGTGGTGTTCAATCTAGACTAGGTCCCGGGGTTTTTCTATATTTGCGGTTTCTTTGTTAACAAATTTTCAGGTATCTGTGTTATTTATTTTCCGCATTATATTTATTTATATAATTAAAATATCACAGGTTATGCGTAGTTCAATCAGTTGATAAATCCGACCTTGATTGTTGGATATAACTTGATTGACACTTGGACATTGATCTTTCATATTGTCCAAGTTATTTCTCATATCAATCAGGCTAACAGATTTTTATATGGTCGATTTGTCGATTGTATTGAGAAAAAGAGATAAAGCTCTTTGATATATTTCTTGATTGAGTCTTGGTTTTAAGTTGGTGCTCTCAGAATTATATTGGAGTTTAGTCCGTACAGATTTCCGAACGAATTATTGGGTGTGGTTGTTATACCCCCGCTTTTTCACCTTGGACCTTCAAACCCCTCATCTTTGATAACTCTTATTTTAAGTGAGTCCTCGTTTATCTAAACCTGGACCCTTTCCCTTTAGTTGTCAGTTCATGACTAACATATAGATATGACCTTTAATCAGATTGTTGTTAAAACTAGAGTTAAGCTAATTAAATTGTTCCATTAATAATTTGTGTTTTTTTGGTACGGAGAGATTTTGAGTGGTGAGAAGGAAGGTCTTCTTCAACTTCCCAGTGACAAACCCTACTCACTGATCCAGTTTTCCGCCCTCTTGTTGATAAATATCCAGTGTTCTGTTTCGGATTTTCCTCCTTATCGTTTTGTCAGGTAGTTTTGCTTGGTACTTAACTATAAGAGTTATCTTCTTATTTCAGGATGATGAAGATTTCCTCAAGGACTATTGTGAAGCCCACTTGAAACTCTTAGAATTGGGATGAGCGTTATCTTAGGTTTCCTAAGATATTGGCGAAAAATTACGTATTTGATGAAGCTGAAAGTAGTACAATTATGCAGCTGGAAGTAGTTATAATTACAGATTTTCATATGCATAAATTAATTACTCTGGGCGTTAAAGGACTTGTGGGATTTTTAGGAAATAAATTTGTTGTTGTTCTTAAGATGTTTTTGTTGATGAATATTGAAATTTGGGTGGTTTCACTCCTTAAGTAAATAGACACAGGGCCAACTTATCTATATTTTGGTTGTGGTCGACTAGTAAATAAAATAAGCACCTTTTAGTTAGTTTTGTTGAATCACGGTAAAATCTTATTCTGCAATGTAATTTGTGTGGTCTTTTTTTTTGGTTGGTGAACTGTTTTCCCCAATTTGAGATTTTTTTTCTTTGGAAATCCTGTGGTACGATAGTTAAAATCAGAGTCTAGATTCAAAGGACAAAAAACATCAGCCAAAGTCTCACAGACAGTATACCGCAATCGTTGAGTACTGTTTTAAAGATGGTAAAAACAATTGGAAATTTTAAAGTATGTTGGATAAATATCTTCGTTACCGATTCCTAATAATACAATTCGCGTATTATATCCACCAACTCGTGACAACTCCTTGTAACAACGATCCGATTATGTATTACTCTTCGTAATACCAACACAAAAAACAAGAAAATAAGAAAATATAAAGATATGATCAATCTAAACAAAACTTCAACAAACTTACTTGGGTGTATTGAGGCGAGTAATCTAAGACATTTAATGCCTTGTACTTTATGCTGCTACAGTGTATGGCATATGTATTCAATAATACCTTTGGTTGTTCTCGCAGCACTCGAGGATCACCAAACATCGAACGCGCATAAATGTAGTACAAACTCTTCTTTAACTCTTGAAGATAACATGCAACTCTAAAATTTCTAGTACTAGTTTTGATGACTGTAAAACACACTTAATGCAATATAGAATGTGTAGGGTTTATATAGGTTTAGAAGTGACTCTTGGAGAAATCCTTTCATGAAGAATCACGACCCTTATTGGAGAGTCATATCCCTTGGGATAAAACACTATATATTGAAAAGGTTTAAGTGAGTGGACACATTCATTCACACTAACTAACTAACTCATATTTATATTCAAAATTACAATAATCCCCCACATTGAATAGAAATCCATGCAAGTTTAATGCAGACACTAAAAAGAGTTTGTGCGCGGACCATCACTGTATCGGGAGAGATAGCTTTTGGTATTGAATCTTCCGTAGCGAATACCTACCGATTTCACTAGTTGTTCAGTAGACGTGATTTCTTGAACTTCCCAACTTAATGATGTAAACTGATGCAATAGATATCACAGAGCTTATTTTCTTACATATTCGGTTCTCAGTTGTGTTCATTTCGGCCCTGAACGATGTTGTTTTTTCAAGAGTGCTCTAGATTAACTTAGCCTTATAGTTATCATAGTAGCCGCACCACTTCACGTTCATATAGGTGTTCTCCTATTTGAAAGTATCCTGCCATACTCTTCTTAGTTAGACTAATTTATATAAATCATTAAGAGAAAATGTCAACTTCTCACTTGACATGCAACACTGTTTCATCATATAAATGGGAAAGAGAGTAATCTCTCACATTATTTCCGGTGAGTATAAATTTACAACTTGGTTGTCCCTTTTGAACCTAGATAACCATGGGATGTCCAATCGCTATGTTGGGTTTCCGTTGTAAAACTACCCTATATAGGCTATCCCATTTCCCTGGATGACGCAATTATACGCTCTCTATAATTCGTATCATTTGTCTACTTGATACAATTCACCTACATTATTTCTTTTAGATGTGCGCATTTTAGAGCAATTGCATTACGGTGCTATGTCGTCGATTATTTATCGAGACGCACCATAATATCAATCTATGTGTTTTTCCCATATAATTATATTGTTTGATCAGAACAATATATATTTATTTAACATGCTTAAGGAAATTCCAAAATCATTTTAATTCTTCTCCGACCCTGCGTCCAAAGCTCCGGAGTCCATAGTTGATCTTACCATCAAATTTTGTTTATATGATTTCCTTGCTAACATATTCCTTCTATAGCAAGCACATAGATTCCCATGATGACTTTTAATCATCAATATCTCAAAGATTCAATTTACACATCGTTCCAACATTTCTAGATGTGTTGCACATAAGAAATTACCAAGAATAATTCCTCTTAGATATCTTACACCACTATGCATGGTTTGTGAGTTACACTACTTTAACTTGCTTAGAACACATAACCATGTTCTAATGCAATTAATTTTGTACACCAAAGAATAATTTCCTTGACCTATGGATGGTCATGTATGATTCTACCATGGATCATAAGTCTTTAATTGCATTAGTCACTAGCGTACATGCACCCCCACAATTCCGAGGTATACTGATAAGATTCAAAATACCATCGTTTCTTTAGATGGTCTTAATTCTTCCTTGATTAACAATATTTTTGTTAATCTCTGCCCGTTGCAGTTGTTAGAGCATTGCTCGGTCTAACTCGCATGCGTTGCTATCTCAAGCATGTTTGTCAATGTTAGTGATTAAAACTATAAAGTCTTGATTTCTAGTCTACTATGGCTAAGGTCTCAGACTAGGAAAGAAAGTGTAGTTGAGCTCAAGAACTCCATGGCAATCATCATACAAGACGAAGGACTACTCAAGGAACCAGTGGATCTTCATCGAATAAAAGGTAGTGGAGACTTGAACTTATCTATCACTCAAAAGTCTATCTACTTTATATCTTATCTTGAGACAAAAGTCGTTTTACTATGTAGACTAAGAATATACTCATGTGAAATTTCGAGCTGAGTATATCTTGCTTATCTATTTCTCGAAATGTGTGTTATTAAAGCTTTCGCTTTAGCCAAGTTCATCTTTTCCTAGTGACAAAAGTCATGTTATGTTTCAATCACTTTGGAAATTGCTCTGACGAAAACTAGTTTGTGAATAACAACTATATGACGTCCTCTGAGAATGTTTCAATGATTGAAATGAGAGTTTAGACAATATAACCACTGGGGGATATAAACATTGTTATGGTAACACATATATGTATAAGTCCTTAGCACTTGAACCGAAGTTTGTGAACTTTGTTGATCAAGTGAAAACCGGAACTTGAGCAGTCAATCCAGTCTGCGAACGTGCGGAGTTCTCGAACCCGAGAATTTCTGTTGGATTTGTAGCTCGGTTTCAGTCCGCGAACTTACGGAAGTTCTAGAACCCGAGAATTTCTGATGGAGTTTGTGAACTCCAACCGGTTGCTTGAGTCCGCAAACCCAGTCTGTGAACTTGAGTGGTTATGTCTAAAAACGATGTTCGTGAACTTATCTAAATTATCTAAGGAATGCTATTGCAAACCGTGGATTTATAGTTCATGAATTGATTCGAGTGAATCACATCATTTTTGCTTCAATTGTGTCTTGTGTAGTACATAAGATCTCATAGCAATTGAATAACTCTCTAACTAGTTCATTTGAGTCATTTGGACTAGTTATGGTAAAGAAGAATATGGTTGATATGAAAGTTATCATTTGGATAACCATTTGGTTGACTAATATTGAACCGACTATTGTACATGTTTGGGTACGGTTACACAAACCCAAAATCGTCAAGTACATGTGTGTATGGCAAGCTAAGATTTCGATCTAACGGTTGAGAGATATTAGCTTGTATCTAATCAGGTTTTTATCTAACGGTGAATATTGAATGCTTTGTTACTAAGCTAACATTGATTGCAAACCCTGATTTGAAAGACTATATAAGGGAGAACTCTAGAAACTGGGAAACCTAATCCCCACACATTCGGTGTGATACTAGTTTGCTGAGCTAGAGTCGATTCTCCTTTAACCTTTGGTTTTTTTCTTCTAAAACCAGGTTAACGACTCAAAGACTTCATTGGGATTGTGAAGCCCGACCGATACTACTTTTCTTGTAGTTATGTGATCTAATCTTGTTGTTTCTATCGTACAAGTACAATTGTAATAATTGGCTTGAGATTTCTATCTCCGATAGGCAAGATATAATAGTAATCACAAACATCTTCGTCTCATCGTTTGTGATTCCATAATATCTTTTTTCGCTGCATCGATTAAGACTATTGTGAGGTGATTAATAAAACTGAGTTGTTCTCCGGAAATATAAGTTTGATTTTATTGATTGGTTCCTGTTCACCTTGATTTATCAAAGACGGAACAAAAATCATAGGTTTATTCGTGGGAGACAGATTTAATTATCTTGTAGACTTTTATGTGTGAGACATATTTGTTTGCTAAAGTCCTTGACTTTGGGTCGTAGCAACTCTTAGTTGTGGGTGAGATCAGCTAAGGGAATCAAGTGCGCAGTATCCTGCTAGGATCAGAGGCGTAGGAGCATAACTGTACCTTGGATCAGTGTGAGATTGATTGGGGTTCAACTACAGTCCAGGCCAAAGTTAATTTGGAGTAGGCTAGTGTCTGTAGCGGCTTAATACAGTGTATGTTTAATCTGGACTAGGTCCCGGGGTTTTTCTGCATTTACGGTCTTCTCGTTAACAAAATTCTGGTGCCTGTGTTATTTCTTTTCCGCATTATATTTTGATATATAATTGAAATAATACAGGTTGTGCGTTATTCAGTCAATTAGAATATCTGACCTTATTGGTTGTTGATTTAAATTGATTGACACTTGGATATTGGTCTTTGGTACAATCCAAGTTATCTCTCTTTGATTAGACTCGCGAATCACATTTGCTTGAGTAAATCAAATTGAGAGATTGAGATAATAACTTCTTGAGTATTTTCTATTGATTGAGTCTAGTTGATTCTCTAGAAAACAACTCGGAGTTGTCCATACAAATTTCTAATCGAAATATTGGGTGAGGTTGTTAGACCCCCGCTTTTTCAATTGGTATCAGAGCAGGCAAACACGTTTAAGACCTTACAAGTCGGTGTTTGTGGCAATCTGAGTCTGTGGACGAAAACTATGTTGCGCATACCAAAATTTCTCTTAAAGCTTTTGATCATGTCAAGTGTCTTGGAAACCCCTCAAACGATTATTCCTTAGTTGATTATTCTGAATCCCGCGGTAGAAAGAATGTTCAATGTGATAATGGCATTTATTCCTCGTATGAGGCATGTGACACTCTGGCAGAAGCTGAAAAGGAGCTCACCAGAATTTCAAAACATACAACTGATTATATTGATTTTAATGATCATGATAAGGTCATTGATGAATTTGAAAAGTCTCTTGATCGAGAACGTGATCTCTATAATATCATAAAGTCTTTCTCTAAGAATATTGAGAAACTTCTTCAAGAAACTACTCTTCAACATGAAAAGATTAGTACTCTTGAGGATATTATCAAAGAGGACTCAATTAGAGAAAAACATTTGCTCGAGACTCATTCATCAGATCTCAACAGACTTCGTGTTGAAAAAGAGAAACTATGTGCATCTCTTACTCTAGCCCATGAACAGTGTAATTCCTTGGAAAAGGAAAACTCTGTCTTAAGGAGAAACTCTTATGTAACCAATTCTCATGAATTGCCGAATACAAAGAAGTGGTCTCCAGTAGAAGATTGTGTCAAGAAAAGTTTATATAACTTGTAGTCTTCTTATATGGGTATTAAGTTTAAACATGTGTCAGTTATTGCTTCTCCTCTGCGAACCTGTACTTTTTGTGGGAAACAAAATCACTATGCTATCCATTGTTTTGTAAGAAGGAAACAAATTTCTAATCTTCATAATTTGCTTCTCATCACTGTCAATGGAACAAATAGTCAGTCGAATAACGTAGTGAATCGTATGCCCACAAGAAATCAAAACCTTAGAAGAATGATTTCTATTCTAGAAATCAGTACAGGGCTCAAGTGCATTCTGGCATAAATTTTTGTGTTGCTAACAAAAGGATTTCATGTACTTATAAGGATGTTTCTGATAAATCTAAATTTAGAATATGGATTCCCATCCACTCTAATCCTCTTAATTTAATTGCAAGAGGTCCTAGATTTAGTCCTTTTGATAAGTATGCTAATCAAGCAGTGGATCATCTCTCTAGAAAGAGCACGGATCATAGATAGAAGGATAAAAAGGAACAACATTCATTTGATGAGCTAAAGCTCATACTTGTGTAAAGTAATCACAAGGTTGAACATCTCACATACAAAAAGCCTAGTTGTGAGAAACTTGAATAGGTATACTCCGTAATTGAGTGACTCTAATTATCTAGCTAATCTCTTATCGTTTTTAGAAGGATAATTAGTCAACCACTGGTCGTGAGTATTTTTTTCTCTCTCTTTGTAGGATCGGAATATCGCAAGAAGGACGCATTTGCGAAGCTTGATCAACAACACTTTGCGAGCGTCACAAAATGATTTGAAGAATGACGTAACAGATGACAATTGTAGAAACATGAGAAAAATGTGATGACTCTGCGATGTTTGTAGTGCTTGCGAAGATTGACAATAGAACTCTTGCGAGAATATCGCAAGTCAGATCCTAAAATAAAGGACATATTAGCTGTCATCCACTATGTAATTCCATATATAAAGAGTCGAATAAGCGTAAGGAAGGGGGAGATCTTTTTCGAGTGTTGAACAAGTCATTAGGAGATAGAAAGTTAAAAGAGCAATTGTATTCTTGTTTTCTTCCATTTCTTGTAACATTTCTGTGAATCAATTAATAAAAGTGTTGTTCTTAATCTTTTAAAGATGTGTTGATTATTATGAATTCTTGTGAGGGGTGTAGTGTGGGATTTCCTGCTACTACATATTGGCGCTAGAAACAAGGACGAATTTCCCTTATTTTTAGTGTGAAAATCAGTATCGTGATTTGAGAGAATTTGTAATAGTTGGTGAGAAGTTTCAGACGATTTTCAGCAATTCATTGAGGTTGAAGAGATGGCTAGAAGAAGAAATGCTTCAAGACAACCATCTACTGTTAGGAGGAGTAAGAGACTTGCTGGAGAAAAAAGAAACGAAGCTGGAGAATCATCAAGAATGAATACAAGAAATGATGGAGAAAATCAAATCCAGCAACCAACTCAACGTATACCAGCGCAGAACAGAACTTTGGATTATGATAGAGTGAGCGTACATACTTCGCGATCAGATTCAGCGGAAGAAATGGAAGAGGAGCAACAATTAAGAAATGAAAGCCAGGAGGAGAGAGCTGAGGAAGCAATTGGAGGAATAATTCATGGAGATGAAAGAACTGGAGTATTAGAGGCAACAAAGGCGTTAAGACAAAGAATACAAGAAGAGAGGAGGTTAGAAGCGGAAGAACGCACAAATTTGACAAGGCAAAACCATGAATTGAGAATGGAAAACATGAGGTTACAAAATAGGAGATCAATAGGTATAACAAGATCAAGTTCACGATCAATCAGAAGTGAGGCAAGAAGAAGTTCACCTATGAAAAACATTGAAGAAGAAAATCAAGATCCAAATGAAGGATGTAACGAAAGGAGAGAAGTAATAGAAGATCATTACATACCACAAGGCGAAATTCACCAAAATGAGCAAAAAAACAGAGGTCAGGAGAATGAGCAGCATCAGCAACGAAATAACCGAGATGGCGAAGAAAATCATGAAGAAGGGTGGAGGATATTGCGCGGAAGAGAGATTCAAAGAAATCAACAGATAATTGAAGGATAAATCGAGAGACATTATGTTGAACAAACACGTTTAGATTGCGAAAGGGAAAGATTGAGAGTGGAGGTGGAAGAACAAGAATTCCAAGAGGCAATTCGCCAGAACAATCATGACAATCGAGAAAGGAGACGTGAAAAAAACCGCAACAATGGTAATATCAATGAAGAATATGATAGAATACAAAGGAGAATCGAAAGACAACAAAGAGAGTTGATAAGGAGTGAGCAAAATTGCAGAGGAGAAAATGAGATATATAATGGTGTGAGAATTCATGAAAGAAATAAAAGAGAAGATCGCAGAGAAAGACAAGAAGAAAATGTTGGGGAAGGAAATCAAACTCTCGCATCACAAAATAGGCAAGAACGCAGGAGAAGAGAAGCAGAGTTGAAGAGGCCAATAGAATCAGCGTCCAGGGTAAATGAACAAATCTTAAGAGAACTGGCAGAAATGAGAGGGATGCTGAATAATAGGAGGGAAGGAGGTATGAGACAATTAGATGAAGTTATAGAAGAAGCTGCGAAAACTCCATTCTCACAAGAAGTACAATTAAGAGGAATTCCACCAAAGTGCAGTTTGACTGCGTTAACCAGCATTTTTGATGGAACAACCTGCGCAATTCAACACATTAAAGCTTATGTGAGATATATGCTACAGTGGGAGAATCATGATGCTGTGTTGTGCAAGTATTTCACATTAAGTTTAACAGGAGAGGCACTAAAGTGGTTCGAAGGTTTACCCAGGAATACTATAACATCTTTCAACAATTTGTAGACTACATTCTTAGGGGCGTACATAACTAACAATTCCTCGCGTCCAGGCATATAAGATGTATTTGGATTAAAACATATAATTGGTGAAAATTTAAAACATTTAACCATAAGATGTAATACAATGTGTAGTGAAATGGCTGGACGTGTGGATGAGAGATATCTTATTTTTTCATTCATCAACGCAATGTTCGCAACCAATCTATTGTACATTCAAATTTTCAGAATCAAGAATACAATCACAATGACTGAGCTGCGAGAATTGCAAGAAGAGTACATTGCTCTTGAAGAAAAGCAGAATGAAATGGAATCGTATCCTGTTGCGAATACAATATTATCAGTAGTGAATGCGAGTTTGCTACCAAAATTGATAAACACAGTTGCGAGCACTTCGCAGGTCTAACAAGAAAATAAGAATGATAATCAACAGAAGTTGGTAGCTATGGGAAGCAGGTATCAAGAAGAATTCGAAAGAGAATGAAGTTTTTATAGTCGAGGAGGGAACAATAAAATTCAAAGACTTGATCATCCACAAGAAACATATGGAGGACAAAGACAAAACTATTAGAGAGGATCAGGAATTCAAAGAATGACATGGGAGGAGATCAAGATGTCGCCTTTGAATACTAGTGTGAAAAAAATTTGGGAAGCAATAATTTTAATGGAGAATATACCAACACCCTAGAACATGGTAAAAGAACCGATTTCAAATAACAGGAGCCAAGAATTTTGCTCTTATCATCACTTTCATTTACATTCTACAAATAACTGCAGAAACATAAAGAGAATCATTCTCAGAATGATAGACCAGGGAAAGCTAAATCATTTTCTAATGGGGGACCCTCAATATCAACTCTTACCACCACCACCAGAAATTCGCAGAGTTAATGGAACAAAAGGAGGAGAGACATTTGTCATATAAGTTGGGGCGAAGGCAAAAAATCTGTTTTGTAACTCTATTGTACGTTCATACAAAACAATCGAAGATTTCCATGACAATGTCCTAAGCAGAGTTTTCGCAAGAGATGCTGATGGGAGAGAAGTAATGAATATTGTGAAAGCTTCGCCACTAAAAGAGTGTCAAAAATAGATTATTTCTTTCACTGCACAAGAAGTACATGAGCCTGGCGAGATGCATGACAATCCATTAGTGGTAAGACTAGATATTAACCCAAAATAAAGAGAAGATGAAGAAGAAGATGAAGAAGAAGATGAAGATGATGAGGCCGAATATTCATGGGCAATCAATAGAGTTTTAATTGATATGGGGAGTTCTGTGCATATCCTGTTCTATCATACTTATAAAACTATTAGAGGCAAGATGAGGATTTGGTACCTTCAACCTATAAAATTTATGGTTTTAATGGTACCGCCAATAAACCTAGAGGGGAGATCACTATGCGGATTCCATTAAAGGGGATATATTATAAAATTCTATTTTGTGTTGTCGACGTTGAATCTCCATACAATGCCTTGATTGGCAGACCTTGGCTACATGGAATTATAGGCATGGCATCAACTTTCCACCAGTGTATCAAGTTTCTTCATCCCATTGGAATTGGAATCATAAAGGGAGATTGTATTGAAGGTAAGAAGTGCTATGAAATCGATGTAGAATCCTGCGAATAAAGAGCTGCGAAGAAGGGGAGTTGGAAGCATAACATCAAAGAGAGACAAAGAAGTGAGAGATTGATGGTTGATTAAGTAGAGCAGAGAAAAGAAGGAATGCTGCGAAGTCAAAACTTGCTGAAAAGACCCAATGATGAAATTGTCGCATAAGTAAAGACTGTAGCGAAAAGCAACAAAAGAACAGAGGAAGAAAGTAACAAAGGTAAAAAAAAATTTAATTGTGAAGTGAAAGAAATATTGAGGAAAAGAAAAAAGATGTGTAATTGGTTTGTTGCGAAAATTTCAAAAAATATATTTTCCTTAATGATTAAAATGAAATGAACAAATACAAAAAATTTATGAAAAGATAGATGCAAAATTGCAAATATCAAAAACAGAATGAAAATGTGCGAAAATTTCGCAAGAAACGATCATTTAAGATCTAGAATGGGACGAACCTTTATGGCGTACACCCTAGTTCGCGAATAAAATTTCGCAAGAGGCAAATGTAAGACCTAAAGTACATCATAAAAGGGGGTATCTATTACATGACTCAGCGATATGGTTACACCGCTGCTGGAACCTGATTCATGGAGATTCGGGGGTCAATGAAATCCCATCCAGGAGAGGCACCTTGGATTCTCAACTTAAGCATATGACTTGAGTTGGGCGAGTGCAGAGTATGACCAAGGCGCCGAGGTACACGGTTGAGCCAAGGGTGCCCGAGGCATATGAAACTACCCTGGCCATTCTTGGAAAGTCTTGGCTATGATGCACTCGGCCCGAAGAAAACCCCACTTAGGGTGCAGTCTCGTAAACATAAGCCATTAAGGCAAAAGGGATAAGAAGCTGCGAACATAACTGGTTGTTGTTAAAACTGGATGGGAGAAGCTGGTCTTGTATGGCTGATGTACGTCTCCTTGAAAGGGAAACCAGGGAGAAGATAAGGGCGGCACCCTCCATTAGGGAGCTGATAAGTGTCTTAAGACGCAAATGTCATGAGATTTTTTACTCACTGGAGTATTAAGACTTGTCATATTTGTGCGACATTCCTGAAGAGGCAATATAGTAGAACCTCCATATATTAATACTCTATATAGTAATAACCTCTACATATTGATACAAATCATAGTCCCGATTTGTGAAATCTTACTTGAATCAACCTCTATATATTAATAACCTCTGTATATTAATATTTTTTTGCTTGCCCAAGAGTATTAATATATGGAGGTTCTACTGTAATACAAAAGAGAAGATAAGACGGGATCAAGGGGTCATTACATGCAAGTGTAAAGACGTCCTGCGATTTCGTCGCAAGACGGCAATGTCATGGGGCTTTAATTTCGCAAGAAAATTTAGACCTGTCATATTGTCGCAGCAAAAATACAAAAGAACAAAAAGTTAAGGCAAGATCAATGGGTTTCTACATGAAAGTGTAGAGACGTCTTGCGATTTTGTCGCAAAAGAAAAAAGATGGAAAAATAAGACCTTTACTTAGGAAGGCAAAATAAGACCACATCAGAATACAAGAACGAATGCAATCTTCCAATTTATGATTGCGAGATTATGCAGAGATAATTGCGATTTTCTAACAATTTATGATTGCGAGATTATGCAGAGATAATTGCGATTTTCTAACAATTTATGATTGCGAGATTATGCAGAGATAATTGCGATTTTATCGCAAATTATTTTATTACACAAAGGCGGCTTGCTCAATCAATCATATGAATTCAAATAACAGAGGCAAGTATGAGAATGCATAAAATAAGTTAAGTATTTGTTTTCACATGATAGATTTGTGCATAAAAAGTTAATTGTATTTTGGATAGTCATATTGCAAGGGAAATTTTTTTCTAACACATGCAGGGTGAAACAAAAAAGAATTTATATTAAAGATTGGAGAAATTCATAGTGATAGATTACAGGAGTAAAAGATTGAAGACTGAATGTACAAGTTTTACAAGGGAGCAAGCAAGGAAGCAAAATCTATTTCGAGCTTGATTCATCATTATCTCCATCAGATTCTTTACTAGAGCTTTTTCCTTATCTTTATCGGATTCATCATTTCCATCCTCTTCCGATTCTTCTTCTTCATCAGCTTCACTATCAGAGATGACCAAGTTAGGCACATTCTCCGGGATGTTGTCTAAAAGATAAGGATATTTGGAGTGAGGAATCTGGTTGTCATCACAGATCGCTTTGATACTATCATTACGATAAGAAATTGCGTTATTCCCAAAATTCGCAATAGTGATCTTCATTTGAGCCTTCAGTTTTGAAAACTTCTCATTGCGAGAAGAAAGATCCTTTGCGAGTTTCGCCTTGTCATTCTCTAGCTCTTCAAGTCTATTGCGATATCTCTCTTCAGCTTCTGCGAAAATACATCAATAAATCAATAATTAAATGATGGAAGTCTATGAAAAAACAAACAATTAAATAAGGAAGAACAGTTAACAATCTTCTCTGTTAGAAATCATATCTCTAATCAGGGCCGTTTGCTCAGTTTGAAGACTAACATCTACACCTAAATTATTCCTGGCATTATCTAGAACTTTCGCAGCCCAAGCGAATTCATTATCATCATTTATGAGAAGGTGGGAGCGAGTTTGATTCTCTCTTTCGCAGAGTACAACATTTCTATGTTTGAGATCATCTTTTTCAATTTGAATCTCAAGAAGAGTTTCTTGAAATTTTAATGTATGAGCACCTTGGATAGAAATACGGTCTTTTTCATCTATCAGATCACTATATTTAGCCTTTAATTTACGGATTTCTTCCTTAGAGTTATGAAAGAATTGTCTAAATTTATTAGCCATATCCAAGACAGATATATATTCAATTTCTAGAAGACGAAGCTTGGATCTAAGCTCATTTATGGGAAGAGACTCAATCTTATTGTTTGAAAAACTATTTAGAGAAGTATTTAGATGTTCAAGAAGGGTATCATCATCCATGTGATTGGAAAAGGAATGAAGAAGAATAGCTTCATCAGTAAGACCATAGACGTCTGCAAAATGGTAAACTCTATAAGAATAAATTTTGTGAGAAAATAAAATATAGGGGAAAGGAAAAGAATCCCATACCATAAAGTTTCTTATTGGCATCTTGAAGGCTAGATACTTTGCCCTTTTGAAGAGAATTGTCTGATTCCAATTGTTTGATTTTTTCGCGAAGATTAGCATCTTCGATCTCCAATTCTTCATTTTGCTTATTCTTCTCGCGAAGACCAACAACTTCAGTCTCTAATTCTTCATTTTTCTTGAGAAGTCTAAAATTCTTCGTTGCGAGAGCCACACGCCTTTTTTCTAAATCTGAGACAACATCATATGAAGCTTTCCCTGCCTGCGAAATAATGCAGCGAATTTTAGGAATTATTTTTGAATTCAAGGCGAAGTAAAGATAAGAAAAATACAAATATGAAAATTTACCAGGCTATTCAGCGATTGTAAGAAACTAGGAGATGTAGATCTTGAAACCCCGTGAAGAGATTCATTATTCTCTAAGAGAGAGGCATCACGGATGGTCGCAATGGAGTTGCAAGCATTGGTAAGAGGAGTATCACCAATTCCCTGCATAGTATTGGAGAAGATGTTGGACAATTGTGCCATAGGAGATTTAGCTGGAGAATTCTCTTGGGCCAAAAAAAAACATCAAAATCTTCATCATCATCATCAGTGGAACTTTCATCAGGGTGAGAGTTTGTGGGAGAAGGAGATTGGACTTTTCGTTTCTTTGAAGGAGGAGCAGTAGATTTATCTTTACGAGAAGTACTCTTGCCTTTACTCCCATTCTTCGCAACTTTGACAGGTTGCTCTTCTACTTCAGCAATAACCTACACATACAGATGAAGATAAGAAATAGAGGCAACAATATATTGCGAAGAATCATAAAAGAGTATTTCTTACTTCATCTGTGAATGATCGAATAACTGATAAAGTACTGATTTTTCCAGTCTTGCTATAGCTCAGTTTCAACATTTTAACTTGATAATTTCGCAGATATATGAAAATATTAGAATGATCAGCAAAATTATACATGAGAATAAAAGAATAACAACTCGAATAAAGTTTGGAAATATACCTCCTCTTCCCTCTCTGGCCAGTTGAACACCCAGGGTAGGTACGATGCGAGATTCGCAGGTAAAGCATGAGATCTAGAGATGTATGGACCTTTTAAGATTAAAGGATAGATACACTACTTATCATCACTGGAGTAACGCGGGGATATATTCTTTCCAGGATGCCAATCAATATCTTGCATGAGTATCTTGTCATCACAACATCATCCTTTTTCCTTAAACGAACACCCCAACAAGTGTTGTCTTTCTTCATAGGAATCATCTCTTAATTCGCAAAGAAGTTTTCAACAGTATAGTTCGCAGGAACAATCGCAATGTCTTTGAACTTAGGATTTTTAGCTTTATCAGGATAAAGAGATCCCTTGCCAGCACTACGATTGGCGAACTCAAGCAGGAGATGAATGCAATCTCCACTTAATTGATATATAACTCGCGATAATTTCGCATGAAAAAGAATTTCATAAAATAAGGGAAGTTCAGGATCATAAAGGGGAATGGGAATACCAGCGAGAAGATGACCTAGCGAGACTATGACCTCCTGGTGATTGTAGGGATAATCAGAAAAAAGAATGATAGAAAGCTCTGATTTAGGGCTTTGACCAGGAATAGGAGATAAATCAAAACCTCTGGTTTGAAGTTTCTTTTGAATTTCTTTGAAAGCAATTTCATTTTTACGACCGGCTGGAGGCATTTTTAGTATGAGAATGAAGGAAGGAAGTAAAAATCAAAAGAAGGAGAACCACGCAAAATTACAGTAGCAGAAGCGGAATTTACAGAAGAACAGTAAACTTGCAGAGAAGCAGAGAAGAAAGTAAAAAGAAGAGAAGAGAAGAATGGGAAGAATATATATAGAGAGGAGAAATTCTCGAGAAGATAAGTGCATTTAATGCGAAGAGTGGGTGTGAGCGGTTAAAAGGCAGCGGTTGAAAGAGACGTGTCAAAAAATGGATGGAAGAAGAAGTACGTGTAACAAACTTTACGCGAAGTACAGAGTCGTGTCAGTACAGAGAATATGAAAAGATAAATAGTTACGGCATTTTGAAAAATAATTTCTCATGACATTCTCTCCTTCGCAAAGAAGACATGAGAAGAGGCAAGATGTAGGATCAGAATATCGCAAGAAGGACGCTTTTGCGAAGCTTGATCAACAACACTTTGCGAGCGTCGCAGAATGATTTGAAGAATGACGTAACAGATGACGATTGTAGAAACATGAGAAAAATGTGATAACTCTGCGATGTTTATAGCGCTTGAGAAGATTGACAATAGAACTCTTGCGAGAATATCGCAAGTCAGATCCTAAAATAAAGGACAGATTAGCTGTCATCCACTATGTAATTACCTATATAAAGAGTCGAATAAGCGCAAGGAATGGGGAGATCTTTTTCGGGTGTTGAGCAAGTCATTAGGAGAGATAAAGTTAAAAGAGCAATTGTATTTTTTTTTTCTTCCATTTCTTGTAACATTTCTGTGAATAAATTAATAAAAGTGTTGTTCTTAATCTTTTAAAGATGTTTGTTGATTATTATGAATTCTTGTGAGGGGTGTAGTGTGGGATTTCCTGCTACTACACTCTTGATGTTCCTTGTTTAATCTTATCTTTGAAAAGTAAAAGAGTTTTTCTCTTTCCATGCAGAGTTTTGTGAAAAACCATCTTACGGGCTCACGTACGGGTTATCCTTTAAAACATATCCCATAAACCCTAAATCTCTCGAGTTTTTTTTTTTATATATATACCTATCATATTGAGTTTTTGTTTATCACTCTAGGTTTCTTTATATCAATGGCTTCTTCTTCTTCCTGCTATTTGGATTTACCTAAAGATGCCATTAATAAGGCGGTATATTGCAAACTCGTTAAAGGGAAGGAAACTCTTGTTGAAAAAGAGGGTTCCCTTTCTCGATCCTCTGATTCACTATCTGATTTAGAGGAGAATGAAGAGATTTCATCGGATGTAGTTCTCGATTTTCTAAAGGAATTTGAGAAGGCTAAGCAGCAACTTGTTGATACAATGAAGTATCTTGATGTGGCAAGAACTGAGTTGAAAAAGGTTAAGTCTGACCTTGTTCTCATTAAAACCCGTGTTAAAGAACTTCCCAATAAGGATATTCTCGTCAAGGGTGCAGAGGATGCTGCCATTCACAAGCTCCAAGACCTTAAGTCTCAAGAAGGTCCTGAACTGTCAATTTGACTCTAGTTCGCATGGAAGTGTTTTGGAATAGCCATTATTGTGATTACACATAGCTATATCCAATGATTTTCATCTTTTTGTTTTTAGATTTTTTGGTTTAAAAATTCTAAGTTTGTTTGGAAGATGATGGTTGCAGTATTAATCTTTATGGTTTCATATATTGTAATATTTTGATGGGATATGTGTGTTTACGTCCGTGAACTTGATTGTCCCATATTTTGTCAAAAGTAAAGTCGTTCGTGAATTGATATGCAAATATTGATAAAAGGATAAATAGACTTTTGACAAACACAAAAGTTAAGCCTATATTGTCAATTATTGATATAAGATAGGTTAAATTCTTTTGTGATGCAAGGATTATGTCTATTGTATGTCATTGTGCAAATGGTGATGGAAACATAGAATGAATCCTTGTGTTATCCACAATATAGAGCTTTATTGATCCATATTATTATTAATGTGAAGGCTCCATTGTGTATCTTATGTTGAGCACGATACGACTAAGTCGATTCCTTATTGGCATGGTCGGTTGTTCCATGAGATGCTATATATTGAGCATTAAGAACTAAACTAATCAACTTGCGTGGTTATTTAGTTAGCACTCCATAAATTTCTTATGTTGAGCATGATTGACTAGGTTGGTTTTTCATGATTAACTTAGTCATTGCTCCATATAATGCTCTTATGTCGAGTGTGGCCAAATAAATTAATTACTCTTGTAATTAGTTTGGTTGAGTATGAAAATTAGATTATTTGCGAGTCTTCTTGTGATTAATCTAATTGATTTATTAAGTCTCCATAAGTTTACTTGTGTTGAGCATATTTAGTCAAATTAATCTTGGTTCGCTTTGGTTAATTTGATTGAATATTTCTTGTTGGATTCCAAACTCATACTTGTATGTAATTTGTTGAGTCTAAAGAAATCCTTCTTTTCTTTTTTGAAATTAAGGTCGCTCTTGCTATTCCTTAGGGAATGACATATTATGGGGGAGAGTTCTTTTGAACTTGTGCTTAATTGCCAAATCTTTGTGGGGAGTGCGGCAGTGGAATATTAGAGGGGTTATCTTGCGTCTTTACAAACTCCTTGATAAATGCACTTAGCTTCGGCTTTATGATTCCATCTAAGCAAGATGATACACATTTACCTTTGGTCATGAAATGTCTCTTACGGAAATTTCATTAGGATCCCGTTCTTGTACCTTTGCCAATTTTATTGACAAAAAGGGGGAGAATTAATATGTAGTTCACACTACAAATGCATATGGTTTTCGGATCATTATGTAAGGGGGAGTGGTTTCCATGTGAGATGGAGTATTGACTAAGGGGGACTGAAGTATCACCATAGTATTGTTGTTGAAGTTGTGATGCAATTGGACTTTGACACTGTGTAATAATACTATGACACTGTATAACAATAATTGAGAACCGATGCTTTTCTCATTGTTATAGCTACGGGTTTTCAACAACGATGATGCTAAACTTATAACATTTGGGATCATTGGACTACTTGGAAGTGACGAAAATTTCGAGTATTGTTGAAGATTAGACATGTGGAATAGGAGCTACAAAGTTTATTTATATATTTTTTGTATTCCATATGTATTAATAGTTTTGCCACTAAAATTGACAAAGGGGGTGATTGTTAGAGCATTGCTCGGTCGAACTCGCATGCATTGCTATCTCAAGCATGTTTGTCAATGTTAGTGATCAAAACTATAAAGTCTTGATTTCTAGTCTATTATAGCTAAGGTCTCGGACTAGGATAGAAAGTGTAGTTGAGCTCAAGAACTCCATGTCAATCATCATACAAGACGAAGGACTACTCAAGGAACCAGTGGATCTTCATCGACTAAAAGGTATGTGAAGACTTGAACTTATCTATCACTCAAAAGTCTGTCTACTCTATCTCCTATCTTGAGACAAAAGTCGTTTCACTATATAGACTAAGAATAGACACATGTGACATTTCGAGCTGAGTATATCTTGCTTATCTATTTCTCGAAATGTGTGTTGGTAAAGCTTTCGCTTTATCCAAGTTCATCTTTACCTAGTGACGAAAGTCATGTTATGTTTCAATCACTTTGGAAATTGCTCTGACGAAAACTAGTTTGTGAATAACAACTATATGACGTCCTCTCAGAATGTTTCAATGATTGAAATGATAGTTTAGACAATATAACCACTGGGGGATATAAACATTGTTGTGGTAACACATATATGTATAAGTCCTTAGCACTTGAACCGAAGTTTGCGAACTTTGTTGATCAAATAAAAATCGGAACTTGAGCAGTCAATCCAGTCCACGAACGTGCGTAGTTCTCGAACCCGAGAATTTCTGCTGGAGTTTTAGCTCGGTTTCAGTTCTCGAACCTGAGAATTTCTGCTGGAGTTTGTGAACTCCAACCGGTTTCTTGAGTCCGCAAACCCAGTCTGCGAACTTGAGTGGTTATGTCTAAAAACGATGTTCGTGAACTTATCTAAATTATCTAAGGAATGCTATTGCAAACCGTGGATTTATAGTTCATGAATTGATTCGAGTGAATCACATCGTTTTTGTTTCAATTGTGTCTTGTGTAGTACATATGATCTCATAGCAATTTAACAACTCTCTAACTAGTTCATTTGAGTCATTTGGACTAGTTATAGTGAAGAAGAATATGGTTGATATGAAAGCTATCATTTGGCTAACCATTTGGTTGACTAATATTGAACCAACTATTGTACACGTTTGGGTACGGTTACATAAACCCAAAATCTTCAAGTACATGTGTGTATGGAAAGCTAAGATTTCGATCTAACGGTTGAGAGATATTAGCTTGTATCTAATCAGGTTTTCATATAACGGTAAATATTGAATGCTTTGTTACTAAGCTAACATTGATTGCAACCCCTGATTTGAAATACTATATAAGGGAGAACTCTAGCAATTGGGAAACCTATCCCCACACATTCTATGTGATACTAGTTTGCTGAGCTAGAGTCGATTCTACTTTAACCTTTGGTTTTCTTCTTCTAAAACTAGGTTAACGACTTAAAGACTTCATTGGGATTGTGAAACCAGACCGATACTACTTTTCTTGTAGTTGTGCGATCTGATCTTGTTGTTTCTATCGTACGAGTACAATTGTAATAATTGGCTTGAGATTTTTATCTCCGATAGGCAAGATATAAAAGTAATCACAAACATCATCCTCTCATCGTTTGTGATTCCACAATATCTTTTTTCGCTGCGTCGATTAAGACTATTGTGAGGTGATTGATAAAACTGAGATGTTCTTCAGAAATATAAGTTTGGTTTTATTGATTGGTTCCTGTTCACCTTGATTTATCAAAAGACGGAATAAAACTCATAGGTTTATTCGTGGGAGACGGATTTATCTATCTTGTAGAATTTTCTGTGTGAGACAGATTTGTTTGCTAAAGTCTTCGACTTTGGGTCGTAACAACTCTTAGTTGTGGGTGAGATTATCTAAGGGAATCAAGTGCGCAATATCCTGCTGGGATCAGAGGCGTATGAGCATAATTGTACCTTGTATCAGTGTGAGATTGATTGGGGTTCAACTACAGTCCAGACCGAAGTTAATTTGGAGTAGGCTAGTGTCTGTAGCGGCTTAATACAGTGTATGTTTAATCTGGACTAGGTCCCGGGGTTTTTATGCATTTGCGGTTTCCTCGTTAACAAAATTATGGTGTCTGTGTTATTTCTTTTCCGCATTATATTTTGATATATAATTGAAATAATACAGGTTGTGCATTGTTCAATCATTTAGAATATTCGACCTTATTGGTTATTGATTTAAATTGATTGACACTTGGATTTGTCTTTGGTACCATCCAAGTTATCTCTCTTTGATTAGACTCGCGAATCACATTTGCTTGAGTAAATCAAATTGAGAGATTGAGATAATAACTTCTTGAGTATTTTCTATTGATTGAGTCTAGTTGATTCACTAGAAAACAACTCGGAGTTGTCCATACAGATTGCTAATTGAAATATTGGGTGAGGTTGTTAGACCCCCGCTTTTTCAGCAGTGGGTTTAAAAATAATTTGAAATTTGGAAATTTCGTTCCGCTTTATCACAATTGGTTGTGATTCTTACCAGCCGGTGCCAAAGCAAAGTTCAAAATAAGTTTTGAACAGTTAAGATATCCATACGTTTGTTTCTTCAGAAACCTCGATATTTGTTTTTGATGGAAAGAGGGGCTTTAAAAAATGCCTAGAATTATTAATTAGATTACCTCATTCAGATTGAGGTTTAGATTGTTAGCAGAAGTGGTAGATATATATACCCTTGTGTTTCATCATAATACATTGCACACTAATACAACCAATATATAATGTGAATTATTTGATCCATATGAAACCAAATAAAATGGAAAATACTAATATGAAAACCGATATTTTGATTATTCATCAACCATTCAGAGGCTTCTTCAAAGAAGTTTCCGCTAATCATTGTAATCATGTAGTTGCAGAATAACCTACAACTACACCCTCAATAGAATTAGTAAAAACTCAAGAAGTTCTTGATGATGAATAACAATTTTCTTATTAATGTTCTCAATTGATTACAAAGAAGTATCTAAATGGAACTAGAATAGTTACAACTTTCTCTATTCTCTTTCCTAATATATTTTCTAACACTCACTAAAAGAACCTCCCGAATTTTACCTTTGAACTCCTATTTATAGTAAAACTTATACAGCTGTACATGAGTTGCGAAGTATCGCAACTCATACTCGCAAAATTACTCCATCCTCGCAAAACTTCTTATTTCTCCGCGCTTCTTCTATC
>JAJJWX010004436.1:0-27991 GCA_023529315.1 Papaver bracteatum | reverse complement strand
AGCCACATTTTCCCTGACTTATTCTGTCCTAGTGCTTATAGAACTACCTTTCATCGTGATCCCAGTACGCCTTATCAAGATTGTTAACCTGGACCTCCCTCAACCTGATAAATTGACATCGCAGTCAGTATTTCAAAACTTCAAGCGTGATGTGCTTGATTGAACTCTTCTCAGTTCCCTTAGAATTTATCACTAGCATAGAACATCATGTAAACTTAAGGAATGCAAAGTACTATGTTATATGTTTAGGCCTAGACTTGAATATTTTATTGATATATATTATAGAGTCTCTAAAGGTGTTCACAGATTCCGGTGGATGGGATACGTTAGGTCTTACTCTGACCTACTAATAGGAATTAACAAGAATGCTCTACTACTAATCATGCCCTTGTTATCAGAAGTAAGTTTGGATAATAAGTCTTGAAGATAAAAAGAAATTCTCGATTATGGCAGAAGCAAATGATAGTTCAATAGCTAGCATCACCAAGATATTCACATTATGGAGTGAAGAAGCTCTGTCAATTACAATTTGCACAATTTGGGATCTTGGATTGATAATTTGGAATTACTTCCTTGGTCTTTTTGTTTTCTTCATCAATAATGTACCCATTGCTTCCTTGTTGTTTTTTCTACGACTTAGACCCTAATATGGCAATAAACATAGGAAACCTTTTAGAAAATATCTATTTAATCAATCACTACTAATAGACGGGAGTAGTGACCCATGAGTATGAAGGCCGGTTCAAATTGTCTTGCATTAATTCGTCTTCGTCTGAATCTATTTCGTTGTATTTCCATATCATCTTCTCCGCCATTCCCTCAAGCATTCGCCATCTCAAAGCCAACGCCTCATCACAACTTAACTCCTCATCCTCGCTGCTTTCATTTTGCTCTTACGCTAATTAAAAAATAATTATTATCCGAAAATCATTCCTCAACCAGCTTCATAATGTCATGTGGGATTAGATAGTAAAATTCAAAGTTGTTTTTCTCTTCTCTACCTTTCTTTAAGAAAGAGTTGGTAACACTATTACGTTACCTGTCAATCCTGTACAAGTGGTAATATTCCAACGGTCAAGATTCAAAAGTTTGTGTGTCCAACGATGATCCAGATGCACTTCATAAGGCCATAATTGAACGATGCTGGTTGTAGTTACTTTTTACTGTTAAGATGTTTGACTACTTCAGTCAACTGTCAAAAACTTCTTTCTGTCATATATTACGTTCGATTAAGTGATAAATTTTAATCACAAGGTTATAAGTTACCGTATATGCTAACCCTAAATTTGAGAGCAGATCCTCTAACCCTATAACTAGTCGTATAACATAGTTTTCTATAAATGAACCAGAAACAGTGTCGCCATTGTCTCCGTGGAGAAGGAGCGAAACCCTAAAATAGAAAAACAGATCTGCAACTACAATATCATGCGAGAAGCAAGTAGTGGTAATTCAATGGC
Source organism: Papaver bracteatum (assembly GCA_023529315.1). Taxonomy (NCBI): domain Eukaryota; kingdom Viridiplantae; phylum Streptophyta; class Magnoliopsida; order Ranunculales; family Papaveraceae; genus Papaver; species Papaver bracteatum. The sequence continues at coordinate 26,534 of JAJJWX010004436.1, read as the reverse complement.
ATCAATAACAAGCAGCAGCTATTAGCATAATGATATCTCCTCTCAAAATCTTAATTTTTCCCGTCTTTTCTCTCATTGTCTTCTTTCATCTTCCTTCCTGTATTTTTCTGATTGCTGGTTGACGATTTTCTGTATTCCTTTTTCAGTTTTACCTTATCACCTCAGTCATCTCCATAATTTGTGGGCTAATTGAAGATTCAGTTTCACCTCACTAGAAGAAAAACTGAATCTGCTAGTTTGATCATTTGTAATCTTTATCTTTACTTTTATGTATGCGGATCAATTAACCGAATAAGTAAATAGAATTGTCATGTGGTGAAGAAAATCTTCCACTATTTTTTTTTTTAATTGATGAAATTGTAATCTGAATGCAGTAAAAGCATACCTAGATCCAATTTTAGTATTCTACCTATTGAAAATGAATTGTGATGCCGAAAATAGGTTCACAAATGCGTGTAATTAATCTCCTTTAATTTAGAATTGGCTTTCTTGTCTATAAACTCATCGGAAACATCCATTGTCACCAGCAAAATCAAGTCGGATGTGCCCTGTTTTCATATTATCGTGGTTTTTGTATTTCTAGGATAAATGAAGTCTCTTTGAATACCCTTTTTAGTTTTTACAATCGAAAATTAAAGCTCAACCATCTCATCATCATTTTTGATGGTCATTTCACATAGCCTAGCTAAAATTATCTAGTGGCGTTGAAGCTACCTCACTGCTGGTTTTCTTCTTCTTTGTTTATGAAATGTAATCAATTTCAGCATGTTAGCTATTGAATGTGGCCGAGTTTGATGGGGAAAATATATGTGCATATGATTCAGTAAAGCACCGTCGGCTATGGGAGACCTATCCCTAGGCATACATACAAATTGCTTAGAAATGGCTAACTTGAGTTGCAACCTGACTTAGGTACCACCACATGACTACAGTATATCTAGAGTTCGGCCGAAGAGTAAGAATAAGGAAACATTAGTCATCTCAACATAGTCTTGTAACTTCATTAACAATCGTATCCCCTCTTTGAATATCTATAATATCCAGGCTTATATATGACTCGTATTAACCCTACTAGGTATTTAACTCTTAACCCGGGTCAAAATCAGAAACTGAACCAATTCGGCCCGACAATAGCTGCAAGCACCTTTCGCGGGCGAGTATCAAAGATCCATTGTTTTTTTAATTTATTTCATGGAAAATTAACAAGATTTAATTGGGTACCAGAAAAAATAATTGGGGCCTGACCAGTTGATCTCCCAATAGCATTTTGGGACTACCCCTCATCCGAATTTTTTGAAATAGCTAAACTACCCCAAACCATTAGTGTTAATTTAGTTGATTAGTTAAGTTTGATTAGTTAAGTTTGATTAGTTGTTAATTAGTTAAGTTAGATAAAATCAATTTTCTCCCTATCTCTCAACTATCTTCTGTTCCATTGACGATACTATGAAGAAAAAAATCGATTCTGCTTAAAGGGTCGTCCACCCAAAATCCTAAATCCTAACGATTTTTCATATACATGTAAAGACTATGAAAAACCGTTAGGATATATGAGGAGGGAGATAATGAACCTAATTCTGGTTTTTAATTTCTACTAATCAGGAATGAATTAGTTATTGTATTGGCCGTAGTATTGACGACTCAAACCTTCCTATTTGATGTTTTGTTTGCAAAATTCAGTTTTTAACTGAAAATTAGTAATTACAGAATAAGGGTCGTCAACCTCGATAGTTGTATGCCCTAACGATTTTTCATCTGCATGTTATTTATATGAAAAATCGTTAATGTATAAGGTGTAGGAGATAACGACCATTTTTTTGGGTTTAAGATTTTTTCCCTTAATAGAGTCGTCAATATATTATAGAATCAATTAACGACCCTACTATGATGACCCCATTTTATACACTAACGATTCTATATGACTGAAAACTATTTCTCTGACCAAAGAAATGGAAGGGTCGTCACCTTATATCGGAAGGATCGTCATTTTAAAATGGAAGGGTCGTCGTGGTATAACAAAATAGTAATAAGGACTATTGGCTGAGTCGTGTATGTGGCTGAGTCGTTCATGTATGGAGAAGAATGATAACGACTCTTGTACATTACTTATCCGACAAATGACAAAAATGTTAATGATAACGATCCTTTTATCAAAATGACAAAACAAGAACAAAAACTGAAACAAAGATAACGATCCACTTATCTTTGAGTTATCAAAATGATAACGATCCACTTATCTTTGAGTTATCAAAATGATAACGATCCACTTATCTTTGAGTTATGGAATCAAAGATTCTTTCATCTTCGTCACTACTACTAACGACCCACTGTTAACAAATTGAAGAGATGGTACCCCTAACGACCCACATAGCCAAAAACTTGTTAACAAATTAGAGTCGTTATCTATAAAATGTAAAGAGATGGTACCCCTCACTACAAGAAAAATGGCCTTTGACAACGGATATATGACAACGTTTTGCGAAACGTTGTCGATAAATAAGCTTTCCACAACACTTACCCTATAAAACCATTGTTGAATCCTATCCCAACCAAACAACAGTTATGAAGGTAGCTTTTCGACAACGTTTCTTTTAAAAACGTTGTTGATCCTATATTTTCACAACGTTTAAAGTGCATTGTCAAGTTAATTTTTTGTCTATTTTAAAATCTTTGAAGGAAAAGAAACTAGGATTCAAAGCTGAGTTAGAAAAAAACTCATTTTGGGGCAACCTATAATCGGAAGTCATGATAACTCTTCCTTTCTTACCGATTATAGGCTCAACCAAAATTCCAAAAAAAGGATTTTTGCAAAATCTCATTTTGGGGCTACTCTATATTCGGTAGTTATATGAACTATCTTGACTACCGATTATGGTAGGATATTTGCAAAGAGAGCCACTGTATAATCGGAAGTCATGATAACTCTTCCATTCTTACCGATTATAGGCTCAACCAAAATTCAAAAAAAAAGAGGATTTTTGCAAAATTTCATTTTGGGGCTACTCTATATTCGGAAGTTAAATAACCTAAAAATTCTCTACCGATTATGGTAGCATTTTTATCAAAGGTCTTGATGCAGTTAGTACGCCATCGCCTATTTGGAGGCAAAAGACCCGACTGTTGTGAAACAGACCGGCGGGTGTCTACGACTGCCTTGGTCTTCTAAATTTAGCCATATTCCATTGTCTCGGGCGTCTTAGACCCATTTTGCCGTTTTAGGATAGTTTTATTTTGTTAATAACTTCTTCGTTAGGAGTCCGTTTGAGTCGCCATTTGTGGCCCGTAGTTTGTTTTGATAAGTACTATCATTATTTAGGAAAATCTCAAATTTGCCAAAAATAGCAAATTTAGAGTTTGAGTCGGTTGTGGGTTGTTTTCATCCTCTCTTGTCGCACAAGTTAGGGTTTTTTTCCCACGTCTATTTAAGGATCTTCTATTTTTTGTTTAGAAATGTTTGAATTTGATTAATACAAATTATTTTTATTGAACTTCTTCAAGTTTAATTCTGATTCTTATTTATAGTCGGGAAACCGAGGTCTAAATAATTATCTTCGTTCATAGTCCTTATTCCTAGGAATAATTCGAGGTCTGAACAAACTATCCCTTTTCTTTCTTCTCAATATATCCGCTGCACTAGGTCTAATGTATAATCGGTAGTTAAGATAACTTTATTTACTACCGATTATAGGATAATCAAAATTCAAAAGATATAGGATTTTATTTTGGGGATACTTTATATTCGGAAGTTATACAAACTAAATTTACTCCCGATTGTGAAATAACCTACCGATTGTAAAGGGTAGTTTGGCCATTAAAAAAAAAGCCCCGGAAATAACCTACCGATTATGACCTATTTTGTCGTTTTGTGTCGCCCCTAATTGTGTTGGGGTCGCCCCTAAATAACCCATGTAAAAAAACATGAGCGGGCAAAAAAATATACTTGCCAAAACATGAGAGGCAAAGTTTAACTTTTGGTGAAATAGTGAGCGGCAAAATTTGACTTTGTGAGCGGCAAATATGGTCCGCGTGGGCTTTTTTATACTGCCTTAAAAGCTTTGTTTTGGTCCATATCTGGATAGAACCAAAAACTAAACTAAACCCAAAAAAAGGACCTTCTTTCTTTAGGCAGCTAAGTACGAAGAAAACCAAAAACCCCCTTTCTTCCCCTTTTCTTCAGCAGTGGAGTAAGAAGGTGGAGTAAGAAGAAGGTATAGTTAGTAATTATTCCTTTATCTCTCCATCATCTCCATCTGGAATTTCTTTCTCTTTGATTTTTTTTCCTCTCTCAATCATTCCCTCATCTATTCTCCATCTGATTGAGAGTTTCCGATTGATTTTTTTTTTTTTCTAATTTCATCTAAGATTAGAATACCAGAATACGGCTAGATGGTCTTGTCTATGTTCGATTCATAAACATGGTAAAAAAAAAATTAATTTTCTGAAGAAAAATTTAGGGGTTTTGTTAGATCTGGAATGCATGTGTATCTGATTTCATTTTTTGCTCGATTTGAACTGTAAGAGCTAATAAGATTTCATTTTTACAACAAGGGTTTTTGAAATGGATGTTAATCGTACCACTACTAACCTTTTAACTGTTAATCTTTATCAGATATTTCGGTTTGGGCGGAAAGAGGGTCTAAGGTTTTTCTCTTTAAATGAGATTCCAAAGAGAGTCTACTGTGTGTGTGTTTTTTTTTTTTTTTTGAAATTCTTATTGATTTTAGTTTGTTCTGTATTTTTCCTTTTTGATAAATTGTATTCTTATTGGAATATAGGGGTTTTTGATTTTCTAATTTTTATGGGTTTCTTTAGATGATTCTGGATATTTTTTTAAGGTTGTTGTTAAATCTTACATTTTGTTACTGATTTGGTGTTTATTTTTGAAACTAATTTAATGGTCTGTGATTATTCTTTTCAGGTAAGATTTGTGGGTTTATATGTATCATCAGCATCAACAACCCAGGAGTGGATTATGTTGTATGGGTGAGTTTCTGTTTTTTTCCCCTGCTTAATTTTTTTTTTTATTACAGTTGGTTTTTTTAGTTTAGTTTCTACATTTGTTTGTTTTATATGATTTTGTATGCTTAGTAACATGTTTAGTCAATGTTGTATTTGAAGCAGCAAATAGATTGTATTTTAGTGTTAATCTTAGTGTTTACATTTGTTGTAGTTACTTCAATTTCTGTTGCAAGTAATCTTAGATCCCTGAAATATCATGTTTAGGATGGTTTTATGTGATTTGATTACTAAGATCAGTATCATGTTTAGTGAATCATGTATCTGAATGATGATGTTTGTATGTTAGAAGAAGAAGAAGATTGGTTGAGGTTAGTCATTCACCTTATGTAGGACATGAGGTCAGCATCATGTACATCTATTTTAATTTTTGATTGATTTTTTGTTGTTGTTCTGAATGGTGTTTCTCTCTTTTAAATACACTATGGCGCATCCAATGTAGACTTGGTTTTTTTCCCCTGCTTCCTAATTGTAATTGCCATTTCTCGGCATTCCTATACAATCATACCAAATTGTCTTGCATATTAACTTATATACACTATACCACGTGCATACATAGATGTATATGCCTGATGCGTCATCTCATAAGGTGAAAAAGTTCAAATTTTGTAATGGAATGAACTTACACAATTATTTGGGGATGGTGTCATAGGATAGGATGCATGTAATCATTCCTCACCTTAAAGTGGGAGGTGCTTCTCATACATTAAGCTTGCTTGTTAACTGTACAACGGTAGATCAAGAACTCTTTTTTCTTATTTGCGTGCCGTGATGTATATATCGGTCTCTATCTTCTCTTCTTATTACTTCATGTCTTCTATTCTTAGTACTTCATGTCTTTTCTTTTTTTTCAACAAATTAGCTACCACCCATTTTAGCAAACTATATAGATATGTTCTATTGTAAGGGAAGCCAGGGTAGTATGGTGTCTTTTGTATTCGACTATTAGTTGTTTGTTATGCAAGTTTTATGGAAGGAGATGGGTCTAATGATATGATGACAGTGCACTGACATGGAAATTGAGTAGAAGAAGTTTTCTATTCATTGTATTAGGTTCTACCTTTTCGCCGAAGAATCTGGATTTTGCACTTCACTTGTGATGACTTGGAAAGTGCTGCTGATGTGGCTTTCCTACAATCAAGAGTGATTGTGGTGTTGGCATGTGGCGATTTTGGGTCTCTTATTATAAAGAAAGATTTGTGTTCGTTTTACCTAAATTTGTTTACTATTTTGTGGATGATTGCAAATAGCTCCTGAATTTGGAGTCAGTGAACAATTTCAGAGGCAAGTATGGTTGTAATTATTTTTTCTTGAAATGCTATTGTTTTAACTGATTTTTTATACTTATGTGGCTCATGATATTTATAAGTTTGTTTTTGTGTTTTTTATTTGTCTCCAGGCTTTGAGATCTAGACAACTTGGTAAGTTTCACAAATCTCTCTTGGAATGCTTTTGTGGTTTGTATGGATTATTTGAAATGCTTTATTTGTTGCATATTGTTGTGACATCTGATAGATGTATTTGATCCTGTAAGAGTTGTTAGGGTATTACTCATACGTTTGATATTATGCTGATATGCAACATGTTTTTGCTATTTATACTAGCTAGGTTGAACTGTGGTCTTCCATGATGGAGAAAGACTGGGTTTACTTGCGAAGGTTTTAAAGCTAAACCTGTTGTGTTTTTTAACATGCTTTCTTGTTTATGTTTTCCAAGTCTGATTGTGTTTTATATATCTACGTTAATGTAGATCAAAACCAGAATATGGAGTTGCATTGGCAAATTTTTTGAAAACTGTCAGTGAGAATCTAGGCAATCCACCATTACTGAAGTGTCCTTGTGTTGATTGTAAGAATTTAGGAAGTGAACCCCGGAATGAGGTATATAAACACTTACTTGTTAGGGGAATGGATCCTACTTACACTGAATGGGTTTTTCACGGTGAACATGTTAGTACTTCTATGAAAGATCCTGAAGACCCGATAACTTCTGACCATGCAATGTTTTTCGATACAAATATTCAAGATGATTTGATTGATGATCCTGTTATTAATGAAGGTACTAATGAAACACCATTGGAAAAATTAGTGGAAGACGCCGATATTCCTTTATATCTAGGGTGCACAGGTCACACCAAGTTGTCTGCCGTAGTATCATTGTATAAGCACAAAACAGTTAGTGGGTTATCTCAAGTTGCTTTTGATGAACTTCTTAAGACAATTCATGAGATGTTACCCAAGGATAACTGTCTTCCTACAACCACATATGAATGCCGAAAGTTTTTGAAAAGATTTGAGCTTGGTTTTGTAAGCATTCATGCATGTGAGAATGATTGTTGCTTATTTAGAAATGAACTCGCAGATAGGGATACTTGCCCAAAATGTCATGCTTCTCGTTGGAAAAAAGATAAGTCCAACAATGAAGATGATGATAAAGATGAGAGTCCTAAACGGAGGATTCCAGTAAAGGTTCTTAGGTATTTTCCTATTATTCCGCGTCTTGAAAGAATATTTGGGTCATTAGAGACAGCTAAACAATTGCAATCACATAAAAGTTGGAAAAGTAAAGATGGTAAAATGCGTCATCCAGTGGATTCCATGGCTTGGAAGAAAATCAACCGAAATGGCCTGATTTTTGTCAGAGCCAAGAAATTTACGACTTGGGCTTGCTGCAGATGGATTTAATCCATTCGGTGACCTTTCTCCGTCGCATAGTTGTTGGCCTGTGATGGTTGTTGTGTACAATTTCCCCCCAGAGTTTTGCATGCAAAGAGAAAATATTATGTTGTCTTTACTAATTCCAGGTCCCAAACAACCTGGTAATGACATTGATGTGTTTTTACAACCATTAATTGATGATTTGAAAAATTTATGGAATGGTGTGGATGTTTATGATTCTTCTAGTTGTTCTATGTTCAAGTTGCGTGCTCTTTTAATGTGGACGATAAATGATTTCCCCTGCTTACGGAACCTAGTCAAGTTGTACTTACAAAGGAAAGGCAGATGTCCTATTTGTGGTGTTCAAACTCTTTCACAATGGTTGCCTTTTAGTGGTAAAACAGTCTACATGAATCATAGAAGATTTCTCCCTCAAAGTCACCCTATGCGTAACAAAAAAAGTTGGTTTCATGGAACACAAGAGAAGAATAAAGAGCCTCATATAATGTCTGGTGTTGAAGTTTTGGAAGCTCAGAGTTCTATAGTGAATGATTACGGTAAGCCAAAACAAGACAAAGACAAGAAAAAAGACATGAAAGCAAACAAGAAAATGGACAAGAAAAGAAAGAGGAAAAAGATTGTTCGTCGTAAAGGGAGTGACGGTTTAACTGATGGTCAGAAGTTACTTGAGATGTGGAAGAAGAAGTCAATTTTTTTTGAACTTCCCTACTGGAAGGTAACTTTAATCTGCCATATGTAACGTATGCTTATTTAATTTTTAAACTGCCTTACTGATTTTACCTTTTTGTGTACTAACAAATATATTCTTTTATTGTGGTAGGATTTGTTACTACGCCATAATATAGATGTCATGCACACTGAGAAGAATGTTGGTGAGAGTATTCTTGGTACACTTTTGCATATAAAGTTCAAAACTAAAGACGGTCTTAACTCCCGGAAGGATCTGGTTGCATTAGGACAGAGACCAGAACTACATCCAACCGAAAAAAATGGTAAACTAGTCCTTCCACAAGCACCATATAGGTTAACAGATAAGGATAAAAGTATATTTATTGATAGGTTGACAAATTTGAAAGTTCCTGATGGGTACAGTTCAAACATTAGGAGATGTTTCTCTAAGGAAAATGGAGTTTACAATCTAAAAGCTCATGACTACCATGTTTTAGTGCAACAATTACTATGTGTAGCATTACGAGGACTTTTACCGGAAGGGCCAAGAAATGCAGTCTTTCGGTTGTGTTCATTTTTCAATGAGTTATGCCAAAGGGTAGTTGACAGGAATAAGATAGTGCAGATCGAAGAAGAAGTTGTTGTGACATTGTGTCTTTTTGAGAGATATTTCCCTCCTTCTTTCTTTGATATAATGATACACTTGTGTATTCACCTAGCTCGAGAAGTCCGTTTGGGTGGACCTGTTCAGTATCGCTGGATGTATCCATTTGAAAGGTATGCCACTATATCTTTTATTTTTTGTTTGTTTATGTTACTTATTGTAGATTGTTATAGCATAAACATATTTTTTCATAGTATTCTAAACAAATCATTCTCTTGTTCTTCTTGTAGATATATGAAGATATTCAAGCAGTTCGTGAAAAATCAAGCACGTCCTGAAGGATGTATAGCAGAGTGCTATACTGTAGAGGAGGCCATTAGATTTATCAAGGAACGCGTGCCACAAGCAGCTGAAATAGGTGAACGCCAGAAGCGCAATGAAGGTGCTCAAAGTGATTCATCTTCCTTAGGACGTCCAGTTTCTAAAGACACTCCTGTACTAATGGATAACGTTATGTTGAATATCGCGCATAGATATGTGTTGTTCAATGAACCAGAAGTTCGTCCTTATGAAGAGTAAGTGCAAATTTATACATACCTTTCTAAAACATCCCTTAACTCGTGACTTTCGCTTCTACTAATCCATTTTTAATCTTAGTATGCATATGGAAGAGTTAAAGTGTTTGGATAGAAGACTATGTAGAAATCCAGCCCAACTCGAGAAGGCACACTCTGATACTTTTGTTGATTGGTTTAAAGAAAAGGTTAGTCTAACATATTCTACTTTCAGTGTATTTCTATACCAATATATTAAGCTTCATATCTTTATGAGAGTACTCTTTTGACAGGTGCAATCACATATATGCATGGGCACAACTGTATCAGATAGAGTGAGGTGGTTATCATATGGACCTTTGCAACAATGCAAGTCATATACTGGTTACGTTATCAATGGCATTCGGTTCCGTATTGCTTCAGTTGAAAGAGCCACTCAATGTAGCGGAGTTTGTATTGAATCAAACATCACAAGTGTAGCAGACTCAGGAAACAGTCAGTCAGAAAACAATGCCCGTTCAGACTCTGACACTTTCTATGGTGTTTTACGTGAAATTATAGTATTGAACTATAGGAACTTCCAAATACCGATATTCAGTTGTGATTGGGCTCATATGGTTCGTGGTGTTAAAGTTGAAGATGGTTTTACGTTAGCCAACTTTAACCAGTATAGGAACCAGTTTGAAAGCGATCCATTCATTCTAGCAACACAAGCGAAACAAGTTTTTTATTCTCGCGAGTCAGATGCATCTAATTGGTGTGTGGTTTTGAAACCGCCGCCGAGGGGTTTCCATGAATTAGAACTATATGATGAAAGTGCTGATACGGGTTATCAACCATTAGATATTTTGTCACTTCCTAATGTTGATATGGATAGCGATGATGGTTGTGAATGAAGTGGATGCTTTTATCTTTGTTGTTCTTTTTTGTAGCCTTTGGTTATGACTCTTGAATGGTTGAATATGTGTATTTGGATTTCATTGTTTGTGTTTGTTCCTGTCTCACTTATTTACTGTGTTATGCTATGACCTTCCAAGTATAAATGCTTTGAAATTATTTGTATCTCAATAATTAACAGTTTCTTGTCATAATAGCAGCTGGATATAGTAACCTGCTCTGGAGCTTATAACCACTATGGCACCACAGGTAAAGACCTATAACTTATCCTTGGAAGTTGTAATAGTTTGTATTTTTGGTGAGTACTAATATTTGAACATTTTGCTATTTTGGTGCATGTAATTTGCTTTGATAGACAAGATCTTCACCTAATAAAAACAAGCTATTGAAGACAAGATCTTCTCCTATTGAAAGTAAACGACCAAGTCCAAAGAAAAAGAGGACTCTTCTAGTAGGAACTACAGTCAACCATGTACCAGAGGAGCCACAGATAACAATAACTAAAAATAAGCGTTCTAAAAGACAATGTGGACAGTCTAAGAAGAAGGCCAGAGTGGAGTTAGAAGAACATATACCACAGCAGCCAAAGGTTGATGATAAAGTCGCAAATCAATCTTCCTCTAATAGTCAAGAGGAAAATGACAACTCACATAGCAATGATCAACTTAACAAGGAAAAAAATATGCAAGCGGATCGAGGTCCAACACATATGAAGGATGCTGGTGTTCCCAATAAAGCTAAGACGAAGGATAGAGTGGAAATAGAAGAACATATACCACAACATCCACAGGTTGATGATAATGTCGCATATCAATCTCCCTCTAATAGTGAAGAGAAAAATGACAGCTCACACAACAATGATGATGAAGTTGACAAGGAAAAGAAGAACCAAGCGGTTCGAGGTCCAACACATTTGAAGGGTGCTTGTGATCCCAATAAAGCTAAAGAGGTAGAGTGGAACTCAAAGGGGCAACCAATTGGTCCTGCATCTGTAGAAATGGCTAGTGAGTTAGGTGTGTTAGTTCGAACAACCATCTCGGTGAACGAAGACAATTGGACATATGTTCAACCATCTATAAAAGAAGACATATTTACTGTGTTGAAGGTAACTAAAATTCGATTGCATAAGTTCCCACCGTATATGCTTAGTTTATTAGTATCTATTTTGTTTAATTTGTTCTAACAAAAATGTTTGCATTACAGCAAAAGTACAAGCTAGATGATGACTGCAAAGACTTCATCTTTGGAAAAATGGGTTGCATGTTGAGACAACATAGATGTAATATTGCAAGTAAGGTAAATAAGGCAATGGAAATTGAAGATGAAGATACAAGGAAGACAAAACTTGCCTCTGAGAAGCCAACCTGTATGACTGATCGCGAGTGGGAACAATTTATAGCACGTGTCACCTCAACATCTTATAAAGTATGTTTTTGACTTGGATCAAAATTAATTATTTTATTTCAAAAGACACTTTCCCTTTGTTAATTATTTCTTTTCTAGTTTAGGCCAAAGGTGCAGCTATGTCAGAGTTGAGGCGAAGCTATACAGAGCCACATGGCATAAGCCGACTTGGTTATGCTCGTTTTGAAGATGATTTGGTAAACTCATACCAATGTCAGGTTCTATGGTTAGTTGGTGAGTTGATGCTAATACTCTTAGAATCGATTTTTTTTTGCAGAAGAAGGAAAGAAAGACAAACAAGGCTATACCTAGAGAAGAGTTGTGGTTACTATCTCGTAAAAATCTGACCGAAGGAAATGGGAAGGGAAAAAACACAAACTCGATTGTTTCGCAAAAATTGGTAAGAACAAGAATGCATTAATTGATTTGATACTGTTTTTTTTTTAACAAAAACAACTACTTGATGGTATTGATTTGTGTAAACTCAAGATGTTGGAGATGCAAAACAATGGCCAATCCTCTTCAACATCACTTAAGAAGGATCCTCTTGCAAAAGCTAGAGGTGAAGACCGACCTGGTAGAGTTACGGGTTTAGGGTATGGAGTTACACGTTCAAAATTGAAGGCCCAGGCTCAAAGTACTAAGTTTATCAGTTCTCTTTTCGCAAAGATCGCTGACGTGGAATCTAAAGTGGACATTCTATATGAGGTAAATATTGTTTAGCATAGTTAAATGTTTTTTTAAATATTGGAATTTGTTTTTAACTTAGGCTTCTTCTCACAGGGTAGGAATCGGAAAACGGATTGCGGCCCATGTAATGATCAGTCACAAGTAGCCACACCTCAAGTAAGTTTTGAAAGTCATGTTTGTATATATGTTTATCTTGAAGCTTCCATGTACTAATTTTTTTTATTGTGTTGAACTTTGGCTAGTCAAAATTTGATAGCAATGCACACAGCGATGTTGGTGTGAACAAGCCTGTGGAGGATCAACCTTGCAAGTTGCTTAGTTGGCAAGGAGATATTGTTGCAGAGGGCAGAGTAGCGTTCGTTGGTGCCGATAGAAATGTTCACTGCACTCCATTAGGAAATGATGCATGCGCTGTTTGGGTGGATAATCCAGTGGTCCCTGAAGCTCATTTATGGAAGCCAACTAGTTTTTTAAAGACAGTAGGGGAGGCTGAAGGAACAACTGTTGCATGGCATATGTCATTCCTTTCTTTTGATGGATAGGAGTTCATCTGATTAGCTTTAGTGCTAGACATGTCAACTTGTAGATCTTTTCGGACGGTTCTATCTTTTTGTTGGTATGAAGCTTCCGGTACCATGAAACGAAATACCAGTTTTCTCTTTTTGTTGTAGGTATGCTTTCGTTGAATAGGAGTTCATCTAATTAGCTTTAGTGCTAGACATGTTAACTTGTAGATATTTTCGGATGGCTCTATCTTTTTGTTGGTATTAGGCTTCTCCGTACGGTGGAACGAAATGCCAATTTTATCCTTTTGTCGGGTATGCTTTCTTTTTGAGGAAGTTGTTTGGATACTTATTTTGTATATTTTGTAATGTGAACAACTTCTGGGTTCTTATATATATGTATATAATATCATGTTATCTTTTATAGGTAAACACCTTTTTTAACTCCGCCAATGTAAATGGTTTTACATTGCCGGTCCCAAGCCCGGATAAAGGAGGAGGGGAAAAGGGAAGGGTAGGACCATATTGGATATTATGCAGGGTGTGTGGGTCAGTATCATCCATATTTACTTGATTTTTTGATATTTATAGATTTGTAATGAAATGTTCATTTCTAACGTTTCTGTTTTGTCTGATGTGTTAGCGTAGGTATGCAACTGCTTGTGCACTTATGATGGTCTTCTTTTTCTTTGTGGAGGGATATTAGGATGCACAGTATTCAGTTTTCTACTTATATTTGGTAATACTTCAAAGTTCAACTATTGTCCTTCTGATCTTTTATGCAACTCACTTCATCTTACAATCTGAGCATGCCTAATGAAGATATAAATTCATAATGAAGATATAAAATATGTTGTCCCCAAACATTTACTAAGAGTTTTTTTGGATGTTATCTCTTTTTTTTCGTTGTACACTGATGGATATTGCCGCTGGAGTCTGGTGTGACACAAAAGCCTTTGCAACAACCACCAAAACTGGCAGATATAGTGCTGATGCAGCTGGTGGAGATGCGATGTTGAGTTGACGAGACTCTGTAGGCATGCAACTGCTGCTATTGAGGACCTTGTTTTCATTTATGGCGGACTTCGTGGTGGTAAGATATGAACCTGGTTATTTCAACTTTTATTGACGGTAGATTCGTTTAATGAGGATCACTTGTCACACTGAAGCCTTTTAGAATTTCCCTTTCTAGGTACTTTAGTGAAACATCTCCTTAGACTGTAATGTTATCTCCTTGAGCTGTTATTTTTCATGTTTTTATCTAAGAGCACCTATATGTTGTGTGCAGGATGATGTTTGTTGTGCTACTTGTTTCCACAAACAACAGGGTCTGTCAAATACAAGGAATGCTTTTGAAACTACTTGTGAACTTGGTCCACATTCCTAGCGTCATAGACATAACATGGTATGGTTCAAAGAGGATCACTTGTCACACTGCAGCCTTTTAGGATTTCCCTTTCTAGGTACTTTAGTGACACATCTCCTTAGACTGTAATGTCATCTCCTTGAGATATTATTTTTCATGTTTTTATCTAAGAGCACCTATATATATGTTGTGTGCAGGATGATGTTTGTTGTGCTACTTGTTTCCACAAACAACAGGGTATGTCAAATACAAGGAATGCTTTTGAAACTACTTGTGAACTTGGTCCACTTTCCTAGCGTCATAGACATAACATGGTATGGTTCAAATCCCTCGGAAATCATAAAAATGATATATATATATATGTATGTTTTTTCTACTCGCCAGCAATCTTAGCTAGAATGCATTTCCCTTCTTAATGTTTTGCTTACTTATACAACGCTTGAATGTTACAGGCTTTTATGCTAAAGTGTTTGCAACCATCACAATGCTGCTAGGTATCGGCACTAAAAGTTAAATGCAAGCCGTAGAAGTTTCAGAAGAAGGATATCCGAGGGGTCATCAAGCATCTTCCCGAAAGGAGTGAGAAAGTCAATATCAACTTTATATACTGCTTTAGTCTTGGTGTTTTCAATTATTTCAAACATTAGCAAAAGAAGTGAACTACATTTTCAGGCGGTTATATAAAATTTTAATTTCTTATTAATTTTTTTTTAAATATAAATACATTTCAACAACGGATTAATAGAATTGTGAATTGCGTACTTAGACAACACAATTTATCTATTGTTAAACATGTACCTCTTACAATGGAAATGAAATGTTGTCATTGGGACATATCACAATGGCTTACTTGTGTTGTCATAATCGCATACCACAATGGTTTATTTTTGTTGTCATTACGTTATATCACAATGGTTTATTTTTGTTGTCATTAGCTATATCACAATGGCTTATTTTTGTTGTCATAAGGTACCTCACAATGGTTTATTTGTGTTGTCATTAGGTCATCTAACAATGGTTTATTTCTGTTGTCATATGTATCTCACAATGGTTTATTTGTGTTGTCATTAGGTCATCTGACAATGGTTTTTTTCTGTTGTCATTAGGTCATCTGACAATGGTTTTTTTCTGTTGTCAGATGGTTGATATGACAACGTTTCTTGCAATGGATATAAACTGTTGTCGAAGACACAAATCTTTTAACAACCCCCCCATTCAACAACGTCTGGAAAAACGTTGTCATACCATTTCGACAACGGCTTTGCAGTGTTGTCAAAGGCCGTTTTCCTTGTAGTGCCTAACGATCCACAAATTAAGTTGACGACTCTTTGTATATATGGTGACGATTCTACTAATTTTAAGGTATCGTTAATGACCCTATTAATAATCAAACTACCCTATTAATTTTAAGGAAAGGGTAAAATGATACTTTCAAACTCATTTTGGAAGCCCCCTAAAATTTTTGGTGTGGGTATAAAAATTGTCCGGCCCCCAATTATTTTTTCTGCCCCCAATTAATTCTTGAAAATTAAACTTAATAGAATAATTCATCCACCACGTATAACGTATACCGGACTATATAAAATAGTGCATATATTGTTTGTGCCGAGAACTGAGAATTAGCAGGACACGACGTAACTGTATGCACTCACGCACATCGGTTTCGACCATTTATATCATGTACAGAAAGATACCTACATGTAAGGCCGAGTACTTAAGGAAACAAAAAACTTCCTAATATGATATTAATCAATCTTGCAGTCCGGACAACAAATTTTGTTTTGCAATCTGATTTGCAATTATGGCGCCTAGTACTGTCTCAATTAATGGTCAACCTCCTTGTGGTTTCTAGAAGCACTCACTTAAACATGCCCATGTCATTATGAGCTTCCTATACTAAGTGAAAAGATAATCAATAGCCATTGTGGTGATACATAACCACAATAGGTGCCGGACAAACAGTATGGATCAGTCACAGAATACGTTCCGTTGTTAGATGCGCAAATGACTGTCCGTGATACAGTCGTATGGTTGGCTTCTTCTATTTGGGAATTTTGGCTCCCCTGCTTCTTGTCCATAAACTTATTGGAGACTCGATTGACACCCCGCGTACATGTGGAAAATTTCAGCAATAGAGATGAGCCACCTTTTTATGGATTTTGGAAACTTTAAGTACCTAGCACTTAAATGAGTAAACATAATGACACCTTAAAAAAAAAAATCCCACCTGATAAGGCTCTCCACGTGAATCAATCACATGATATCAACACAAATTTAGGCCACCAAATACGGTCAAATTTAGGCCACCAAATACGGTCAGTCAAAGAATCAGCAGCAGCTGTTGGATCATATAAAAGACTTGAAATGGAGGATGATAGGTAAACCCTAAATCAAAGGGTCAGATCTTCATCCCCATCCCTTATATAAGTTGCATAAGTTTTACCTAATGCTTCCAAACTGCGACTCCTTGTTCTATCTGCTAAAAATCACAACCCTAAAAACAAACAACAATAATTCTATCAGCTGCAACAAAATCATGGGAGAAACAATCAGAGGTGGTTCAATAACAGCCGCATCACCAATAACAACAAGCAGAACTATGATTTCTCCTCTCAAGATGATAATTTACGGAGGCTAGAAACAGCACTGGTCTCTTTAACAATCTCCATAATTTTTCATCCCTATAAGTTTATTATGTATTTGTACCAATTTCCACAATAAATAAATAAAAATTATGAGAAGAACTTCCAATTCCAGTTTTGTTGTTGTTGTTTGTTCTCTTTTAATTTTATGATATAATTTGTATGTATTCTCTTATTAAGACTCAAATTTTTGTGATTACCTAACCCATTTTTAACTAGTCTCAATTTGGCATCAGGAAATCTTGTTTCAGTTTGTGTATGTCTTTACTCTTAGGTCTTTCCCTAGAGCAAATGAAGTCTGAGCAACAAGTGCAAAACCAAGAATTCTAGATCTAGTTAAATTATTCGTAATTTTCTGTTGATAGGATGGGAAACCAATTTAAGGGCGACTTTAGCTGTTTTTGATGGTCTCAGGATCCAAACATCAGATTAAAGTATACATCAAAAAGTGAGGACTACAGATTCTTCGAGATTGATTGCTGAAAATGGTCCAGATATGGCGATATTGCACGGCATCACAGTTGCTTTGAACATAGAGGTATCCCTATAAAAGGGAAAACTGGTAGCTTAGTGGTGAGAATTAAAAATGCCGGTTTGTTCTAAAAAGAAATTCCTGCCGTATGTAATAGTCTTTCCTCCTCCTCGACCCTTAAGTCTTTCAACTCACCCCTTGCAACCACTGCGAATTTTACCTAAAGCCTAGGCGTAAGTCATGAAATTTCTTATAGTCGTCACCACTGACTCTACCGGAAACATCATTCCTTTTAAGCTATTGACTGTTTGGATTTTTTTACTACGTCAGTCAACGGTTAAAAGTTAGTCAAGATCATTATCTTTAACGTTCTCCATTATCAACTACATATCATAGCCTTTCATAGGTAGGCCAGGAATTCCGCCATAGATATGTAAATTGATAAAGCTGAAATACATCGTTACAAGTGAACCCTAAATTTGACGGCATATTCTATAACCCTTATAAATAGTGGTATAGTACATTTTTTCAAGATGATCCCAAAACTGCGCCTCCCATCGTCTCACGCAATCAGGAGAGAAACCCTAAAAAAATACAGATCTCTGCGACTACAGAATAATGGCAGAAGCCTGTGGTGGTGGTAGTTCAATAGCATCAAGCAATTATTAGCATGATGATTTCTCCTATCAAAATCTTAATTTAAAGGCTGGTCATCTCCATATATACCTAAACCTTTTCCTGGATTCTTTTTTTTAAGTTTTTTCTTAATTTTTCTTATGCTCACGTCTCCATGTTTCGGTTAACCGCACTGGAAGAAAAATTGGAACTGCTAGTTTGATCATTTGTATTCTGTTCCATTTATTTCTTCGTATTTAAACAATAAATAAATTATATTTTGTTTGTATCCATTTTTTCTTCTTTTGTTCTTTTATCCATGAAATTGTAATCCCATAAAGGATCTTTCAAATCATTCTGATATCATTGGGTTTTGTTCAGTAAACACTCAATGATTAGCATTTGATGAAATTTTTAGAGTTACGAAATTGGTACTGCTTTCCTCATTCCTTCTCAAATGACTTCTAAGCTCAAATGAGTCCCTAATATGGTATCGTCGGTATGGCAAGAATAGCCAAATAGAGGTAACTAGAAATGCAACACTAAATGATAGATATAGAAGGCCAGTTGCTCAATCCCACAATCATATCAAGCAATTTTATAGGCAACTCATGGATGGTAAATTCCATTTCCTGTGCAGTTGGGGTTACAGATGATAAATATGGCCGGAAAAGAGGTAAGAATACAATAACAAACTTCTCCTTACTTGACAATCCCTGTCTATTATGTGCAACCATGGATGAGGCAGAGATGGTAAAATTTTGCTAGAAATACCTAACAACCTGGAATTCTTAAATCTCTGTTGCTATATTCCCTAAATTCTGGGGTTAAAAAAAATTAAAAAAAAAATTCATTTTCCTTGGAGTTGGACAGAAATAATGTTAAAAAGTTAGACTATCCGATTAGAAAGATTGGTAGTTAAATTACATGTAACATGGTATTCAGAAGAAGAAAAAAATGCAGGATTTCCAATAAGTGTAGATGGCATCCACATTCCTTGTGACCTGCTCACTCACTCTATGGAACATCTCTTGAATTTCCAGTAAATGTAGATGCCATTTTTAACCCTATTGGTGGACGAATATCACAGACAATAGACTTCACACTGTTGGGATCCATTCAACGAAGTACAACGAATTTTTGTTCTGAATATTGATCATCTGGTCACCAACTTCCTTAGCGCTCATCTTTCCGCTGAAGCAGTTAGATACAAACTTTTGCAAGGATCAATAGCACATATTATGTTCTTGGAAATGTGTTTATGGGTGAAAACGTTTTCACCATTATTTCCTCATTTATTTGACCGCTTTATTCCTATTCACGCTTTCTTAATGTGAGCGTAGTGTACGCTGCAAGCTATGACCGCCAAACCAAGACCCTGGAAAGCATCCACCAGTTTGTATTGACGTCTCGAGTGTTGGTTGCATCTTGAGTGCAAGTGGCGCTGCTAGGGGCACGTGTGGCATGTGCGAAATTCCTTTGTTGCGGGTTGCACCTCGAGCGCAAGTGGCAGTGCCAGAGCTGCTAGTGGCGTGTGTGGCATGTGCCAATGGAATGTGTGGAATGCCTGGGTGGTAGGTTACACGGTTTGCAAGTTAGGCTACAGAATGGGTTTTGACATGTGCCAATGGCGCGTATGGCCAAGTTGGCCTAGGTTGAACGGCTTGCAAGTTGGGCTACCAGCATGCGTGTTTGGAATGTGCCAATGGCATGCGTGGCTAACTTGGATCATGTCCTGGTAAGAAAAGCTACCAGATATGCGTGTTGGCATGTGCCAATGGCATGCGTGGCCATTAGGACTACGACCTGGAAAGAAAAGATACCAGCGACCGTGTTGGCATGGGACAATGGCATGCTCGGCTATTAGGGCCACAACTTGGTAAGAAAAGCTACCAGCGAGTGTTTTGGCATGTGCCAATGGCATGCTCGGCCATTAGGGCCACGGCTTGGTAAGAAAAGCTACCAGCGAGCATGTTGGCATGTGCCAATGGCATGCTCGGCAATTAGGGCCACATCCTGGTAAGAAAATCTACCAGCGAGCATGTTAGCAAGTGGCAATGGCATGCTCGGCCATTAGGGCCACGGCCAGGTAAGAAAAGCTACCAGCGAGCGTGTTGGCATGTGCCAATGGCATGCTCGGCCATTATGGCCACGACCTGGTAAGAAAATCTACCAGCGAGCATGTTGGCATGTTCCAATGGCATGCGTGACTAATTTGTCCTAGGTTGCATGGTTTGCAAGCCTATGTGTGGGCGCTACTTTGGCATGGCGTGGCTAGGGCCAATGTAAGGGTGTTTGGCTTTTCGTGGCGTGACCAGCGTAGCTAGGGCCAAGGCAAAGTGTGTTTGGCATGGCGCGGCTAGCTTGAGCTAGGTGTGGCTGGCATGATTTTCCATTGGCACGGAGGTGCGGCTAGCATGGTTGGCATGCTTTGGTGCATTTGGTGTGACTAGCGTAGCTAGGGCCAAGGCAGAGTGTGTTTGGAATGGCGCGACTAGCTTGAGATAGGTGTGGCTGGCATGGTTGGCATGTTTTGTTAGTCACAATCCATTTAGATGTTCCCAAACAAAGCGGTGGAGAGTCTTACTGAAATTAGGTAGTTCCCATGGAAGTTGGAACTGAACTTGGATAATAAAATTTTATTGTATGACATGCACTTGTGTCACTTGCTAACTATCTGCTGCAATCTTTTTCATTTTCTTGAAGGGATTTTGTTGGAGTACTTTTCGAGAAAACTAACTTGTTTGAATCTCTTGGAAATTCCACAGGTGTTAATTACTAAGTAACCTCCAACTGCATCTATCCAATCTGGGAAAAACGCAGACTACAAGTTGTGGAGATTCAGGATTTGTTGGTTTGCTTTACAATTGTATCCAAGAAATTAGAACCTATTAGCTAAGACTTTTAGACTTGGATATTTTTTTTAGAGTCAAGTGCTAACTGATGAATTAAGTTACGAATTGTATAATGAATATTGATTTTTACATAAATGGTCATTTGAATGAATGTAAATGTGTTACACTGGCAGGTTAATGTTAATGTGAATGTGAAATACTTTCGGCAATTCTTATTCATAATAATAATAACTGTTGTTTTATATGTTTCTAAGATACCTCACTTGTGTTGTCCAAGATAGTCATACAATACTATTAAGAGTGGTGTTACAAAATTTCTACTACACATAGTATAGTTGTGTCATGGTAGTTTTACAATTCCAACAACTGTACTAACTGTCATAATCACAATACTAATATGTGTTGTGTTGAAAATATTTACTACTCACCATAGTAATTGTAAAAACAAATTTTGCAATATAAGTAGGAGTTGCTCACGATAGTTTTACAACTCTAGGAAGTGTAATAACAGTAGTATTCACAATACAAATAGATGTTGTCTTCCAGTTTTCAACTACACAACACAGATATTGTGGAAAAGTTTCTTTACAACATAACTATGTGTTGTCCAAGATAGTTCCATAACTCACACAAGTGGCGTGCAAATCTTATTCGTAATACCAGTATTTGTTGTTACATATGTTTCCACGATACCCTACTTGTGTTGTCCAAGATATTCCCACAACAAAAGCAAGGGTTGTGTTAGGATTTCAAAAAAAATTGAAACAAAATCACAACTTTGGGAAAATATTGTCCAACCATGAATCACATCACACTTTACAACTCTTATTCAAGTATTGTAGAAAAGATTGGACTTTCTACAATACCCCACCTACACAATGCATAAAAAAGCGTTGTCGTAGGGGTACTACAACGCTAATAAAGTGTCGTCAATGATGATTTTTCCCGTTGTGTGGGGGTGTTAGGCCCATTGTTGTTGGTACGGTGTGGCGCAGATTGGTTTCCAAGATGGCAGCTTTCGCCGTTGGAAAAGAAATGAAATCTTATTTAGGAGATTACCGATTCGGGGTTAGTGTTCCTGTGGGTGGTGAAGGTATTTTACATGCTGTAAATCGCCTTTTGGATATGAAGGGTCATTCGGACAAAATGTCAATGTTGTTAATTGACTTTTGTAATGCCTTTAATATGGTGAGAAGATCTCAGCTCATCAAGGAAGTCCTCCTACATTTCCCAGGTATTTCTCGTTGGGTAGATTTTTTCTACCTTAGTCCGACTAAGCATTATTATAGCCAATATATTTTGTCTTCTGCACTGGGAGTGCAACAAGGTGATCCCCTCGGTCCCTTGATTTTTTTCTCTTACCCTTCACCCTTTATTGAAGTCTATTGCTTCTCGTTTCACTCTTGATTTACATGATTGGTATTTGGATGATGGTACAATTGTGGGTGACACTTTACAGGTGGATAAGGCCTTGCGCATAATTGAAACAGAAGGCCCAAGTAGGGGGTTGCATCTTAATATAAAGAAAACAGCAGTATTTTGGCCTTCCGTCGATCCTAGAAGAACATAAGATGGTGTTTTCCCGCGGAAATTGGTATACCTTCTAAGGGTGTTAAACTTTTGGGTGGTCCTGTAAGTTTGGATATGAACTTTATTAGCGACATGCTATTGAACAGGGTGTATAAAAATGTTCAATTAATTGAATCGATCAAAAAACTCAGGGATCCACAAAGTGAGATGCTTTTTATCATGAACTCAGACGGGGTTTCTAGACTTTATTTTGCAATGCGCACCACCAATCCTGCTGCTCTTCAACCTGCTGTTGATCTTTTTGATGAGAAGCTTTATCAGTATTTGAGGCTTCTTATTACTGGTGATGATGCGGGTTTTGGTCCTCTACAATTGAGATTGGCTACCTTGCCTATCAAGGATGGTGGTCTTGGTATCTATACCATGGCTGACACTCGTGCTTATGGTTTTCTTGCTTCTCAGTGTCAGGCTACATCAATGCAGAAAGTGATCCTTGGTGATTTATTTTCAACAAACAGAGGTTCAGCCTATCGGTTAGCTCTTCAGACCTTTACCCAGGTATGTGGATTACCGTCTACTTACTGTGTCGATGATTCTGCCCCCCCTTCCATGCATTCCCTGGCAGTAGTTTATTTTGATGCAGTCAAGAAGCAAGTCCCAGACCAATTTCATATATCGGAAAGAGACTCCTCTCTATGGAAATGTAACCGTTTCAAGCATGCCCAAGATTATCTCTTGGCGGTTCCCATTAGTGGGATTAACCAATGCCTTGGGCCTCGACAATTAAGAGTTGTGCTTTGTTATCGTCTTGGTCTCCCTCTGTTTGTTGATAATAGTCCTTTCCCAAGTTTCAACAAAACTATGGACATTTTTGGAGATCACGCCCTTCATTGTGCTAAGGATATTGGTTATAAGTTTCGTCATGATGTTTTTCGTGACCTTGTTTTTGATATATTCTACAAAGCCAATGTGCCTGCACACAAGGAGGTTCCTCTCGGTCTTCGCTCAGATGATGGTAAAGACCTTAAGCCTGCTGATATCCTTGTCCTCAACTGGGAAAATGGGAAAGATGTTTGTATGGATGTTACAGGTGTCTCTCCCTTCACTGGTGATGGTGTTCGCTCTTTTGTCCCTGGCAAGGCTATTTCTGGTGCTGTTTCGCGTAAACATACCAAATATATGGACAAGTGTGCTTCACGTGGATATGGGTTGGGGATCTTGGCCTTTACTACCTTAGGCGAACTCGGTGAGGATACTTTAGCCTTTTTCAAGCGTCTAAAGAATTGTTTCTTTAGTAATGACGCTAGCTGTGGATTAGGTAGGTTTATTTTTTATAGATTAGGCGTTGCTATTCAGAGAGGAGTTGGAGCCCAGCTTGTAGCGAGGCTTCCAACCAAAATCTTTGTATGAGAAAACTTTTATATGTTTTCAAAAATAAATAATTATTTATTCCATTGCAAAGAATCAATTAAAAAAAAAAAAAAAATGTCAAAAACTTTAAACGTGAAACTCTTGCTTGACAAAGAATCTATCTATAAAAAAAGGAAATTCCTAACACACAAAGAAAAAAAAAAAAAAAAAACCGTTCAAAAAAAAAAAAAAAATCCTTCTTAGCACCCCTTTTTGATCCCCTATTTCCTAAACATAGCGACTCTAAAAAAAACAAAGAAAATTTTAATAGCACGTCTATGTGGTATGGAAAAAAAATGTTTCTGTACATGGCCATATGTACTTCTTTGAAGGAACGTATGCGAGTATGGCCACATGTACTTCTCTGTTTTTCCACCCCTAACTAACCCAATCAAACGGGCATGTATTATTCAGGGACTGTTAGTGTCATAGTGGTATATTCAAAGATGAATAGCCGATGTTTGCTGGAATTTTTTATATTGAAATTAGCTTTAGCTCGGCTGGAGGATTTTTCAAAAAGGCGTAGGTAAATATCGATTTTCTTCATCATTTTTCTAGGTAGAGAAAGAATTTTCTTCGAGGGGAAACCAAAATCAATTTGGAATTTATGATACGGAAATATTTAGGTTAGGACACTTGGCAACGTATGATTGGTTTAAATATACAAACTCAAAAGGAAAACCTAACTTACCATATTAGGACTATATTTTTAAGGAAATCGAGTACGTATCTAACATATCATGACTATTTTTTCCAAATTAATAGATAAAGAGGAGAAAAATCCACATTTTTTCACACATATTTTCTGCGAAAATAAAAGGAATAAATAAATAAATAAAATATGTAAATATTCTCCACTTATTTATTGTATTTATCTGTCACACCAGATCAAAAATGCATCTCCACGGGGCGAGTGAAACCCGGCGCTTACACCAAATCAAAATGCATCACCACGGGGCAGGGTGAAGCCACGCTCACACCAAATCAAAAATGCATCAACACGGGGCGGGGCATAGTCCCGCACACACCAAGTTAAAAGAAAAAAAAAACAGGTGCGTCACACGGGCACAAATCTAGGCTTAATTTATGGAAGTCCAAATTAAAAATGCACCACCATGGGTCAGGGCGAAGCCCCGCGCACACCACATAAAAAAAAACGCCATGGGGCGGGGCTCGCCAAATTAAAAATGCCCCTCGATGGGGGCGGGGCGAAGCCCCACGCACACCAAGTTAAAAGGAAAGAAATTCCCGGTGCGTAGCACGAACACAAATCTAGTTCCTAATAAAAATCTAATCTAAGTTTAAATTTGTAGATTTATTCCCGTGTTTGTTAAGAAAGAATAAGATAAGAATAGGAAAAACGTGAAATAAAAAAATATTCACATAATAAGAAAAACGTGAAAGAAAATCTGGAAAATATTTCCGTATTTTAAAATTTTTTTACTTCAATTATAGAAATTGTAAACATTGAAACAGATTCACGAGTTATTACATAGAAGGCAAGCGAGCAAAAAGCTGCGCCGCAAGCCCTTTTTGAATGGCAAACCCTATCCTCTTAAACACAAACTCTCTAGAATCGGGAGTCATGACATTACTGTGCACGACTCTTTGAACTCTCGCTAGGAGTCCAACCGCCTCCGGAGCTAAATACCCAAAAGTGTCAAAGGCAAAGGGAATAAAAGCATGTCCGTATTTTATTTTATTTTACAAATTTCGGTTTAAAAAAAAACTAATTTTAGTAGCTCATAATTACAAATCCGACGGTCACGATTTTATTAAAATCATGTAAAGTAGTGTAAGAAAATCTCAATCCTAGCGACCAATATGGAGCATTAGATCGTATCAATCCAATTAAAAATTAATGGCCACGAAATGTAGGGGGTATAAGTTGCTTTTCGACCAATCAAGAGCGAGGGTTTTGCTCACCAGCCAATGGGAGGGGAGGTTACAACAACTCTCGACGTGGTGTGAGAGATGGCGTGGGGTTTTTAGGTTGTTGATTGATGGGTGACAAGGTTTTTGTCGTGAATGTCATTATTTCACTGCTGATGAATATTATTTTTTTTAACTTACTGATGAATATAGTTAACTCCTCCAAGTTAAGTGATGCTGAGGTTCCTTTGGGAGAGAAGTTGTGAGAGAAAATTAATTCTCCAACACTGTTTGTTGACTATAACCCACCTAACATAGGCATTTCATCTACTTCCCAAGACGATGCTTTATCACCAGTTATATTTACTTTCATCACCAAGTCCATTTTCCTCTTGTGCTAGTGGAGAAAATGTTATCCAAGACTCAACTCATGAAGCTTACGACCCTGGTGCGAATGTTCCTGTAAATATCATTCTCTTTTCCTTTTTTAAGTGTAGACCAACTTAAGAGAATAGTTGCCGTTCTTATGAAATATTCTCATTCATTGAAAAATGCGTTTATTTCCATTTTCCACACATTCTCCCCTTCGTATTTATAGGACTTGCTGTCGGTCTCTTCAAAATTGGTTATCAATTCAGAGGCGCAGGTCTAATAGATCCCTTTGAAACCATTGTTACTTCCTCGAACAGTTCCATCATCACTTTTGTTCTGGAGGTATGCCACATTTCTTTTCTTTATGTCTCCGTTTACCGGTTCC